>WNGS01092210.1:45473167-45503631 GCA_020271785.1 Procambarus virginalis | reverse complement strand
AGAGCTTGGAGATGTGTAAGATGTGTCAAAGACAGTGAAACAGAAGAGGGATACTTGGAAAACGGAAGGATAAAGAGGGGGGAGACACAAGAAAGATGGTGAGGGGGTAGTGGAAGGAGGAGGGTGAGATACCAATATACCGAGTTACCCTAGTGTACCTAAGAGGGGAAGACGGAGGGAAAGGACCGAGGAGGAGAGATGAAGAGAAAGAGAGGAGAAAGAGAGGACGCGAGAGAACTCCCGTTATGTTGCTTCGAGACACATCTATTATTACACTAAATACATATTATACACGAATGTAATTTATTATACAATACGTGGAACAAAAAAAAAATACCCATTCTTACTAGCATCTTCCATGACCCTAAGATCCCATCCTCCTTCCCCCCCACCCCCCCCCCCAAAAAAAAATGTCCTAATATATTTATCACATGCTATTGATATGGCGTTCTCCTACGTACATAATTAACTATAAATTTGTGTAAATTAATTTACAAATATACAAATATTTATGAATAATTTGTTTGTATCTGAATTCGAGCTTGAATTAGTTTGAATTCAAGTTCTCAGATTTACACGTAAAGACATCTCCATCCAGATATAGCAATATTAATTGCTCATTGATATTGCTCATTGACATTGGACAATTTCGCATTGATATTGCTCAATTGCTCATTGATATTGCTCAATTGCTCGTTGATATTGCTCAATTGCTCATTAATATTGCTCAATTGCACATTGATATTTCTCAATTGCTCATTGGTATTGCTCAATTGCTCATTGGTATTGGAAAATTAGTCATTGATATTGTTCAATTGCTCAGTGATATTGCTCAATTGTTCATTTATATTGCAATTGAGCAATATTAATTGCTCATTGATATCATTCCAGCCTCGATGGAATGGAAAGTAAGAGGAGGCACAGAGAGGCAGAATAAAACTGGCAGATGGTGCACTGTGCCCAGAGAGGCGGGAATTGTGTGACTGTCAGAAAAGGAATGATGGATATAGATGAGGAGGAGCGCTGTGTGAAGCAGCAGCACCCAGAGCCCCCGCTGGCCATCACAATAGCAGAGTGAATTGAGTATCGGGCGCTCTGTAGAGCATCATGGTGGCGACAATATGTTCTCTTGTGCTGTAAGAATAGGAAAAAAAATGATATTACTCTACTGTCACTTCATCATTTCAAGAACATTGTAAGTGTAGAACACTCGGGGGATTTCGTGTGCATTGTAGGTAAATGTAGCTTAATAATTTAAAATTATAAAAAAAATTCAATCTTGTAAATGTAGGTTAAGAACACCATAGAATATAAAGAACCATAGAATCCAGGCGTTGCTACAGATAACTCTATATAAAAAGGACAGTTAAAGACTTCCATTTTCGAAGTACCTCTGGTGAATTACAAATTAAAATAATTATTTAATAATCAATAATAGTGCCAACAATAATAATAATAATAATGAGAAAACCAGTTAGAACAATGAGTGGCTTCGGAGTACCCAGGTCGAGGGTTCGAATCCTCCGCATTGCTCCAATTTTCTCAGTACTGATAATAATAATAATGATAATATAATAATGCTGATCATAATCATAATAATTATAATAATAATTATTATTATAATAAAATTAATAATAATGACAACAACTGATAAAATTGATAAAATAATAATAAATACATTAATAATAATAAACTTGAAGCAACACTAGCTAGGACGATTATTTTAAGACTTATTCGACACCTTCGAGTTGATGAATCATAGTCAATTTTCCAGTCATCTATCTGGACCGTCACCCATCCCAGTCAGAAAAAGACTTGCCATCAAATGTAGTGACTGGCCAGATGTTTGGATATAAAGGTCTCTACGTCCACCACCAACAGCTCCACTGAGACTTAACAAGATAGAGGTTCGTTAAACATATTGAATATAACTTTACTGATGGCGAGAGTCGTCACGGGCACATATCCACCGCCTTAGGATGGCCTGAGACTTAAGAACCACGCTGGAATATGCACGATAATATTTTTTAATAATATTCGAAAGATAAACATAATGAGTACATCATCAGGCTCAGCCCGGCCTTGAGACTAGGGATATTGGAAGGTCCTCTGTGTACATAGAATTCTATGTTCTTTATTTTCTGTGGTGGTCTTAACCGACATTTACAAGATTTTTTGTTATTTTAAATTATTAAGCTACATAAATTCCTTTCTAAATGAATATTACAATACTTTTGATGAAAAACGTTAATATGCATGATTGTAATCTTACATAAAACTTATGAGGAGAGAGCACTAAGCCATTAAGACTGGCACTTGGCAGAGATATGAAGACTAAGAGGTGAGATTAGACTGAGAGAAGCAACGGTGACCAACCAAATGGACCACCGCGGTATCGAACGCTGACCTGCAAGAAGTGAGACCGTGGCTGTACCGATGACTTAAAGTAAACTCTTCTATCTAGTGTGAGAAGTAAACCCAATCCCCCCTCAAACCAGCGTCTTAAAGTCAGACAAAAAGACACCACATAAGATGTGACTCTCCAACTTTAACCTCACAATGACCACAAGATGTAAACCCTCACTCTAGCTTCTCTCTCAGAAGTATCCCGTCCAACAGGAGATCCACCATGTGTAAACCAAATACATGTTTCATTGGCCCCAACGGCGCAATTTCAACGCTCGTTTCATCTGAACTTCGTCAAAATATGGAACTTGTTTTGACAACAGGTTCGCGGTAAAAAACATTCAGTTCAAACATTTCATGAACGAATTGTTAATAATGCAAATTGCTTTGCAATAAATTACATGCATACCTGCATTGCTACAGATAACTGGAAAGGTACAAACCAACTCCACGAATTAATTAGCTTTTAAATCAAGTAGAAGGAAGGAAGGAACTATCAGGGGAAAAGCGCCAAGCCATTACGACTATATAGCACTTAGAAAGTACTAGTTGAAAACTAGTACTTTCCAAGTACTAGTTTTCAACTAGTACAGAAGTACTAGTTGAAAACTTAACCCCCCCCCCCAAATGAAAAATTAGCTCTAATTTCAAGTACTTTAAACAAGTTATTTGAAAAATTTAAAATTCAAGTACTAATTAATTCTTGTAAAATCTTTTAGTGAATTTAACCTTAAAATTAGACCAAAAGAACTGACTATGCATCTTCACCAACATGAAGTATAAACGTGGCTTTGTTGCTGTTGACTCTTCCCTTTCACAGTGCGTGACGCATGTTCTTGACGCATGTTAAAACGTTCTTAACAAACGTGACCTGACTTAAGCCTACCCCCTTTTCCTTACCTTTTTTTTTCTTTTTACCTAAAAATGACCTTCTTCTCTTGCCTGTTCCTCACCTTACTCTCTTTCCTTATTTATTTGGCCATACTTATCAGGAGCCCTTATCTCTCTCACGTCTTGATAATGGTCCAGGACGGACCATGACGGGACCGAAACGTCGTCGTCGTCCCTTCACCTTCTGCTGTGTTGTTTGGTCATTATATCATCAGCCACGTTATTGGGACTCATCGTCTGGACAGGAGATCCCGGGTTCCATTCCCGGACGGTACAGCAATGGTTTGGCACGTTTCCTTTCATCTAATGCCGCTGTTCACCTAGCAGTAAATAGATACCCGGGAGCTAAACAGCGGTAGTGGGGCTGGGGGGAGGATCGGTAGTTCCGTAAGGTATTACAGGGAACGGGGACCTCTATTCATGCCAAAAAGTTTATAAAATACACAGGCTATCTCTTCCCGACAAGAATTATTAATATTTAGCATATAGGAGAGGTGGATGATCCCAGTACAATACGGGATGGGCGCCGTGTGGAGTGATATTCCACGGGAGGAGTTGCAGGATTCTGCCTGATATATTGGCACTGTTTCACGGGCTAGTACTCGGCACCGGTGACATATTGCACGGCCGGGCCCTGCCTGCAACACAAGGGAATGACTACGATTTCCAGTCATATGTGAGTAATTCCTCAAGTTGATTTGATATAAATTGCTCCTGAATACTCAAAGGCAGATTTGAACAGTGAAATTATTTACAAATTTGTATGGGAATGAACACTGTTTCGAGGAAGCAAGGCCAGAAATTCTCATAAGCACTTATGTGTCCTCGGACGAAATCTGTGCAAGTCTCCTTAACCATGGAGGTTTAACGTGCATTTATGACTTTGTTTATGATCTTCGAGGCACTTCGAGGTTCTTCATATAAATAATAACCTTCGATGCTTGTAAGGTGTTAAATATATATACAGATTATGCCACCATGATCATGCAAAGATGAATCGACTTGAGAATTGTTCAGGACGGACCGAAACGTCGTCGTCCCTTCACCTTCTAGTGTGTGGTCTAGTCAACAAAGATGAATAGGTTCCGCAAGAGTTCAGGTAAATGTTTGTAGAAGCTTGGCTCAGGTGATCTTGAAAGAAGAGGCGATCGTTCTGCCGAAAGAGCAGAGCTCAACCCCCGCAAGCACAACTAGGTGAATACACACACACTCAGAGACACAGTGTTTTGTGGTTCAGTAGTTAATTTCATCACTACAAAATCGATGCCATCGATTTTGTAGATCGATGGGATCGAACCCAGCTGTTGTGGACATGATCCCTTCCCACTGTTTCCATATTTTCCCACTTCCAAGGCAGGGTAGAAAAACTAGCTGAAACATAAGTAAAACAAATAAGGTCTTTTAGAATTGGTACCGTGCTTTAATATTTAGTATTGGTATCTTCTACTTTACTGTTCCTCACGGAAAAGGAGAAGAAACAGTACTGTGCTGGACACAGTTAAGGAGAAGTATTGACAACGTTTCACAGGTGTCTGTGGAGAAATAGTACAGTAGAAAGAATGGTGTTTTATGGTTGGGTGGACGTGTGTGTGTACAGATGGATGGGAGCAGGAGATGGAGAAGAAGAGGAGGAGTGGGGGACAGGAAAATGGAAGACATAAATGGGGATGAATGAGACTCCTGGATTGGTTGATTTACAGTCAAGGGTTCGTGGGCGTGTGGTGGCTCATGGGTTTATGGTTTTTAGATAAACTACATATATTTTCCTTAGGTAGAAGAGAGGAGATGGGTGATAAGATGACCTATCCGTTTATCCAACCTACCATTAACCGTTTATCATATAACCTATATTTATTAACCTATCCAACCGTGTATCTCACTCTACAAGAGGGTGAGATAGGGAGAAATAGAATAGTTTGTAGTTCATTGAGGACGTGTATCGAGGAAAGACGTGTATTGTATTAGGGGATAGCAAATGGGTGAGTTAATGTATGCGGTATTAATTGGGCATAGAACGGATAGAGAGAATTGTCTTACGGGCTCACCATAGCCCGTGCTACATGGACACTTCGTTCTGAGTAGCTAAATCTAAAGCAACAAAAAAAACGGATAGAGAGAAGGCAGGAGATAACTTTGAATATTCATAAGCTTATGCAATTGGTGGCAGAGGAATGATATACCTATTACCGAGGTATAATGGGTATGAGGGGCTGAGGATGTGAATAGGGATATGCTAGAACATAAGAATAAAGGTAACTGCAGAAGGCCTATTGGCCCATACGAGACAGCTCAAATTTATAACCACCCAATCCCACTCATATATATGTCCAACCCGCGTTTGAAATAATCAAAGGACCGCATTATCACCACGTTATGTGGTAATTGGTTCCACAAATCAACAACCTTGTTATCAAACCAGTTTTTACCCAGGTCTTCCCTAAATCTAAACTTATCCAATTCATACCCATTGTTTCGTGTTCTGTCTTGTGTTGATACTTTTAATATCCTATTAATATCCCTTTTGTTATGCCCTTTCATCCACTTGTACCCCTCTCTCATGTCACCCCTAATTGGGTACCGTATAGAAGACATTGAGAAAAATAGGAACGGAAATATATCCCAATAGCTGTCAATCATGTGTCGTAATTATCATTTCTTAAACCAAAGAGACATGTGGATTAACCAGTATTTACCCAGTGTTGATAAGGCCGGGCAGACAGGCAGAGACACACGGCAGTATAGCGAGGCTCTGAAGAGAAACATTCTCACCAGGACACGTTCCCCAGTGCCCCGCGCGTTCAGGTTCTGTTTGATTATCGTTACCTCACATGAAAGGTGTTTGACTAGGAGTGGGACGGGTGCAGTCATCCGTTTCTCACCCGAAAAAAAATCCTCCCCCGTCCTCGTGGGAAGTTTTATGCCAAACTGTAGCCGTCGTTCCTGTAGCTTTATGTGACGTTGCTCCTACAGCCCTAGATGACCCATGGGAATATCCTGATACTGTTGTGACTCGTATATATTTATCTCCTGTTCTGCACGAGAGACTATTTCCGCCCAAGACGTATCACATAACGGTTATCTTGAGGTTATCTTGAGATGATTTCGGGGCTTTTTAGTGTCCCCGCGGCCCGGTCCTCGACCAGGCCTCCACCCCCAGGAAGCAGCCCGTGACAGCTGACTAACACCCAGGTACCTATTTTACTGCTAGGTAACAGGGGCATAGGGTGAAAGAAACTCTGCCCGTTGTTTCTCGCCGGCGCCTGGGATTGAACCCAGGACCACAGGATCACAAACCAGCGTGCTGTCTGCTCGGCTGACCGGTACAACCAATTGTCACACATTAAGGACAGTAGTGACAACTATGGCAACTAAGAATAATGTGTATAGACACATATAGCCCAGGGTTACCTGCAAGAACAAAATGCTTATAATTCTAGCATCCACACTGAGATAATCAGCTTAATATTCCATCATTCTCAAAATGATGGAGCAATATTTCGACGATATCCAGAAATAGGAAAAGTTAAAGCTATTTAAAGCTCGTTTCGTGTTGCTCTGTAACAAGACAACTGAGCTCAAGTTGTTTGGTGACAAGCCTACTAAGCTCAGGTGGTTTGGTAATAAGATGATTGAGGCGATGAGTCACAATAACGTGGCTAAAGTATGTTGACCAGACCACACACTAGAAGGTGAAGGGACGACGACGTTTCGGTTCGTCCTGGACCATTCTCAAATCGACTTGAGAATGGTCCAGGACGGACCGAAACGTCGTCGTCCCTTCACCTTCTAGTGTGTGGTCTGGTCAACATACTTTAGCCACGTTATTGTGACTCATCGCCTGCCTGTAATTATAACAACCTGTGAACATGTGTGTGGCTCTATGTAAACATCTCTCTACAGGAACGCTTTCCTACACTCGGACTGAACGGTGGAACGACCACCTCGCTTCTTGCAGGTCAGTGTTCGATTCCCGACCGTCCAAGTGGTTTGTCACCGTTCTCTCCCTCCGTCCTAACCTAAATCCTTGTCCCCTATCCTTTGCAAGTGCTGTATTGTCGTAGCGTTTTAGTGCTTTCTACTTATAATTACCGTGCCTCGGTTAGTAGTAGTAGCAGTAGGCATTCGTCAATCCCGTGGACGGACTATTGACATAGCTCGAGTGCATGGGGGGGGAGTTGTGTAAAACCCTGGTTTATGCTTCGGAGAGGCTGCAGGATCAAGTAAGCTCAGTAGAACTACGGTTGCAACTCCTTTTGACCCTGTCGTAGCTCAGTCGATTAAGGCAGCGTCTGGGATGCTCTCGGACGCGGGTTCGAATCCTCGTCACGGCCCTTGTGGAGCTGTTCATTTTCTTAGCTTCTTAAGTTAGCTCAGTTTTTATGAGTTATTATTTTTTTTCTATTTCCCCCTCACTTTCCTTTCTCTTTCTTTCCTTTCTTCGTCTCCTCGGTATGTGACGATAATGGTCCAGGACCCAAACATCAACACCACGGCTCTCTCTCAAATGTCTGGGTTGAGTTATAAGTTAAGTCTGTTTATATTACTCGTGAATATTGGTGGTCCAAGAGGCAAGCTTTCTCAGGTCTGAGACCCTGCTCTTTAATGTTGTTTTTGTAAGGACGGGACACTGTAGTGATAAATAAGAAGTCTGTCTTGCCGTGTCAGACGGGGAGGGCGGCTAGACGCTAAATTATGAACGTGGTTTGAAACCATAGGAAAGATCACAGGAGGGGGAGGCAGAAAGCGTCTGAATTCTACAAGATATCTATTTGTATCGTTCATAAACGCCTTAATATATGCTCATTGTATGAAAGCTCTCCTAAGAAAAGCATAAGATTGCCGTCCAAACCCAGAGAAATGGATAAAATCACTGCAATTAGATAAGAAAACAATTACAATTTAAAGAAAACTATAGCGAAGGACAAAGAAATTTATCTCAGGAGCATGTTTATGCAAAATAAATTGTTAATTTAACATCAGTTTAATAGAGCGTAAAAATAATGTCTACTTAAAAGAAAAAGTGGTGGCAAGTCAGCCTGACCTCTAATCTCAGGTCATGGATTGTTGAGGGAATTGACCGATCCGGTAAATAATGCTTATTAGAACAATTTAAAGCGCAGTGAAAGTGACGTTTTTAGTTCATTTCCCTCGATAGGTTAGGTGGGTTGCTTGGGTTCGGACGTTCCTCTTTTAGTTAAACAGCTCCACTTTTTTTACGGAGCAGCAAGTCGAGAGAGACCGGGCACTACGTTCCTCAGTGAAAGCTTGAAAGTTCCTCAGTGAAAGCTTGAAATTTCCTCTGTGAAAGCTTGAAAGTTCCTCAGTGAAAACTTGAAAGTTCCTCAGTGAAATCTTGAAAGTTCCTCAGTGAAAGCTTGAAATTTCCTCTGTGAAAGCTTGATAGTTCCTCAGTGAAAACTTGAAAGTTCCTCAGTGAAAACTTGAACGTTCCTCAGTGAAAGCTTGAAAGTTCCTCAGTGAAAGCTTGAAAGTTCCTCAGTGAAAGCTTGAAATTTCCTCTGTGAAAGCTTGATAGTTCCTCAGTGAAAGCTTGAAATTTCCTCTGTGAAAGCTTGAAAGTTCTTCAGTGAAAGCTTGATAGTTCCTCAGTGAAAGCTTGAAAGTTCCTCAGTAAAAGCTTGAAAGTTCCTCAGTGAAAGCTTGAAAGTTCCTCAGTGAAAGCTTGAAAGTTCCTTAGTGAAAACTTGAAAGTTCCTCAGTGAAAACTTGAAAGTTCCTCAGTGAAAACTTGAAAGTTCCTCAGTGAAAGCTTGATAGTTCCTCAATGAAAGTTTGAAAGTTCCTCAGTGAAAGCTTGAAAGTTCCTCAGTGAAAACTTGAAAGTTCCTCAGTGAAAGCTTGAAAGTTCCTCAGTGAAAACTTGAAAGTTCCTCAGTGAAAGCTTGAAAGTTCCTCAGTGAAAGCTTGAAAGTTCCTCAGTGAAAACTTGAAAGTTCCTCAGTAAAAGCTTGAAAGTTCCTCAGTGAAAGCTTGAAAGTTCCTCAGTGAAAGCTTGAAAGTTCCTCAGCGAAAACTTGAAAGTTCCTCAGTGAACGTTTTCTGTCGAAGCTTTCACTTGCCACTCACCAAATGAAGCTTCAAAGCTCTCCCTGGCACTCGCGGCTGAAAACGCTTCAACTTGTTCACAGATTTAATTCAGGGCAATTTTTTCAAAATCTACCACAGCGTAAAAATCCAGGTGCCTCGGGAAAAAAATAAATTTGCAATATTGTCGCTACGCTGAACTAAAAAAAAAATTGCCTCTGCCTCAACAGATTATGCAGGTTGCCAAACACACACAACGAAACTACGACGTTGCTACAACATTTGACCACGTTTTAACAACACCTAACAAGTTGTAACAACCAATATATGGCAACTTGTAACAACGTTCTAAAACGTCATAGAAACGTTATTACAAGAGATAGGAACTTGATTACAAGTTGTAATAAGCATAAAATAGGACAGTTACTTTGTGCTTGTTTGCAGGGAGCTAACTAGCTTCCAACGCTTCTTGCATAAGGATAAACCATTTAAATTTAACACTCCCTCAAACCGTAGGAACTGGCTTGGCCTGAAGTAGACACATACGATCAAAGTAGAGCTAATATTACGCGACTCTACGCACCGTCTTCTAACGGGTAGTTCGGCGAGGCTGGAGGAAATTTTTAAGGAGAAGGTCGGAAGTATAAAAGGCGTTTACGGCAGCGAGAACACAACACTCAATGTTTGCGACGTCTTCTGTTAGTTTCATTGCTTCCTCTCCTGATATTATCCTCACTTTATTATCTTCTTTCTGTCTCCGTCTTCGAATATAGACATTCTGTGAATTTTTATATATATATATATATATATATATATATATATATATATATTATATATATATATATATATATATATATATATATATATATATATATATATATATATATATATATAATGTGTGTGCGTGTGTGTGTGTGTGTAAATCACGAAGGAAAGATTAAGATAGGAATTTCCTTAAGTACTTTCGTATTTAACAATACATCTTCAGAAGGATGGATTTACAGTTCAGTGGGATTGATATAAGCAGAAAATAGGTGAGGGAATGTACAATATCTTTAATGAACAAAGGGGATATTTAATAAGGTAATAGTGTGTCAAAGATCTACTCAAATCGTCCTCTAACTGATCAATCAAAAATGGAACTAAATTATACAATCCACTGCTAATGTTCAAATTACATGATTTTGTAATCTATTTAAGCAGATTCGATTATGTTCCTATTAAAAATGAGTTTGCAGTTCGTTAATGAAGAGGCATTTCCCAATCAATTTGGTGTGAACCTTCTGACAAATGAACAAACAAAGCATTAGACAATTGGCTATGTCTTACAGAGTATTTATGTTGCGAAATTCTAAATTCCAAATCTTTGGAAGTTTGTCCTACACAGAACTTATTACAGTTTTTACAAGGTATTTTGTAAATTACACAATTATCACTACGAGGACTGTTTCTAACTAATAGTTTCCCAACAGTATTTTTGCAATTAAACGATACATATATATGTATCCATGACAAAATGTCATGGATACATGACATTTTGTATGTCAAAATGTATCCAAAAGGCCATGACAAAATGTCATGGCCTTTTGAATATTTTTTTGAACCCAGAAAAATATGGTAAACATAACACATTTTGTAAGCGAATTTTTTCACTGCATATATTATTAAGATATGTACGACGTGTTTTGCTACGACATACTTCCAAAAATCTCTGTGGATAACAAAGCTTGAGACCAATAGAAACAATATTCTTAAACTCTTCATCCAAGAATTCTGGATTAACAATCCTAAGAGCTCTTAGATAAATAGAGGAAGAAAGCTATTGTTTCACATTGTATCTATGCCCTGAGAAATAAGGAATATAAGATAAATTATTCGTAGGCTTTCTGTAAAAAATAAACTTTAGTGAAAAATTATTCTCATGAATAAGTATATCTAAAAATGGCAAACATTTATCAATTTCAGTCTTCATAGTAAATTTTATAGAGGTGACTTGATCGTTAAGTTTAGCTACAAATTCGTCTGTATTTATATTTGTAGGCCATATACACAAAATATCATCAACATATCTAAACCATGGAATGATTCCAGGGGTAATTTTTTAAACAAATTTCTTTTCGAAGAATTCCATGTACAAGTTTGAAAGCAACGGCTAGAAGGAATTCCCCATTGCCATTCCAAAAGTTTGTAAATAATACTCATATTTATAGGTAAATTTACATTCTTTTATACACAGCTTAACGGGACTGACAATAGCCTCTGTTTNGGAGGCACCCTTCTGAGCCCGGATGGCACATGTATAAGCAAGTAGATGGGGTCGCTATGGGTTCTCCCCTAGGCGTCCTGTTTGCAAACTTCTACATGGGTACTATTGAGGAAAAGTCTTAGTCGACTTGAACTTGAAACCGGCCATATACTGCAGGTATGTTGACGACATTTTTACACAGGTACCTGATGTCAGACATCTGCAGGAGCTGAAAGAAGCGTTTGAGCAGAATTCTGTGTTACGTTTCACTTACGAGATGGAGAAGGATGGGAAGCTGCCCTTTCTAGATGTAACAGTCATGGAAAGGAGCGGAGGTTTCCACACTACAGTCTACACTAAGAAACAAACATAGGAATGTGCCTAAATGCCAACAGTGACTGCCCAGATAGGTACAAGAGGAGTGTTGTTAACGCTTATGTCGACCGTGCTCTCAGCCACAGCTCAGAATGGAAGCAAGTCGACGAAGAACTCTGTAGAGTAAGGCAGGTCCTAGTCAACAACGGCTTCTCCAATGGTTTCATTGAAGACATCATAAGAAGGAAAGTGAAACGCCATGCAACCTCTGAAGATACAACTAACAAAACACCTATACCCCTATTAGACTATTTTACAGGAACTTCTTCTCCACAGCTCATAAAACGGAGGAAAGGGTCCTGAAAGATATTGTTAATAGAAACGTTATCCCTACAGACAAAAATCAGAAGATACAATTGACGATTTACTATAAAACCAAGAAAACTGCCAACCTACTCATGAGAAACTCTCCAGACACAAAGCAGAACGCTTTGAAAGAGACCAATGTCGTCTATGCCTTCAAATGCCCACTTGGGGACTGTAAGCCCCAAAGAACTCAATATATAGGCAAGACAACAACATCTCTTCCAGGCGATTAACGATGCATAAGCAACAGGGCTCTATCAAGGACATATAATCTCTCTTCCCACAACAACCATCACCAGAGAAATCTTAACAACAACACAGAAATCATTGATAGATACAGCGACAACAGGCGGCTTGACATCTGCGAGGCACTACACATCAAGAAGTCAACACCAGCAATCAACAGCCAATTAACGCACAACTATATTCTACCCACTTCAAGACTCCGCTCCAATATAGAAACATCAAGAAATACGGGCAATAGGCCTTCTGCAGTTACAGATCTATTCTTCCCTTATACCCATTGTTTCGTGTTCTGTGTTTGTTCTCACCTCACCCCAAACCATTGTAACATGTCACCTCACCCAAATGCAGGTATTTAAACTCTGTTCAGTTATAGTTGTTCTGTGTGTGTGTAACTAAAAGTCTTTGAAAATGTAATAAGTTTTACGAAACGCGCTCAAGTGTCGCGTCAGACTAAGAAATAAAGAATGAATTTTGGAGAATTGATTTTTAATTTACCGTCATCAGTAAAAACAAACATAAGGAAAATTGAGAAAATTCGTGTTAGAAATATTAATCTTACTTTTTCGGTCATATTTAATAACATATGTCTACAGGAAAGACTGCTACCAAAATATACTAATATATATATATATATATATATATATATATATATATATATATATATATATATACACACATATGTCGTACCTAGTAGCCAGAACGCACTTCTCAGCCTACTATGCAAGGCCCGATTTGCCTAATAAATCAAGTTTTCCTGAATTAATATGTTTTCTCAAATTTTTTTCCATGAAATGATAAACCTACCCATTTCATTATGTATGAGGTCAGTTTTGTTTTATTGTAGTTAAAATTAACGTAGATATATGACCGAACCTAACCAACCCTACCTAACCTAACCTAACCTATCTTTATAGGTTAGGTTAGGTTAGGTAGCCGAAAAAGTTAGGTTAGGTTAGGTTAGGAAGGTTAGGTAGTCGAAAAACAATTAATTCATGAAAACTTGGTTTATTAGGCAAATCGGGCCTTGCATAGTAGGCTGAGAAGTGCGTTCTGGCTACTAGGTACGACATATATATATATATATATATATATATATATATATATATATATATATATATATATATATATATATATATATATGCGAACAAGCCTGAATGGTCCCCAGGACTATATGCGAATGAAAACTCACACCCCAGAAGTGACTCGAACCCATACTCCCAGGAGCAACGCAACTGGTATGTACAAGACGCCTTAAACCACTTGACCATCACGACCGGACATAATGAGGTGATAGCCGAAGCTATTTGAACCACCTCACCGCCGGCACTCGGATGGTTATCTTGGGCATTTCATATATATTTATATATATATTTCATATATATAAATATATATTTTTCATATATATATATATATATATATATATATATATATATATATTATATATATATATATATATATATTTATATATATATATATATATATATATATATATATATATATATATATATATATATAATGTGTGTGTGTGTTTGTGTGTGTAAAAAATTTACTGCTTAAAGGTAGATATTTTTAAATATCACCTAATAATAACAATTGTATACGGTTCATTAATATATAATTTAACGTACTGGAAATATATTATTGTTTTAGTGTATTGTATATCCATAAGCCATTACACGCTTAACTAATTTTAAGTTTTACATGCAAATTAGTTTTTTTTTTTTTTGCTAATTTATGCAAGTACCACACAAAACAAGAGCTTTTAATTACAAACATAATTACAGTAATCTGTGTTCTCATCTAATACGTCATATTTTTTATCAGAATCAACCATTCGAATTACAACGAATTAATCCAAAATTACTTTATTACTAAGTTAGAAATTAGAAAAACACTTTATTATTGACGTGATCCATGCATCGCCTCCACATATTAGGTGGGATCACACTCTCTCCTGGTTAGCCCTTACAACAGTTCTGTTTTTTACGGAGATGTAAATCGGGTGGAGAACGGGCTGGCACATCTACACTATACGATCATGTGTGTTGTAAACAATTCATTATTTACAAGTTTTTAACATAAATGAATTGGTGTAAATTGCACAGTTAGTTGACTTAAGTTATTGCTTGGATGTCTAGATTGCAAGATCGGGTTAAGCTTTTGAGATTCTTCTGAAAGATGAGTGAGCTCTCTGTGGGATGAGCTACGCTGTGTGAGGAATGGGCTGCGCTGTCTGTGGGATGAGCGGTCTGTGCTAAACTCAAGATTAGCTCTGTTGTGGTCGATTAAACACAAAATAGTTCAATCGTGTTCTTTAGATAAAAATAGTTCCGTTGTGTTCCTCTTAACAGAAGGATAGTTTTTATCTCATAATACAAGAAAAGTTTTGTTTTGGTCCCTTTAACAGAAGAATAGTTCTATTGAGTTCCTCTTAATAGAAGAACAATTATGCTGTGACCCTCTTAGCTCCAGAATAGTTTCGCATTATTCTTTATATCCTAAGAATGAAGCCACGGTGTTCTCCGCATCTCACAAGAATATATCCCACAAGAATAGTGCCTTATTGTATCCCCTCAAGAATAGTGCCTTATTGTATCCCCTCAAGAATAGTACCTTAATGTATCCCCTCAAGGATAGTACCTTAATGTATCCCCTCAAGAATAGTGCCTAGACCTATCCCATCAGAAAGGTGCCTCACACTATGNGGGTTGAGCTTCAGCTCCTTAGTCCCGCCTCTTAACCAACCGTCAGTCTACTGGTGTAAGATTCCTGAGCTTCTCCAGCTCCATCATATCTACATATGAAACTGTGTATGGAGTCAGCCTCCACCACATCACTTCCTAATGCATTCCATTTACTAGCTACTCTAACACTAAAAAAACTAATTCTAATGTCTCTGTGGCTCATTTGGGTACTCAGCTTCCCCCTGTGTTCCCTTGTGCGTTTCACCTGTGTTATATAAACCATCCCGGTCTACCAGGAATTTTCTATGTGGTTATCATGTCTCCCCGAACTCTTCAGTCTTCCAGCTACGTGAGGTACAGATTACGCAGCCTTTCATCGTAACTCTTGCCTCTTAGTTCTGGGACTAGTCTAGTGGCTGCACACTGCTTCAAAACTTTTTACAGCTTCATCTTGTCCTTAACAAGGTACGGGTTCCATGCTTGGGCCGCATGCTCCAGAACTGGCTAACATATGTGGAACAAGGTTCTGAAGGATTCCTTACATAAGTTTCTGAAGGCAGTTCTGATGTTAGTCAGCCTTGCATACTCCGCTCATGTTATTATTTTGATTAGGATTACAGGAGACAGGTTTGGCGTGATATTATCTCCTAGATCTTTCTCTCTGTCCGTTTCATAAAGGGCTTCATCTCCTATTCGGTATCCTGTGTCTGGACTTCTATTTCCTCTGCCTAGTTTCATTATATTTACTTGGGTTGAACTTTATTAGTCATTTGTTGGACCATTCCTTCAGTTTGTCCAGGTCATCCTGTAGAATCATACTATCTTCTTCTGTCTTAATGCTCCATATAATTTTTGCATCATCACCAGACATTAAGAGGAACAAGTCTATTTTCTCTGGGAGAACATTTATATATATCAGAAACAGCACAGGTCCAAGGACCTATGTGTCCCTGTGGGACTCCACTGGTGATGCCTCGCCACTCTGAGGCCTCACCCCTCAGAGTGACTTGCTATCTTCTGTTGCTTAGGTACTCGCTTATCTAGTGGAGTACCTTCCCTTTCCCTCCTGCCTGCATCTCCAGCATGTGCACTATTCTCTTGTGGTACTGCATGCACCTATTTGTATTCACCTATTTGTGCTTGCGGGGGATGAGCTCTGCTCTTTCGGCCCGCCTCTCAACTGTCAATCAATCAACTGTTACTAACTGCTAACCAATTCCCCCCCCCCCTCCCACACAAACACACCCAGGAAGCAGCCCGTAGCAGCTGTCTAACTCCCAGGTACCTATTTACAGCTAGGTAACAGGTGCATCAGGGCTTAGGAAACTCTGCCCATCTGTCTAGAGCGCTGTCCACTCGGCCACCCAGCCCCTTCCGTGTCAAAAGCTTTCTGGCAATCCCAAATATGCAGTCTGTCCACCCCTCTCTTTCTTGCATGATTTTTGTTACCTGGTCGTAGAATTCAGTTAATCTTGTGAGGCAGGACTTGCCATCCATGAACCCATGTTGATGTTGTGCTACAAAGTTCTGGTGTGTGTGTGTGTGTATACTCACCTAATTGTGCTTGCGGGGGTTGAGCTCTGGCTCTTTGGTCCCGCCTCTCAACCGAGTGCGTGTGCGTGTGTGTGTGTGTATCTGTGTGTGTCTGTGTGTGCCTGTGTGTGCGTGTGTGTGTGTTTATATCTGTGTGCATATGTGTGTGTATGAGAGAGTTTTGCGACAAGAAAATTAATCACAATTTAGTTAGATGATTATTAGAAGCCAAGTCTAAACCTCATTAGACTTGGGTGAATTTAGGTTGCATATTAATAGCCAATTTGCATAATTAATGCTCTGAAAATTCACTCTGGGATGCATTCGCCTCATTTTTATTGCTGGTTGGGCTAATAAATGCCTCGTGTCTGATTAGTAATATTTACTGTGCTTCATATACCAGCCATTTAAGCAGCACGAGACTCGTAGAGGTTAAACGAGCTCACTGGATGGGAAGGGAACTATCAAGAGAAGCGCCAAGCCATTAAGACTATACAGCACTGCGAAGGGATAAGGATCTGGGGTGGGACGGGGGGAAGGAATTTTGCCCAACCACTTGGACGGTCGGGAATTGAACACTGACCTGCATGAAGCGACCCTGTCGCTCTACCGTCCAGATCAAGTGGTTGAGAACTCTTGGATTCATATATTCATGATTATCGTAGAAGCCAGGCGAGTATACTGGCATAGACACGGGTATCGTAGAGGCCACTTGTGCATATTGAAGTACGTACAAGTATCGTAGCAGTCAGACGTGCATATTGAAGTTCGCACAGGTATCGTAGTAGCCACATTAGTATACTTATGTAGGGCGTGGCTCCAGAAGTCCATCGAGGATCTTTAAGCTGTAGCACACTCCGTGGAGACCTGGCGAGGACAATAGAACACATGTGAGGATATTAGACCACACGTGAGGACAATTGAACGCATGTGAACACATGTAAGAGCATTAGAACACATGTGAGGACATTGGAACACATGTGAAGACAATAGAACACTTGTGAGAACATTACAGCACATATAAATGACATTACAACACATGTGAGGGCATTCGAACACAAGTAAGAACATTAGAACACATATGATGAGATTAGAACATATGTAAGAACATTACAACACATGTAAGGACATTACAACACATGTAAGGACATTATTAAAACACATGTGAGGCCATTAGAACACATGTGAGGCCATTAGAACACATGTGAGGCCATTAGAACACATGTGAGGCCATTAGAACACATGTGAGAACATTAGAACACATGTGAGGCCATTAGAACACATGTGAGGCCATTAGAACACATGTGTGGCCATTAGAACACATGTAAACACCCAGGAGGATAAAATGAAACGCTAGAAAGCAAGCATGAACAAGGACACGCCTGTTCATACCCATGTTTGACATATAGAGGCCATACAGGAACATTAGAGGAAATATAAACACGATAGAGACCATACAGGGGCATTAAAGCAAGCATAAGCAATATAGATGCCATACAAGGGAGCTAGAGTAAGCAGGAAGACCACAGGGGACATACATGAACAGCACAGCAACAACGGCATTAGATTCCGACAGCTGCAACACATTTCCTGTCAAACTAATTGTCAAAACTTCACACGAAATGTAAATTTATCATGAAAGCAAATATTGTTTTGACCCCCAAAAAGGTGCAGCAGCGTCAAGGGAGGATTAGCTGACCAGGACAAAATGCATTTGGATTATTCACTAATTATTGTGGGAGTGAATATTTTCATGATATTTTATATGGGATAAACGAACGGTCAAAATAAATTTGCATTATATGACGTAAAGCTTGAATCTATTACCAGTGATCGTGATAAATGTGTCGTTTTATTGCTCTTATTAAAATTATTTATTGATAAAAAATTATTTTGCTTTTAAATTGGTGGGATTGCAGGAGTGTTTCAGGCGTAGGTTAGACATCTGTGTGAATGAGTCTGGGTGATTATAAATAAGAACGGCCTTGTACATCCCAATTGTTCTGCATTAACATTTATATACTTCTTATTTATAGATACATAGAATTTCTAGATTCAGCTAGGTACTGCTAGTATATATATATAAATATATATATATATATATATATATATATATATATATATATATATATATATATATATATATATATATATTGTGACGTAAAAGTGAAAGGATAGAGCAGTGGAAATTCCGGCAGGTGAAACACCAATCATATTAAATAAAATAAAGTCAAGAAAACTGCTTCTGACCTCTTTACGATGTGAGAGCTGCGGGATAAAGTAAAAAGAATGAAATATTTAAATATTTAATATAACAAAAATGACTTTAACAATTCCCTTTAACAATTTAACAATAATACAATTCCCCTATGAAACTTGGCGATTCACAGAACAAAATGCAAGAGAGAAACAAACATGTGACAGTGTCATTAATATCAAAGAAAAGGTTCAAAATATTATATATACTAGAGCTGCTCGAGTCTACCAACACCCAAGGGAGCGAGAGTAGATCATGCAGCTTGGAGCACCGAGAGTATTCTGAGGTCTGGCCGGTGGTAAGCTGCTTTTATACACGGCCAGGTCCTAGTGTAGGTGGCGCTGATGTGCAGGGAATTGTCGGCGGGAGTCTCAGACAAGAAGTTAGGCTAGTTGACCAGTTGACCAGTGAGTGGAGCTGAGCATCCAGACAGCAGGTGTCGAGGTGTGTCGGGTACTTGAGGGGGGAGATTGGTGGTGGTGTCTGTCTAGACACGGCCTCTCAGCATGTATTGTTGTTGTTCTTGATGTTGATTTCTTACACTGGAGTATGCAGATATGTTCTCGAATAGGCAGTAAAGGAATAGGCACGATCTCCTTGCCTAAGCAGGAAATTATCATAATATATATATATATATTATATATATATATATATATATATATATATATATATATATATATATATATATATATATATATATATACATACATACATAATATCTTGGGAGGTGAAACTTGCATCTGCATGTTCAGTGGGGGAATTACAGTTTCAGACTGGTGCTGTACAGCCGGCCGTGACATCTGGCCTTCAGCCCGACTTCCACCGTGGGGACATTGCCATGCATGGTGTGGCAGCCTTGGCCCCAATTTTATCGCAGCCACTGGCTGTTAACCCCTGAATGAGGATTCACCAATGCTGCGTTTTATTTGCATTCATAAATATCCTCTTTTACAGTAAACAAAAGAAAATGTAATCTGCAGACTTTTTTTTTGTGAAGAGATTTAAAAAAATATGGGTTTCGTTTTGTTTGAAGGGATGAAAATTATTATTATAAGTCGGCAGCTTCCACACTCTCTCACCACATACTGGGAAGCTCTAGCACGACTCTACGACCCACAAGGACAGCAGCACTCTATGAGTCCACCCAGCAGAGACATCACCAGAGCAACAACCTCCAAGTCGCCACAGAGCTGCCACTGATGTTGGTCTTCGTTGATACCCCCTCAAAACCTGCCACATATTGCCATAGAGTTCCTTCACATGGGCTGCGTAGCCCAATGGAATTGATGGCAAAACATTAACAATATGCATCAAAACGGCTTTAAGACTCGTCTCGGACCAAACATAGAGCTAATAAATTTTGTACATGTTAAAAATGTTCTCAGTTGCTAAGAATTAGTCATGATTGATTTCATTTGTATCAAAAGAATTTTGGCTGTAGACGAGTGTAATTTCTCGTCAATAAGGGTTACATAAAATAGGAGCACCCATATACAGCATGTATACTAAAGAACCTGTAAATGTTCTTTCTTAAAGAATCTGCAACATTTCTTCAACAATCCGCAAATGCTCACTACTAAGAGACTTTTTTGGCTTAATGCACAAGGAACTCATAAGCAAACTCATAGGTTTCAAGTACCTTCCACGACACACTCAAGGAAACCAATCAAATCAAATCAAACCAAATCCACAGCTGTATTCTTGTATTATGTAGCTGAATTCATAAATTCTCGTATATTGATAATAGGAGAAGCAATATCATGATAAAAATATAAATCGAATGAAAAGTTGCAGGTCTTTCTATTAAAAGAAACACAATTATATGCTTCAAAAAGATGTTATCGGCCACACAGCGTCAACATTCCTCTGCTTTAGAGATATTAAAATCAGAGTGATACTGATCCTTCATCGGAATAACGACTATCAGCCTCGCTGAATTACGAGAACTGCCTCGGCTCGACGCTCTTGCTTACGCAAAAGTCCTTCCATGTTATACGCAGAGGCAAGGTTAACGGAATGATGCGGGAAGTATTGAGCGGGTGAGTTACCCGCTGGAAACGAGAGACTCAATGCCCTGGTTGGAATGACATGGATCTAACTTTGAAATTAGATTGAACAGCCACCAGATCTGCCTATGGAATTCATTTGCCAGGCGGCCATGGTGGGGGTGAGGGAGGGTGAAGACAACGCGTTCGCAGGAGTTAAATTGACGAGCAAGAGAAGATTGAAGAGACGTGGAGGCTGAAGAGGTCTGAGAAGATGCGCTACTGAATATTCCCCGAGATGGAAGAGCGTGGTTGGTGCCATTCTGAGAGGAATATCACGATATCTTACTATACGAACAAAAAGGATTCGAGCGTAGAAACTAAATGAAATAAATCCAGGAATATAGAAATAAGACAAAGTTGAGATGTGAATAACAAAAGAGCACCAGTGTCACAGCTGAGGCAGAGGGGTGAAAACTTCCGGAAGGACAATCACGTATTCTGAAAGAAGGTAAACAATGTTCCAAAAATGTGTGTGTGGAAAATGATGGTGTGTTGGACCAGAGACGCCTGGAAGCTGGTGAGGGACTCCAATCCCCCCAACACACACACACACGCACACATATACACGGCAGCTGAGAGGCGAGACCAAAGAACCGAAGCTCAACCGCCGCAAGCACAACTAGGTGAGTACACACAAACACTCACGCCAAATTTACATAGGCATAAATGCACAAACATGAATACATAAACACTCTCCCAGCTGCTTCCTAGCCTTGAATATAAACATACGCCAAACACACACACACACGCGCATGTCTAGTGAAGTGACTACTGAACTATGCATGGAACAGCAGGATGAAACGCGACTGGAAGCGGAAAGCAGCTCTCGGATAGTGAACAGATGAGTGTCGAGAGAAGAGAATGTCGAAGTGAATGAATACCAGTTAAATTTAAATCAATTAAAGATGTTTTCTAAAGATGTGACTGACATGAGCAGGAGTCAGACCAGAGAGGGAGTAATGATAAAGTGATATGAGATGATAAAGAGCCTCACCTAAAACAACTTGGAAAATCAGAAATGGCGTTGAGCCCTTTTAAAAATAACTGGACAATCAAGAATGATATGCTAGAAAATTACCCATGGGAGATCGTATAGGAAAAGCAAATTCAATATATTCTGAATGCCGGCCTTTACACAGGCCGGCATTCAGAATGCAGAATGATCAGGCAAATCAGAGATTTTCGTTTTGGAATAACATATGCAACACATGTTGCAACGACTCTACGGAGGCAAACGACGTTGCCAGGGTGGGATAACGTTGCCAGGGTGGGATAAACGTTGCCAGGGTGGGATAACGTTGCCAGGGTGGGATAACGTTCCAGGGTGGGATAACGTTGCCAGGGTGGGTTAACGTTGCCAGCGAGGAATCCCCTCCAATGACAAGTCAATACTAGTCCACCGAAATCTATACTTAATAATTCTGTGGCAAACCGCACGAGTCAAGTACACAATTGGCAGTTCGTAGGTGGCAAGAGGAACTTAGAATACAAATTAGGGTCGATCTGTGGGCGTGTGAGTTTGGTAACGCCATAATACATACCTAACGAGCAGCAGCGAACACTTACATCTGACAGTTCCGTAGAAAATGGTGTGGAGAATGAGTGTCATGTGTCTGACTGTGCATGCAAATCTCAGTTTACTGAACCACACCACTTTCTCCACAGTGCTCTCTCTCTCGTTAACAATTCCAACTTAACGATACGTCTCGTTACAGGCTTAGCCACCAACGTGATACAGGTCTACTGCCGTGAGTGTACACGAGTAGAAAAATACTTATTCCATCGATGTTCCAGCTTAACTGAGGAAAGCTTGGGGTCTCTACGTTCTGTGGCTGAGTCATCAATGAAAAGATTGTCTTATCAACAGTATTCGACTCATGATGAGTAATGCTGGACTTATAATGGATGCTGGATGTCTGGTGTAGCGACTCAACACATACACTGCCACATTTGGTGTAGTGAATAAATAAAGGATAATTCGCCTCGACAAATATAATGTCGAAACCGCTTTAATAACTCACTATGGATTGATGCGTAATATGTCCAGCATCCTAGTACCTGACCGGCTATGATGGCTCCTAATAAATGGTGCCTTACCAGCTTGGTGACTTAGGCTGAATGGGGTAAGGCTTGACGTTTGAACTCCCATTAAACGACACCAATCACATGAGACAGCTTGAGATAATGGGTGCCCTGATACGGAATGGTGGCTGATGTTGGATGGTGCCTCACTTACAATGAGTCTAGCTTTTGCTATAATGACTGTTGCTATGGTGATATACAGGTAGCAGCTTGTGATGAAAAACAACATTAATGTGGTGAACTGCGCCGAGAAACGTCAGACGTTGGAGCCGTAATTACTACTGAATAGTGCCAGACCTCAGAGACTTGAGGGATGATGAATAGTGCCAAACTTTACCGCCATGGCTTCCAAGAAACACGAAAATATCTTTGAACCCAATTTTATGACAGAAAAAATGAAGAGAGATGGACAAATATATATATATAATATATATATATATATATATATATATATATATAATATATAATATATATGAGGATAGATAGTAATTATATAATATATTATATTATACATATATATATATATATATATATATATAATATATATATAAAGGACTTTTTATAATGCTAATTTCATGGTGGTATAGTTCTGTGTATAGTTTTAATTAGCTCTGGACTCTCAATTAGTTTTTGTTGCAAAAAAGTCAGCTTTTTCAGTTCAGGACCTTTGGCTGGGTCTCAACAAAAGTCGCCTGTTGTAGTGAAATGACGACATGACTCGCAAACCTCATTTACGTATTGCCATTAGCACGATAACCCAGTAACTTAATTAGCGCAGTTAAGGACAATGACAAGAGGAGTTTGACTAGTGAAAAACCTGACTAGTGAAACACCTGACTAGTGAAACACTGACTACTAGAACATCTGACTAATGCAACCCGACCTCAAACCATGTCCATTCCATCCAGCGGTCGACCCCAAAGACGTATTCATAATTTTATGAACGCGTTCATTCAAAATGAAACGTTGATTCAAAATAGGAATTACTCATATTTCAATTAATATTGTTATATTTAGAATATTGTGCATATTTCGACATTTGGTTAGGTTAAGTGTTTAGGTTCTCTTGGCGATTATTTGTATTTGAAGCATTTATAGCGTTATGGTTCAAACAAATATCGTCGTAATATGATACAACATCTTTGTATCGTCAGTGAAGCATTGTTCCGGAAGTGTTCGAACGTTTCAGTTGTGAGTCGTGTGTAAACAGTTTTTAATTCATAAACACCAGGGGGTTTGGCGGGTGCATGGAATCACTCCTGGCCTTTGTTTATGAGGACTGAGTGGACTATTGAAACACATGACTACTAGAACATCTTACTATTGAAACTAGTAGTGCAATCGTTCTAGCGTGAATCTTCTCAATTTACCTTACAATGTCTTCACTTGAAAAGAATATTTACAAATTAACCCTTCCTAGTTCATTTGTATTGTTTAATTTAGCCTGACGCTAAGAGCTGCGTTCGTTAATTCTTGTTAACACTGTCAAAGGCAAAGTAGGAATGACTACAAAGATTTATTGCTGAAATTTAAGCCACCCAAGCGGTGGCACGGGCATGAATAGCCCGTAATGACTAAAAAGTGTGGTTGTTGTGTTGTTCTAGATTCAGGTGCTCAGAACAAGAAGTTCCAGTAGCACGGGCTGTGGTGATCCCGTAATCCAGAGACTACAAAGTGTCTTGCTGCATAATATGTACCCGAGGATGAGGTGAAGGCGAAGCACCCATTTATGGGTCCATTGTATCTTGTCACTCTCCTGCTTACATGTATGTATTTATGTATATATGTATGTATATATACAAATGTATAAACGCTGTGTCATGGACCTGCAAGATATTCCAATCGCAATAAAACGACAATCAGTTCAAGCTGCTACAAAACCCAGAAATCACCTTCGTTTGTAAATGTAAAAATACTGATGAATTGCATAAGCAATGGAAATTTGCGTTAAAGTAATGATTTTTATGAGAGTTGCTCACTGCCAGTGGATTATCCCTGCATACTGAGCTCTGTTTACGCTAATGGTTGAGTGTTTCAGTCTCTATTTGTCATAACGATAGAGGCTTTTGTCGTATTGATTATTGATATTTCACTTAAGATTCTGAGAGAATCTGTGAAATATTACAGATATTATTTAGATTCTCTCTGTGAGAGAATCTAAATTCAAAAATTTAGTAAGAATTTTGAATATAAATGTACATTAACATATATAATATATTTAATAAATACAAATTTCATTGAATTCTGTAAAATGTTGTCCTTTTCATTGATTTGTATACAATAATATTAAATTCAAAAGCTAATTGTTCAATTCTGCAGACACAAATAGTAATACACACACACACACACAACACACACACACCAAACACAACACACACAACACACAAACACACACACACACCAACACACACTATAAACACACACACACACACACACACACACACACACACACACAACCACCAACATAAAAACACACACACACACCCACACACCACACACAACACACACAACAACACACACACACACACACACACACACACACACACCACACAACACACACACACACACACACAAACCACACACACACACACCACACACACACACACACACACACACACACACACACACACACACACACACACACACACACACACAGGTGTATATGATTCTGGCGTGTGTATGGAATGTACGATTCCATACACACAATGTACTCTATTGTCCGGTTATGCATACACAGTGTACTCTACTTTAAGGTCCCAAACACACAATGTGCTGTGTACAGTGTACCCAGTGTACACTGTACAGTTCCATACCCACACACAATGTATTCTGCTATACGGTTCAACACACACAGTGAACCCTGCTATACGGTTCCACACACACAGTGTACTATACTATCCGGTTTCACATACACACAAAGTATTCTATTATCCGGTTCCACACACACAGTGTACTCTACTATTTGATTCCACACACACACACAGTGTACTCTAATATTAAGATCATTTGAATATTTGAAAATTTCCTTTCCCGGGCCGAAATTTACCGTCCGCATTTCCAATAAACACAAAAATAAAAAAAATAAAAAAGTCGAAAAATAATAGGACTGTTTACAGATTTTTGTGGACAAAATCGAGGCTACAGAAGCAATGCAAATTTTATACGCCTATAAATTCCGTCACCTCATTTAAGAATACACGGCTGTTGCTAACTCCATTGCAGAATTTCTTTGAGTTTGGCGATATTTTTCTCTTTTAGTGGTGGGAGTGCCGCCCTTTATGGGCTGCCTGCTAAATGAGTTAAGTGTTTGGTCATGAATTTGCATGCTTCGAGCCCCAGCCAAGTTCACTGTTCCTGTACCTCGAGCTAATGAGGATATATCTTCACAATGGATATCTTGACACAATGGATATCTTCAAGAAGGTTGGAAATTTTGACGCCATGTAAAAATGTAATATTTAAACATTTCCTAAAAAATCTATAAAATTAATTGCATGGAATAGCATTCGATTCTAAACACTTTTGCAAGAAATTTATTTGAACATCATATAATTAGTAATCAGAACCAATACTGAAGAAGAATCCAAGCGTCCGTCGAGCTTAAAAATGAATCTGACGTTCTGCACCTTTCTCACGAGAAAGCATCCTGCAATATTGCACGTAATATTGCCAAACAGTAAGAGGAGGAACCCAATTGGAGACACCACTGAGAAGCCGAGAACCCTGCCAACGGTTACTGGCTCATTTCTTTATTGTCATCCTCCTGCTTTAGCGGCTAGAGTGACAGTCTCGTATTATCTGTGGCCCGAGTTCGAATCCTCAGTGAAGATATAAATATATAATACATCTAAATACATAAAATATCTATATCTGGAACTATATGCAGTTGTGTGTAGATATATGATGAAGCATAATCTTACTCAACACTTGACTATCCATTTGTGAACGTATATCTGAGACGATTTGAAGAAGAGCCGAATCTTTAAGGTTGCATGCAGTTGAATACCAACTACAAATATAAAACACTAGTACCTACGACAGTCACCTGAACCTACTAAAAGTATTTCAGTAAATTTCATTATACCCACCTATAAGGACCCGCTTCCAAAATCCAAGAACGGCATTATATAAAAAAACAGGAATAACAAAAAATAGGGAAAACGAATTAACAAAAAACAGCATTAACCAATAAACAGGAATAACAACAAACAGGAAAAAACAGGATTAACAAAAAACAATATTAACAAAAAAACAGGAATAACAAAAAACAGGAATAACAAAAAAACAGCAAAAAAACTGGATTAAGAAACAACAGTATTAACCAAAAAAACAGGAATAACAAAAAAACAGGAATAACAAAAAACAGGATTAACAAAACATATATATTCCAATCCTTCGTGTAACCCTACAAGCCGACGAAGCACGGAGTTATATAACGCATCACGTGGTTACCTCTCACGGTAAACACAACAGGTGACAATAAACCATTTTTACGAGCGACATTTGGTGTTCCAAGACAGCGCTTGAGCAAGCACTCCACGGAGAGTCAAGACAATTATCTGCCGCCCTCGGCGTCTTGTGATTCCACACTCAAAAATTTCTCTTGGGAATCTGGTAGCTTGCCAGGTTGTGTATTTTCATTCATTTGCCAACACCCACACGTTAGTGATGTATGTGGGCTCTGAGCTGGGTGTTTGGTTCCATAGACGAGCCCTTTTGAACGTTGTGTGTGTGTGTGTGTGTGTGTGTGTGTGTGTGTGTGTGTGTGTGTGTGTGTTGTGTGTGTGTGTGTGTGTACTTACCTCGTTACCTAGTTGTGCTTGCGGGAATTGAGCTCTGGTTCTTTGGTCCCGCCTCTCAACTATCCATCAACTAATATACAGGTTCCTGAGCCTTCTGGGCTCTATCATATCTACACTTAAAGCTGATGTGGTCAGCCTCCACCACATCACTTCCTAATGCATTCCATTTGTCTACTACTCTGACACTGAAAAAAATCTAACGTATCTATGGCTCATTTGGGCATTTAATTTCCACCTGTGTCCCCTAGTGCGTGTGCCCCTTGTGTTAAATAGTCTGTCTTTATCAACCCTATCAATTCCTCTGAGAATCTTGTATGTGGTGATCATGTCCCCTCTAACTCTTCTGTCTCCCAGTGAAGTGAGGCTTAATTCCCGTAGTCTCTTCTCGTAGCTCATACCCCTCAGTTCGGGTACTAGCCTGGTGGCACGCCTTTGAACCTTTTCCAGTTTAGTCTTATGCTTGACTAGATAGGGACTCCATGCTGGAGCCGCGTTCTCCAGGATTGGTCTGACATATGTGGTATATAATGTTCTGAAAGATTCCTTACACAAGTTTCTAAAGGCCGTTCTTAAGTTAGCCAACCTGGCAAATGTCGCTGATGTTATCCTCTTGATATGAGCTTCAGGGGACAGGTCTGGCGTGATATCAACCTCCAGGTCTTTCTCTTTGACTCTTTAGGTATTTTATCTCCCAAACGATACCTTGTATCTGGACTCCTGCTCCCTACACCTATCTTCATTACATTACATTTGCTTGGGTTAAACTCTAACAACCATTTGTTCGACCATTCCTGCAGCTTGTCTAGGTCTTCTGGAAGCCTCAAGCTGTCCTCCTCTGTCTTAATCCTTCTCATAATTTTGGCGTCGTCAGCAAACAATGAGAGGAATGAGTCTATACCCTCTGGGAGATCATTTACGTATTTCAGAAACAGAATAGGTCCGAGTACAGAGCCATTGTGGGACTCCACTGGTGACTTCACGCCAATCTGAGGTCTCACCCCTTCACTGTAACTCTCTGCTTCCTATTGCTTAGGTTCTCCCTAAGCCTACACGGGGTGTACCCTACACAAAATGTACCCTACACGGAGATGTACCCTACATGAAAGAGGTATGAGTTACGAGGAAAGGCTGAAAGATATACCTTATGACACAGGAAGACAGAAGGTAAGGGGAGACATGATCACTACCTACAAATTCCTCAGGGGTATTGACAGGGTAGACAAGGATGAACTATTCAACACTGCTGGTACGCGAACAAGGGGGACACAGGTGGAAAAGAGTCACAATGAACTGAGACGTTAGAAAGAATTTCTTTCAGTGTCAGAGTAGTTAACAGGTGGAGTGCATTAAGCAGTGAATGTGGTGAGGCTGACTCCATACACAGTTTCCTAAATGTAGATATGATAGATGCCCATAGGCTCAGGAATCTGTACATCAGTTGATTGACAGTTGAGAGGCGGGACCAAAGAGCCAGAGCTCCACCCCCGCAAGCACAATTAGGTGAGTAGATGAGGTGTGGTGACGTCGGAATGAGAGTGTGAGGGGGGGGGGTGTTTAGAGGCTCCCAGCACACAACACAGTGAAGCTTCACAGCACAGTACACAGGAGGCTCCCAACAAGGGAGCTTCCAGCACACAACACAGGGAGGCTCCAACATGAGTCCACCACACAACACAGTGAAGCCTCCACCACACAACACAGTGAAGCCTCCACCACACAACAACAGTGAAGCCTCCACCACACAACACAGTGAAGCTTCCAGCACAGTACACAGGGGGCTTCCAACACACAACACAGGAAGTGAAACAGTGTCTCTGAGATAAGGACTCTGGGTAATCCTCCTCGCAACACACACGCAACGAAAGTTTAAACGAGACTGATCTTGGAGGACTGGATCGTTCGTAACAATTTTCTCCTGATAGCTCTTTGTCATTGGGAAACTTCTATGTACTTTTGAATTCAGTGTTTACAATAGATTTTTTTTATATATCAAATGCATGCTAACAAGTGTTTTATTTTTTGCATACACGAAAGGTTCAAAAGACTCCTCTTTAATTATATAAAATATTATTATAAATATTAATTATTCTTCTAAAATAACAATATTTTTATTATGAAAATAAGCACCGTAGATCAGCGGCCTGAGTAAGGTTCGAGTACTTCTGGTGATCATTGCATATATCCTGCATCACTTTTGCATTGGCCTATGTTGCCAAAATGAGTGATTTATAAATCTATCCAATACATATGCCGGGAAGCTAATATAATTATATATATATATATATATATATATATATATGTATTCATATATATATATATATATATATATATATATAATAATATATATATATATATATATATATATATATATATATATATAATATGAAATTACTCCTAATATATACTGATTATTTAGATTATTTATTAGAGTAATTCAGTGGTAAGATTAACCGTCCAAATATCCTAGAGACTACTTCATATTCGTCTCCAGCAAAACCTTGCCTCACAACAAAGTTCCTTAGTGAGCATTTATATTTTAAACTT
>WNGS01092210.1:45454589-45465422 GCA_020271785.1 Procambarus virginalis | reverse complement strand
ATAAACATGCCTAACTACTTGGCAATTCACAATGTCGTCAAACTCAGAGAGGTGGTGGTACTGCTCTTTACTACCATCATGAACTAACATGCTTAAAAGTAATTAGAACTAGAGACTGCTGTGGGGAGTATATCTTCGCAGTTTCAGAGTAAAGGGTACGAGTCTATCCTGTCTGTGGGAGCAGTCTATAGGATTCCTAACACTGATGTGCCGAATTCAATTCAAACCTTAGAAATCTAATACTCGATAACAGACTTAACAAAAACCATCTAATTATCGCAGGGGACTTTAATATTGACCTCTGCGAGCCTGAGCACCCTACTACTGTTAGCTTCCTCAACTGTATGAATTCCTGCTTCCTCATACCTTAATCACTAGACCTACCAGAATCACTGATAGTACTGCCACGACTCTAGATCACATCTGGACCAACATAACCTCTCCGCTTACTTCAGGTATAATCACCGACAGTACTACAGACCATTACCCCACATTTCTCTTAACTACCATTAACAAACCACCTCTAGAGTCAAGGGAGATAAGTTTTAGGCTGCACAATGAATCTGCTATAGGCAATTTTATAACTGCTGCTGATAATGTCAACTGGGAATCAGAGTTAGGTAACATATGGGACATCAACCTAGCAGTACAATCTTTTCTTCAAAAACTCTAAGCCTTTATAAAACCCACTGTCCTATGCTTACAAAACAAGTCACTACCAAAAGGCTTAACAATCCCTGGCTTACAAAGGGAATACTTAAATCCATTAATAAAAACAATGACCTTGAGAAGAAGTATAGGCTAGGAACCGTCTCTAAAGAATTCTCAAAGAATTACTCTTTACTGCTATCTAAGATAATTAGACGAGCCAAAACTAAATACTACGAAGATAAATTTACCCAAATAAAGAGCAACATTAAAAAAACTTGGAGCACAATTTCACAAATCTTGGGATCAAAGAAGATTTTAAATAACAAACCAACACTCCTGTCAAATAACGATGGTCAGCTTTCAGCATCTGATTCTGCTATTGAGTTCAATAGGTTCTTCTCTTCCATTGGGTCATCCCTTGCAAATGATATTCCTTCTTCCAGTACTGAGGTTAAGGACTACCTTACAGGTAACTATCCACAGTCTCTGTACCTAAAGCCTACTAATTCCACTGATGTCAATGAGATAATCCTTTCCCTTAAAACCAAGTCTAGTGCCCTTGAGGAGATTCCGACATTAATTTACAAAAAAGCCTCCAGATCCTTAGCCCCTGCAATTGCTTTGCTCTTCAACAAGTCACTTGAACTCCAAACCTTTCCAGATATTCTAAAAAAAGCGAGAGTAACCCCTGTCCACAAATGTGGTGATCCCACAGATGTTAACAACTACAGACCTATTTCAATCCTGCCTAACTTATCAAAAATTTTTGAAAAACTAATCTACAAGCAGCTCTACTCTTATCTAGCCAAGCACAATATACTTAGCTCTTGCCAATATGGCTTCAGACCTAAAAAAAGCACTAACGATGCACTGATTAGTATGATTAACTTAATTCATGCAGCTCTTGATAAAAATGAGTTCCCTGTTGGGTTATTTGTGGACCTGCGTAAGGCTTTTGACACTGTGAACCACCAAAACCTTCTTCTTAAATTACATCATTATGGAGTCAGAGGACTCTCCCTGCAATACCTCAAATCTTACCTTACTGATAGACTCCAGTATGTTTCTGTGAACAATTCAATTTCTCCTACCCTACCCATCAACATTGGTGTTCCTCAGGGCAGTATACTTGGCCCTCTCCTCTTTCTCATCTACATTAATGACCTTCCAAATGCCTCCCAACACCTTAGACCAATTCTATTTGCTGACGACACAACCTTCATTTACTCCAGTCCTGACCCCCTTGCTCTAAATGCCACAGTAAATACCGAGCTTAATAAAGTCCATCTTTGGCTAACTGCCAACAAACTCACCCTTAACATTGACAAAACTTTCTATATTCTGTTTGGCAATAAATCCTCTAACCAAATAAATCTCAAGATTAACAATACCCAAATTTGTAACAAATTAGATGGCAAATTCCTTGGCGTTCTCATTGATCACAAGCTTAATTTCCAGGGACACATTCTAAATATATCAAAAAAAGTTTCAAAAACTGTTGGCATTCTTTCCAAGATCAGATATTATGTACCCCGCCCTGCCCTGGTGACTCTCTATTACTCCCTCATCTATCCATATCTCAACTATGGTATTTGTGCTTGGGGTTCTACTACCCAAAATCATTTACGTCCTCTAATTACTCAACACAAAGCTGCTATTAGGACAATATCCAACTCTGGCCCCAGACATCACTCGGTACCCCTACTCAAATCTCTCAATATGTTAGATATTAAGTCACTGCACATTCTCTCATGTGTATTATACATATATAAAACGCTGAACTGTAATGCCAATCCTGACCTCAAAAGCTTCATTGAAAGCTGTAACAGAACCCATGAGCACCACACCAGAAATAAATACAGTTTTGATATTCCAAGAGTACGACTTAACCAAACTAGAAATGCTCTACAAATCAAGGGACCCAGAATGTGGAATGACCTTCCCAACCATGTTAAAGACTGTACCTCTCTCAACCAGTTTAAGATTAAAACTAAACACTACCTGTTAAACTCCCTGTAACCTACCTTACCCCTCTATTGTCAACCCATGTCTTATTTTTTTTTTTCTTATTCAACGCTGTTTGTCTACATATTGTATTTGTGCTGCTTTTCAGTCATGTTCCCCCCCTTTTTTTGTACCTTTATTTGTATCTGTTCTCAAAACATTTTATTCTTTTTGTTCAATTAGCATTAAGTTTTAGATATTAATGTTTTCTTGCCCGAAACGCATTGCGTAATAGTGGCTTTAGGCATTGTATGTACTAGCTCTATCTATAAATCGATCAACTTATGTAAAATCTCTCTATGTATGTACCTTTCCTGAATAAACATATTATTATTTATTTATTTATTTATATATATATTATATATATATATATATTATATATATTATATATATTATATATAATATATATATATATTTTATATATATATATATATTATATATATATTAAAGTGTTTAACATTGTGGTTGGGCACTGATCCTTCATTCATGTCTTCATGTAACAGTTCCTTAAACACACATCTCGTCTCAGTGCTATAAAGTCTCGCTCCTTCTTATTTTTCTTCAAGCATCCCTTCCCTCTCCCTACTTTTTCTTCCTTCTCTCTCTCTCTCTCTCTCTCTCTCTCTCTCTCTCTCTCTCTCTCTCTCTCTCTCTCTCTCTCTCTCTCTCTCTCTCTCTCTCTGTAAATGCAAACAGAATCGTTTCTGTATCGAATCGTTCATCGTTTTCAAGTGAGGAAACCTAGAGATTCATCCAGCATCCTTATACCAATTTGGTGTGTTTGGGGTGGGGAGGGGGGGAGTAGTTACGATTAGATCTAACCTAATCTTAATAAAACAACAGGACCGACTCCAACCAGACTATGTCCGTCCCATATTCCAGACAATTCACCCTAGAAAGTTATTGAGGCTCGCCTCAAGCGTCTGTCTCCCAACCTTCATAAGACAGAGACAGACAGACAGACAGACAGACAGACAGACAGACAGACAGACAGACAGACAGACAGGATAGAAGAAAAGCTCTCTAATAAAGGTTGGATCAGCTCTGTCTCCTCATAATTAATTACCTTACCTATTCACAAAGAGATTAATAAAAAAAAGGCTTTGCAGATGATTTCTTAAAGTTGATCAGGGATTACACATCGCACAGGATGGAAATAATCGTAATTGAAGCGTCTCTAGGTAAAGACCTACCTGCGAAGCTTTTGCGCAAGTATTTACGAACGTGTACATCTTTCCTCAGTCTTTGACGGTTCTGGTTACATCTATTAATCAGTTTACAATGATTTACAAGGATCCGTTATTGTTATAAACAGCCTCCACCACCACCACCACCACACCAGCACTCCACGGCTACCATCACAGTCACTAAACAACCACTACCACAATCCCCCACCACTCCATCGCTACTTCTATAACCCTCAACAACCACAATCACCATCAGTCCACAACCTCTATCACTACATCAACCATCACGCCCACTCAACCCCATTTCCACCATCATCTCTCAACTGCCACCATCACCCTCCCCTCCCACAATCAACTGCGATCACCACGCTATCACCACCATTACCAGCCCTCCATAACCACCACCACCACCACCAGCTACTAACAAAGCTACCAGCGACGGTGGGAGGTAAATGGTCCTCAACGGCGCGGACATCTTCCCCCTACGCGCTTAAATTACTTGAAACGGAAGTTGAGTCGACGGGAATACTCCGGCCGACTCCGGTGTTTTATTAAGCTCTTATTAAGCGCCTTCGGCTCTTATTAAGCGTCCTCAACTCCTATTAAGCGTCCTCAGCTCTTATAAGACGTCCTCAGCTCTTATAAGGCGTCCTCAGCTTTCCCTTCCCTCATGCGGGAGGCATTATAGGGTGTACCAACGTCGGGGCTCTGAAATCCACCACGTAGATTAGACGAGTGTAGCGACGATTTTGTACCTTACAGGACCGGTGTTCGATCCCCCTTCTTCCCCCACGGTGGTCCAAGTGGTTCGGGCTCAGTTTCATCGTAGCTTTCTCGTATGCCAGCTTCTTGTCGTCACATTTCACCTCGGTTTAATTTACTCATGTTCACTTAGTAAGCAATTATCACGACTAGATTATCATCTCTTTGCTGATACTTCCCACGCCAAGGGAGCCGGTGGCTGAGCGGACAGAACACTGGACGAGTGTTCCTGTGGTCCTGGGTTCGATCCCGGGCGCCGGCGAGAAACAATGGGCAGAGTTTCTTTCACTCTGATGCCTTTGTTACCTAGGAGTAAATAGGTACCTGGGAGTTAGTCACCAATCACGGGCTGCTTCCTGGGGGGTGGAGGCCTGGTCGAGGACCGAGCCGCGGGGACACTAAGCCCCGAAATCATCTTAAGATATCCTCAAGATAACCTTAATTTGTGTCGGGACTAAAACGGTGCTGTCGGGCGAGTGTTAAGACGAACGATCAACTATTTGATTGGTTGTTCCGATTATTAGTGATTCATTTATTTATGTGATTCTTGTTATTAATCTCGAGTGTTTGTCATCCGTGTGGAGGGATGTCCATGCTATCTTCCTCCGTCTGGGCTTGGGTCTGTGTGCTTGCTGTGGTGTTCAGTTTCCTGGCGAGGCTCCTCGTTCCGGTGATATCACTTGAAAACCAATTGTCTCGCTCGACGTATCTTGCATGTTGTTCGTGTCATATCTTCTTTTAAATCATCTTTTATCCAGGTTTGTCAGGTGAATATTTCCTAGCCTATCTCCATAGTATTGATCTTCTGTTGTTCAGGAACTGTCAGCAAATATATGAATTTTTGGTATTTTACTGTTTGCTTATAAGGCCTGAACATTATGCCGTCAGAATGTAATGAAGAATAAGAATTACTTATTTAGTGCACATCCTTATCCTGACCCCTTCCAAGTGCTATATAGCCATCATGACTAGGCGTTTTCCCCTCATAATTCTCACCTTTATTTGGTGTACAATATCCTGACGGTTTTCTGGTCGAGGTTTCTGAAACACATCCTCACGCCCCCTCGCGTGTCTTGCCGTCGTTAGCCTATTAATGTGTGTTGCAGATGATGAGTTCCCAACCCATCAGTTAGTCAAGCTAGAAACTGCTGCCTTCTGCCCTGGTAAGGCACGTGCTCTCACTTACCATAACATCGCTTTGGCTTGGATTGAAATCATATCATCAATTGTTCAACCAATCTCACAGCAGTAATTGTTTAAATTCCTAATGAAGTTTTTATTTTACTCATGTACTTCCCTTTACCCATGGTACTTCCCCTTACTCATGGTACTTCCCCTTACCCATGATACTTCCCCTTACTCATGGTATGTGACCCTACCCATGATACGTCACCTTGCCCATGGTTCTTTCCCTTACCCAAGGTACTTCCCATTACCTATGGTACTTCCCCTTACCTATGGTACTTCCCCTTACCCATGGTACGTCCTCTTACCCATGGTACGTCCCCTTACCCATGGTACGTCCCCTTACCCATGGTATTTCAACATGATAACACACGGTATTTCTTTCAGCTACCGCATGGTTACGTAAGTTAAGGTAATAATCAGGAGACAGAACTAAGCAATTGCGACTACACAGCAATTTAAAAGCATCTGAGGATAAGGCTGCAATATAGAACCGAGAAATGGATTGGTGCCCAACCACTTGGACGGACGGGGGATTGAACGCCGACCTGCTTGAAGCGAGACCGTCGCTCTACCGTCCAGCCCAAGTGGTTGGGTTTACTATACCACATAATACCTCCCATAATGTAATCACCTACAGTAAGTACCTATCTTCCATATTTGTATTTTCCCGGGAGGATTAAATCCGTAATATCTTCGTCACGTTCGTATCGCTTTTGCACCGTTTTTCTTGTTAGCCGGATTATCCTCAAAGCTTTCATGTAGAGGCTTGCGAGTCTTTGATCAGGAGCCTCATTCGTGGCTCACAAGACCTCTTGAAAGATCTTTATGTGACCTTCACCAGATCTCTTATTCACCTTACGTAAAGGAAGAGCGGAAACAGAGAAATGGATAAATATATACAGAAAGAGAGAGAGAGAGAGATTGATTGATTGATTGATTGACTGATTGATTGATTGATTGATTGATTGCGGTTCTGTGCTTCAGTGAGAGAATGTGAGAAGAGGTAGGAGAAAGGTGGATGTGTTGAGGGAAAGCGAGGGACGGTAAAGAAAAGTTGTCTGTGGCGAGAGTAAGCTGAACAAAAAGAAATATACAAACTAATGAAACTTGGTCTAAAAAACATGAATTTATATAAGTTTAAAAACGCAGCCTTGCTGAATTTATTAAAACATTGGCAACATATGTTGCATATATTAATTATTGTTATGTTGTTCTTGGGACATTTTTTGTGCCATAGACGGAGGCTGGTCTTGTGACGCAACTATATTTTATTTCTCTTTATGTTTTGATGTGTTGAAGTTAAATGTTTTGATAAAGTAACTTTACTCCGAACAAAACGTTTACATCTATTTATGTTTACTCTCTCTCGGGCCTCGATATTAATGTTTATATTTATAAGCAAGTATTTAGTAGCTCTTGGTAAGAGTTACGTGTTGGACCAGCGGGGCCTGAACCGCAGACCACTGAAGCAGCCTGCAGTCTTAGCTTCGTCCAGTGCTGCGAGTGAATTAGTGAAAGAGATCCTACCTAACAGCTCAGAAACTTCATTGGGATTTATGATCTACAATCAGTTTACTGAAGGTGCCGGCCAGTGGGACACACTAATTTATTATTAACATCTTTACTGAAAATAAATAATGACAATTTTTCCTAATCTGATTAATTCAACTAAGTCTTACTAGAATGAGGACAATGCTCGTATTGACTGTCACCCAGCACAAAGGATCATACACAAGACAATAGGTCTAAGCTTTAGGCTGAAGCACATATATATATCATGGGTTACAATCAACTACATTAGACAGTATGCACGTTTCAATGTACAAACACGCCTCCTCGCTGTACAGGTCCCCCATGCTGGGGACTTCCTGTTGGCTGTCCTCTAATTACGTCCAAGTGGTTGGTTCACCATTCCTTCTCTCCATCCCATCCTAAACCCTTATCCTGACCCCTTCCAAGTGCTATATAGTCGTAATGGCTTGGTGCTTTCTCCCTGATAAGTCCCTCCCTAATTCCGCCTTAGGCACTCGCCTGGAACATCGGGACCTAAGTATTGCTGTTGCCCTACGCCTTGCTGCCCCTATCTCCACCGAACACCGGTGTATTTGCGGCCATGCGTCGGCGGACCAACTTCTCAGCCATAGTCTCATCTGTCGTAAGTCGCAGGGAAAGTTTGCTAGACATGAAGCGGTCAGTGACATCCTCAATAGAACTTTGGTAAGAGTTAAGTGTCCAGCACAAAGGCGACCTGAAATGTGCAGACCTGACAAAAGTCACAAAGCCCGGATGGAACTTATTTTCAATAGTTTTCCTACCAAATCCTCGGTTGTTATTGACGTTGAATCAATGATATCGTACCCGAAACTTATTAATAAATTTTAAGGAAATGTCATGCATCAGTCACTGCCAAACAAATGAATTTGGATTTTTTTAACTGATTGAGTCTATGATCTCGTTATAACGAATTAACGGTAAAGACAATTAAAATGTAAATAGAATTTATTTTTCTTAAATGTAGATGCTATGATGGCTTAGGTGAAAGTACGGTACAAAGTAATCACAGATTTACGAAAGCAAAGTTTGTGTTGTAATGGATTAATCTTATCTCATCTTCCGAGCTGAGGCACACAACGAATACATCAGTCTGGCGAATTAAAATACATATAAAAATCCGCTTCATTCAATTAATATTGTTTGAAATTTGGTTAAAATCAGAAATTTGAGCACTGGTGAATATTTCATGATTATTTTTACACTAAATTGTTTGGAAAATAAATAATGAGATTTAATATAACTTTCTGAGTTAAAGGAAAGGGAATTATCAAGGGGTAAAGCGCCAAGCCAATTAGACTATATTGCACTGGGAAGGGGTGAGGATAAGGATTTGGGAAGGACGGTGGGAAAGGAATGGTGCCCAACCACTTGTACGGTCGGGGATTGAACACCGATCTGCTTAAGCGAGACCGTGTTCAACCGTCCAGGCATGAGATTGAGAACTCTTTGATAAATACGTAGTATTATCTTGCTCCGGGCTTGATAGAGAAATAGTCTGGCTTCCTGCAGGGTCGGTGTTCAATGCCGGTGGTCCGAATAGAGAGCCACCGCACCTTAACCTCGTCCTCATTTACCAGTTACTATAATCCCAGCAAACACACCACGAAATCACAATGGGTTTTAAAACGTTATTAGGTTGTTACAAGGCTGTTACTCTCCATCAAAAAGTAAAAAATTCAGGTTGTGACTTGATTGTGTGACTACTGGTCATTATGTCTTCATATCCCTTCTGAGTTCGTGATAATTACGTTGCTATGTGGTGGACCTTGCCTGACCAGTAACGTAAATTCTCGTAAATCTAGCAAATGCCAAAGAAAAACGCAATATTTATGGAGCAACCGTTGAAATGACGTTCCATCTTGTGTGTCTATCGAAAAGTTAAGGATAAACTCCGCGTAGTGGAACCTCGGTGGGGAATGTCGTCTCTCTCCTCGAAACTGTAGCAAAACAGAAATTTACAAAAAGCCTTATATTGCAACCTGCGTTGATATGACGTCTCAGAATCGCATTTCTAACGTGAAAAAGGCATGAATGTCGTGTCGTCTCGAGAATCCACCGAGCAAGTCATAAAAAAAACACTTCTTAGTGGAACTTGCGTATTAAATTATGTCTCACCTCGTAATTGTAGTGAGTAAAAGTCGACAAAAATGCCACCACCCTTCCCTTCTCCCCCCCCCCCCCCCTCCCTTTTCTCCCCCCCCCCTTGCCCCACCACGGGGGGGGGGGAGGGAGGGGTGACTTCGTGGTAAGTCCAGGGAACCAGTCAGCTTGCCAGCACATAACTGTATTTAGCCGCACAATATTAGGATTGCGACTGGTGGTGGAATTGGAACTAATAGTGCGGATTAAGGTTGGAGAGGGATCGTCTGACTTAACAAGGCTTGTTAGGCTGTTATTATTCCCGTTAAATTGGGCTTTACTCTCAGAGGTGTTTCAGAGGTCCATGTTCTTTGTTCTGCACTTGAATAGAAATTGACACTATGTATTTTTGTTAATGATAATAATGAGGCTAAAACAATGATAAATTTCTCTTTATACCTGTCAACAATTTTTTTATATATATATTTTTAGCTACAACAAATATTAATAGAAACGCTATGCGTGTTACTGGCTTTGCAAGAATATAAAAATATCACTCAAATGTAATCTCACCAACCCATTGTACCTTCCTATAAATAAATTATTATTATGATGATTATAAATGTGTGTCTATTAACCTGATTACAACTGGGGTTTGTTCTCATTGATCGGTTAAGAGATTTATTTAAGTCCGTTGTGGCTGCTGTGCTGTGTATATTCACATTCTTTCTGCTGCTCTTTCTTTCTGCTTCTATTTCACATTCTGCTGCTGTCTATATTCCACATTCTTTCTTTCTCGCTCCAATTACTATTTCAGGAAAATAGCAGAGATGAGCAGAGCTTTTCAAGGCTTAGAGGAGAATTAAGTTTTCCGTCATTATTTATTTCTTGTTTGTAAAGTCAAATTCAGTTTTAGAATACTATAGATGTTAATACTAAACCGGGGAGTGTTTTTAAGTGTGTATCATAAGCCTGTCAGTTAGTTTGTGAGTGCGTGTGTGTGTGTAGGTCTGTGTTTGCGTGTGTGTGTGTATGTGTGTGCGTATCTAACATTTTACATTCACTTATTTGTTCCTGCAAGATCGAACTGTTAGCTGTTAGCACTCAGGCACCTATTGACTGCTAGATGAGCAGACTCATCAGATGAAAGAAACTTGCTTCTAGAAAGTTCAACACAAACAAAAATCACCGCAGAAATGAGTAACTCCTATACCAGGAACTCGAGGGCCTCAGAGGTGAAAACGCCGCAAATTAACAGTCTTGACAGTCTTGACAGTCATGACAAGTCTTGACAAGTCTCATCTCCAAAATCTATAAAATGCAGAACAAGTTTGCGGATAAAAATCAGATCACTTCTTGAAAGGATCAAATGTAAGGCAAAAAACGGGAAAACTGCTTCAAGATCAAA
>WNGS01092210.1:45395051-45406624 GCA_020271785.1 Procambarus virginalis | reverse complement strand
GGTCTGCTGATGGCCCCTCTCTGTGAGGCCTTCTGGCAAACATATTTATCATGTTGGTATAGTGTGGGGTGTGTACTCACCTAGGTGTACTCACCTAGCTGTGCTTACAGGGGTTGAGTTGGTTGTTTGGTCCGTCTCTCAACCGTCAATTAACAAGTGTGCAGGTTCCTGTGCCATTGGCTCTAATATATACACTTAAAACTGTGTATAGAGTTTGCCTCCACCACATCACTTCCTAATGCATTCCATTTATTAACTACTCTAACACTAAAAAATATTTCTGATGTCTTTATGGCTCATTTGGGCACTCTATTTCCACATGTGTCCTCTAGTGCGTGGACCCTTGTGTTAAATATACTGTCTTTGTCTACCTTATCAATTCCTTTGAGATCAATTCCTTGTATGTGTGTGGCTACCTTGAGGTTACCTTGAGATGGTTTCGGGGCTTAGCGCCCCCGCGGCCCGGTTTTGCTGGATTGGTGGTGATCCTGGACCTGGAGGTTGGGGGTAATCCTGGACCAGGAGGTCAGAGGCGAGTGACAAAGCTAGATAAGTTAAATTAGATAAGTAGAAACACACTCAAACACCGTTGAGAGGCGGGAACCCCAACCCCCCACCCACCCCCTTCCTGTGGTCGAACTCGTTACTGCCAGCGAGTGAGTCTGGGAGCTCGCAGAGGGATCTATACTTTATATTCTCCAGTCTATACCCAGATCACGGAATGCTCCCCCTCGTTCATAGATGTATCTGAACCCTCACTCTTATTTTTTTTCTCCGCGACGTAGGGGTTTAAAGGTAAAAGCATTACGGCACGAGAGCGAATGTGTCACACTCTTGAAGCTGGGTATATCACGCAGAAAACATAGCCACAGAGTGATGACTGACTGTGGCACAGTGAAGGTTTTGTGCATCTAGGAGTCATTGTTGCATGTGAGCTATGTGATCACAGCTAGATTGATGTGGCCTAGTCCTGGTACTGTGCACGGTTCTGGAGCATGCGGCCTAGTCCTGGTACTGTGCACGGTTCTGGAGCATGCGGCCTAGTTCTGGTACTGTGCACGGTACTGGAGCATGCGGCCTAGTCCTGGTACTGTGCACGGTACTGGAGCATGCGGCCTAGTCCTGGTACTGTGCACGGTACCGGAGGATGCGGCCTAGTCCTGGTACTGTGCACGGTACCGGAGCATGCACCCATTCCCTGATAAGAGATAATTGCTTTAACAACTATGCTATGGGTTCAGGCTTACAAGAGAAGGTTTCCGAGGCCCCGCTGTCCAGATGGGAATTGCCTCTGTACATGGCCACCACACTCACTACCACAGATAACACGCCCTAGTCATGTAAACTGTATACCACACTACCCTGGAGGTAACATTTCATTCACTTTGGGATATAGGTGTCTCGAACATCCGTCCTCTTGGCGAGTGTTCTCGTAAACTGCCAGATGTGTATGAGTCACTCGGGATATATTATGAAGCACTAAAATGTCTTGGGGAAACACACCAAACATTTCATATTTGATTGAGTGAAAATCACATGGGAGGGCGAGGGGGGCGGATCTCTATTTCTTAAAGCATTAAAGTTACGCTGACCCCGATCAGCCTATGTCTGTCCCATACCCCAGACTATTACTTCTACAAAGCTGGGTGATGTTTGCCCCCAAGAGTCTGGGGGTCCCGACCTTGAACACTCAAACTGACATTTTATTTTGTATATATCGATGGACAAATGCAATAATCAACTTCAAGACAAATGCAGTTCCAGACAAATGGACTCGGAGATGAATAGCCTTGAAGATGGACCTGACTTTGTTAACTACATGTCCTCCCATTACCCAGCGACACGAAACTAATTATCTGACCTTAATTGTTGTGGATGGTGAACTAATTTAATTGCGGGCTCTGTTGTACCGCTGCGAGGGTAGGTTATTATATAGAGAGAGCGGTAAGCCAGTGTGACTGTACAACGCTTTGAAGATATATGAGGACAAGGAGCTGGGATATAAGGACAAGGAGCTGAGTTATGAGAACAAGGAGCTGGGATACGATGACAAGGAGCTGGGATATGATGACAAGAAGCTGGGATATAAGGATGGAGTGAAAACAACAGCGCCTAACCGCGTGGACGATCGGGGAACGACGGCCGTCTGTACTGTCGTTGACTATTCATCAAATTGTCAGTACGTTTGTTAACAATATCAAGGAGGGTTAATGACGAACACTTCAGACACCTAATCACTGGATCACTATCAAACTAATCAACTAGCCAGCACACTCATTACGGTAGCAGGATAGAAGTTTTATATACAAAACGAGGTCAATCCAGTTCATTTCTAGAATGAGTTTATCAGTCAAGCATTACACAATCTATTCTACATCATACTAAGTAAAAGGCAACGATGAGTGAGGTATATGAATTGGAAATTATGATCAGGTGTCTTATGTGGAAACTCATCAGGTCACTACAAGCTCTTCGCTCAGCAGTGATGGCCGCTGCTTGTACTAATCTGATCCCTACACACAGCTCACTTTGAGGCTTCCAAATACACAGTGAACAACTCTATGATCTCCAGTGAACAGTTCAGCCTCAGGGCACCTATTACCTACTTCTGAGAACCGACCACTCGAGCCAAAGCTTTCAAAACATCATTGGCTTACAACAACCCAATTAGAGGGCAATTACCCCAAGGTTGCCATCGAGACATGCACTGGGGCTGTTCTCTTTTCTCTCCTGCTTCCTGATCCTGTTACATGCTAGAGAAAGGGTGTGGGTCGGAGGGGGGGGGGGGAGCTTCTGCTTATCCAAAGGGAAGTGCATTCTTCCTGCTGTGGTTGCTACCCTGGCGAGTCAGCCAGCAATAAAAGTTGACCAAGAAAGTCGTAGACACCTAACCCTATGTCCTTTGGCCTCACCACTTATATGACCAATATTAAGAACACCCTCCGTTCACCACTGAGCAGGACAAAGTGAACGGATTCACTGTTTCACTGTGCCTTTCTTTATCCTAATGTAAATGTTCTATAATATTTTACCTCTGTGCGGAGGGGGGGGGGGGGAGTGGGGAGGGAAAGGGATCTTTCTCTGACTTTCTCATCAGCTAAGCTGATGAGAAACTTACTCCAGCGCAACTTTGGGAGTTTCTCCGGCTGGCGCCCCACACACACACACACAAACTTTTGTCTAAGAGAACTCTCCCAATCCACCTGTAGTGTTCCTGTTGCCTCTGTTTATAGCCTCTGGTACCGACTCTTCTTCCTTCTCCTCTTCTCCTGCCTCCGCTTGCCCTCCTCTCTTGATTCCTCAGCTGGAGGTAGCGACGAGGTGAACACACACACACACACACACACACACACACACACACACACACACACACACACACACACACACCACACACACATCTGGCAATGGACCACTTTACAAACAGCTTTATCGATTTCTGGATTCTGTCGGTAAGGCTACTTGCTGCTGGTTATCTTATTCGAACAATATCTTCTTGACCTTTCGTCCTCTAATACCGCCTTCTCCTGACCTTCCCTGAATCTGATGGTCGTTCTGACCTTCGGGAACAAACGGTCAGGAAATGAAAAAGAAGCCGTCGAGTCTCTGGTCTTCTTCCCGAACATGTTGGCTGACAGACCCTCCTTGTGAGAAAATATTCCCAAAGATCTTATAAAGGAGAAACAACGTCTTGTAAGCGAAGGCCTTGGCGAGCTATTATTTATTAACCAAATGATTCCAGGTTCGATTCCCGTGCAGGCCGAGGCGTTTGGACATGTTTAAATGCACCTGATGTCTCTGTTCACCGAGCAGTCACTATAGAGGCTCAAGGTCGACTCTTCTAGAGATGAAGAGATTACAACCTCTGTTGTAAAAGGGGGGGGGGAGGACCTCGGAGGGTATAACAAGCTAACTTTCTCCGACAATGATAAATATTTGTAAAAAGCCTTACCTGAGACTAATGAGCGTCCTGCACTATGGTGCCTTGCTGGAAGGACTTCATCAAGTGCCAAAAATGTTTCAATAAATTTTGTCACTCATCATTAAGTTATTGTGGTGGCATTAATAAACTTCCTCAGGTTAATAGGAATTACTAACCTTACCGAGGTTGTTAGGCCTTAATAAGCATCCTGAGCCTGATAAGTCTAAATGACCATCCAGAGGTTGATAGGCATTAATAACCCTCCGGAACTTGTTAGGTCTTAATAACCCTACAAAGAGTGAGAGCTCTTAATAACCCTCACCAGGTTGATATGGGCTAATAATTCTCCCGTGTTGATTTGCTTTAATAAATCTCCAAAGGTTGTTGGTCTTAATTAGCCTAAAGAACTGATAGGTCTTAATAACTCTCCAGAGGTTAGTGACCTTATTAACCCAAAAGAGTCGATGGGTTATAATAACCATCCAGGGGTTGTTGACCTTAATAACCCTCTAGAGTTGATAGGCCTTAATAATTCTGCAGAGGTTGTTGACAAAGATAACCCTCCAGAATTAATAGGCCTTCAATGCACTCCAGAAGTTGATAAACATTCAACCCAACACCAACCCAAGATAACTGAATTAATTCATGCAAGTTGGATGTCTACTAGTGTTTTAGAGAATACCTATATAACCTTATTGACTTGTTCTTCGTTAATAGCATAACATTCTCTATGGTTGACGTGGGAGGCGATTGTGTGTCAACACGTGACACTCTCTATGGTTGACGTGGGAAGCGACTGTGTGTCAACACGTGACACTCTCTATGGTTGACGTGGGTAGCGACTGTGTGTCAACACGTGACACTCTCTATGGTTGACGTGGGTAGCGACTGTGTGTCAACACGTGACACTCTCTATGGTTGACGTGGGTAGCGACTGTGTGTCAACACGTGACACTCTCTATGGTTGACGTGGGAGGCGACTGTGTGTCAACACGTGACACTCTCTATGGTTGACGTGGGTGTCACCTGTATGTCAACACGTGACACTCTCTATGGTTGACGTGGGTGGCGACTGTGTGTCAACACGTGACACTCTCTATGGTTGACGTGGGAGGCGACTGTGTGTCAACACGTGACACTCTCTATGGTTGACGTGGGTGGCGACTATGTGTGAATACATGTCGGTTGGTCGATATCTTTTAGTTTTTGTACTGAAAGTCTATACGACATACTCACGATATAAAATAATGCGGCAAAAATAATAGGCCTTTCCAAATTTAATGTCCGCTTAGAATATTTTAACATATATATTCCAGTTAAATTCTGTGTCAAAGCAACAAACTATTTTATTAGCAAAAATCAACGTTTTGGTCTGGGTTCCCGGGTATTGTATTTCTTTAAAGTCATTTTGTCATAAAAATATTGTTAATAGAAAGACATTTTTTTTAGGAGCTGAGTTTTTCAGGAGGCAATTATGCTGACTTTTATATTTGCTGTCGTGTTTTATGTGTATAAATTGATACATTTCCGCGGACGGAATGAGCGAACTTCTCATGGAAAAATAATTAGAAAATAAGAACAGAAGAACATACAAATTTGGAAACTGCAGAGGGCCTATTGTCCCATACAAGGCAGCTCCATTTTTATATTCATCCAAACTCATTCATATTTGTCTAACTTACGCTAGAAACAATCCATCGTTCCCACGTCTATAATGTAATCCTGAAATTTCTTACATTAATCATCTTCTCTATTTGCAAATCCCCCAAAAAACTAACAAGTTAAAATTCAACTAACCAGCTGATTTATTGGACCAGGAATTTTGTAATAACTTTTTGAAAATTAATAATCTGAGGTAATTAATCGTAGATGCCTTTGGAAAAGTATTAATACAGCAGTATGCTGATGCAGAGTTAAAAATGATATATGCGTGTACTCTAGTGATGGGAAGTGATTTAGAGCGGGAAGATCCTGTCTGTCACAGTTACTCAACCACTATGACAAAATCACAGAAGCCCTAGAAGAAAAGCAAAATGCAGATGTTGTATACACAGACTTTGCAAAGGCTTTCGACAAATGTGACCATGGGGTGATAGCTCACAAAATGAGGTGACTGTTACAAAGAGTAACAGTCAATCAGATAAAATCGAGTCCAAGCGATGTTAAAAGCTCTGTACCTCAAGGCACAGTCCTTGCACCGCTACTGTTCCTTATTCTCATATCTGATATAGACAAAAATACACGTCACAGCTTCGTGTCATCCTTCGCAGATGACACAAAAATCAGCATGAAAATTACCTCTGCTGAAGACATTGAAAAACTACAAACAGATGTCAACAAAGTTTTCGATTGGGCAGCAGAAAATAATATGATGTTTAACAGTGATAAATTTCAGGTACTCAGGTACGGCAAAAATGAGGATCTGAAACATAATAGAGGGTACAAAACCCAATCAAATCTTCCCATAGTAGAAAAACAGCATGTCAAGGATTTGGGAATAATGATGTCCGACGATCTAACGTTTAGGGAGCATAACCAAGCAAATATCGCATCAGCCAGAAAAATGATCGGATGGATTACGAGAACTTTCAAATCCAGGGATCCCATCACAATGGTTGTACTCTTCAAGTCACTTGTGTTGTCCCGTCTCGAATACTGCTCAGTACTCACTTCCCCCTTCAGAGCAGGAGAGATTGCTGAAATAGAGGGAATACAGAGAACATATACGGCACGCATAGACGAGATAAAACACCTAAATTATTGGGATCGTCTCAAAGCTCTCCAAATGTACTCTCTAGAAAGGAGACGAGAGAGATACCAAATAATATACACGTGGAAAATACTGGAGGGCCAGGTCCCAAATCTACACAGTAAAATAACAACGTACTGGAGTGAACGATATGGAAGAAAATGCAAGATTGATCCAGTGAAGAGCAGAGGTGCCATAGGCACAATCAGAGAACACTGTATAAACATCAGAGGTCCGCGGTTGTTCAACGTCCTCCCAGCGACTATAAGAAATATTGCCGGAACAACCGTGGACATCTTCAAGAGAAAACTGGACTGTTTCCTAAGAGAAGTCCCGGATCAGCCGGGCTGTGGTGGGTATGTGGCTCTGCGGGCCGCTCCAAGCAACAGCCTGGTGGATCAAACTCTCACAAGTCGAGCCTGGCCTCGGGCCGGGCTTGGGGAGTAGAAGAACTCCCAGAACCCCATCAACCAGGTATCAACCAGGTATGGGCTAAACTGGTAGTATTGTGTAATACTACCTACAAATACTTCTGTTACAATAANCACTAGACTCATTCCTTCAATTCTTCAATCAACAGATTCATTCCTTCAGTACTTCAATCCACTTGATTCATTTATTTAAATCTTCAATCCACTGGACTCCTTCCTCCATATTTTCTCCCTCACACCAAGCCCAAAGTCACTCAAAATATCTTCCCTCACACCTCCAAACTTTCTCTCATACCTCCAACACCACCTCAAAACCTTTTCCCTTTCCCTCACACCTTCAAACTTTCAAAATCTCTCAAAATTTCCTCTCTCACAACTTCCAGAACGTACAAAACAACTTTTCTCACATCTCCAAAGCCCCTCCAACATTTCTTCATCTAAAAAAAATCCAAGCTTTCTCCTTCACACCTCTAAAACCTGCCAAGACTTTCTCCCTCACACCTCCAAAACTCCCTACAAAGCTTCTCCATCACATCCTCCCTCACACACCTGAGAAAAACTTCCAAGCCTTCTCCTTCACACTTCCAAACCCCGTTCAAACTTGGACCCTCAATTTCCATAACCCCTACAAACCTTCCCCCCCCCTCACACCGTCTAAACTCCTCTAATTATTTTTCCTCACACCTCCAAGATATATATATATATATATATAATATATATTATATATATATATATATATATATATATATATATATATATATATATATATATATATATATATATAATATATATATATATATAAATATATATATATATATATATATATATATATATATATATATATATATATATATATATATATATATATATATATATATTATATATATATATATATATATATATATATATATATATATAATATATATATATATATATATATATATATATATATATATATATATATATATATATATATATATATATATGTGCGTATATCACGAAATTAAACACGTGATTTTAAAATGTGACAATGTCAGACCAAGGAGGAAAAATGAAACAGGAATTTCCTTAAGTACTTTCGTATATTAATACATCTTCAGAAGGAGTGATTTTACAGATCGAGTGCTGGACATAAATAGGCAGGAGAGAAAGGTAAAGTGAGGTGAGGTACAATCGATTCTCTTGGGTGACTTAATCGATTGTACCTCACCTCACTTTACCTTCTCTCCTGCCTATTTATGTCCAGCACTCGATCTGTAAAATCACTCCTTCTGAAGATGTATTAATATACGAAAGTACTTAAGGAAATTCCTGTTTCATTTTTCCTCCGTGGTCTGACATTGTCATATATATATATATATATATATTATATATATATATATATATATATATATATATATATATATATATATATATATATATATATATATATATTTATTTGTGTGTGTGTGTGTGTGTGTGTGTGTGTGTTTACGAGTGTGTGTGTATGTATTAAACGAATTATATATGGGAAGTCCAACAAATATCTCAGCATTATGAGAATATATTATTTACAGGATTTTCATTAATTTCTCATTTGTTACTAATTAACATTATTATCCCCTCGAGCCTCAGCCAGGGCGTCAGCATGTGCCCTTCTTGCTAGGAAGTCTTGCATGATTTAATATATATATTTTTCTCTAACTCAGTTGTTTTATGTTCAATTTTTAACTCTGGTTCAGCCTCGCTTGCTTTGATCTGCAACTTTAATCGCCTTATTCTGCTTAATCTCTGAGTGCCCGAGCTCTCTTTTGCTGTGTTGGGGGTGATCCTGGACCTGGAGGTTGGGGGTGGTCCTGGACCTGGAGGTTGGGGGTGGTCCTGGACCTGGAAGTTAGAGGCGAGTGACAAAGCTAGATAAATTCAATTAGATAAGTAGAAACACACTCAAACACAGTTGAGAAGCGGGACCACACACAGAGATGCAGGCAGGAGTGAAAGGGAAGGTACTCCATTGGATAAGGGAGTACCTAAGTAACAGAAGACAGCGAGTCACTGTGAGGGGTGAGGTCTCAAACGGGCGAGACGTCACCAGGTGGAGTCCCGCAGGGGTCAGTCCTTGGACCTATACTGTTTCAGATATATGTAAATGATCTACCAGATGTATAGAATAATTCCTCTCATTGTTTGCTAATGATACAAAAATTATGAGGAGGATTAAGACGGATGAAGACAGTATGAGGCTACAAGATGATCTAGATAGACTGCATGAATGGTCCAACAAATGGCTACTAAAGTTTAATCCGAGTAAATGTAAGGTAATGAAACTAGGCAGTAGAAACAGGAGGCCAGATACAGGATAACGAATGGGAGATGACGTCTTTCACGAAACGGACAGAGAGAAAGATCTAAGAGTTGATATCACATCAAACCTGAAGGCTACATCAAAAGAATAACATCTGCGGCGTATGCGAGGCTGGCTAACATCAAAACTGCCTTCAGAAACATGTGTAAGGAATCATTCAGAATCTTGTATACCAAATATAGAAGACCATTCCTGGAGTATGCGGCCCCAGCATGGAGCCCGTACCTTGTCAAGCACAAGGCGAAGCTGGAGAAAGTTCAGAGGTATGCTACTAGGCTAGCCCAGAACTAAGAGGCATGAGTTACGAGGAAAGGCTGCGTGAAATGCACCTCACGACACTGGAAGACAGAAGAGTAAGGGGAGACATGATCACTACCTACAAATTTTTCAGATGAATTGACAGGGTAGATAAAGATAAACTGTTTAACACGAGTGATACGCGAACAAGGGGACACAGGTGAAAACTGAGTACCCAAATGAGCCAAAGGGACGTTAGAAAGAACTTTTTCAGTGTCAGAGTAGTTAACAGATGGAATGCATTAGGCAGTGATGTGGTGGAGGCTGACTCCATACACAGTTTCAAATGTAGATATGATAGAACCCAGTAGGCTCAGGACTCTGTACACCAGTTGATTGACAGTTGAGAGGCGGGACCAAAGAGCCAGAATTCAACTCCGGCAAGCACAAGTATGTGAGTTTGACACACACACACACACACACACACACACACACACACACACGGACACACGCACACGCATAATCTTCACCATTACCTTGCATGGTCTACAAGTCAGTGACACAGGTCTGTAGGTCAGTGTGCAATTCCTGTTTCCCTTGCATAGTAGAAATTAATTAGTAGTCTTCTAACCTTCTAGTAAGCCTCCAATTTCCAGTACTATACAATATACACAGAGGCACCCAAAGCGATTCTGTATGATCTTGTAGTATCTCTGGTGTGATTCTGTCATCTTTAACAGCTTTTGTTGTTGTCTGGTTGCAGCAGATGATGCTTCTCCTCGTTTCCGGTAAGGTCAACTTGCACCAGTGTTGCTTGCTTCGCCGCCACCTTTCTCAATTCAAGCACCTTGTCTTTCTCTAATGTAAAGACCTCCTGGAACCTCCTGTTGAACTCCTCACACACACATCTCTCTGTCATCCTCTGTGAGCTCGTCCTTCTCCTATTCACGGTTAAATCACCTGTTCTTTCACAGTAATTTTCCTGCAGATGTAACTGTGAAGAGGTTTGGGTCGGGTCCCTCTGCTCTCTGGTGTTCTGCTATTGCTGTAGTTTCTCCATGCTCTGCTGCCTAATTGCTTCCGTGCCTTAATTACCTCCCTGATGAAGCCTTGGGTTCCTCCTTTGCATTTAATGTTTCTCTGTGGGTGTGTATTTACTATTTGTGCCTGCAGAATCGAGCTATGAGCTCTTGGACCCCGCATTTCTAAGCAATGTATTTTTCCTCCATTATATTGACTACATATATATATATATATATATATATATATATATATATATATATATATATATATATATATATATATATATATATATATATATATCTATATGGCATATTATAGTTGTTGGTGGTTGGCACTTTCTCGTAATAGTTTTCCATTCCCTATAGATCTTACTATTTTCAGAGGAAAGTGTGTAAACCTAACAGATACACACACACACACACACACACACCCAAGAAGCCGCTCCGTAACAGCTGTCTAACTCCCAGGTACCTATTTACTGATAGGTAACAGGGGCATCAGGGTGAAATAAACTTTGCCCATTTGTTTCTGGTCCGTGAATCGAACCAGGCACCTTATGACTACGATCCCACTAGCGCTGTCCACTTAGCAGCTTGTGGACAATAATGTGTGTGTGTGTGTGTGTGTGTGTGTGGTGTGTGTGTGTGTGTGTGTGTGTGTGTGTGTGTGTGTGTTTGTGAAGACACATGTGTGTGTGTGTGTGTGTGATCCTCACACACACACTCACTTATTATTGTTAACCCTCACTTATTTCTTCATTTATTGATATTATTTACATTTAACCTTCGAGGAATAGAATTAAGAGGAACACAGAGACTCCACTGACGTAAATATTGAATCACGTTCTAATATTAACCATCACATTAACTT
>WNGS01092210.1:45375336-45391271 GCA_020271785.1 Procambarus virginalis | reverse complement strand
AGAGAAAGACCTGGGGTTGATATCACGCCAGACCTGTCCCCTGAAGCTCATATCAAGAGGATAACATCAGCAGCATATGCCAGGTTGGCTAACATAAGAACGGCCTTAGAAACTTGGTGTAAGGAAATCTTTCAGAACATTATATACCACATATGTCAGACCCAATCCTGGAGTATGCGGCTCCAGCATGAGGTCCCTATCTAGTCAAGCATAAGACTAAACTGGAACACACACACACACTTTTGGTTTGCCACCAGACTAGTACCCGAGCTGAGAGGTATGAGCTACGAGGAGCGACTGCAGGAATTAAACCTCACTTCGTTGGAAGACAGAAGAGTTAGGGGGGACATGATCACCACATTCAAGATTCTCAGGGGAATCGACAGGGTTGATAAAGACAGGCTGTTTAACACACGGGGCACACTCACAAGGGGACACAGGGGGGAAGCTTAGTGCCCAAATGAGCCACAGAGATATTAGAAAGAACCTTTTTTAGTGTCAGAGTGGTTGGACAAATGGAATGCATTAGGAAGCGATGTGGTGGAGGGCTGACTCCATACACAGTTCAAATGTAGACATGATAAGCCCATTAGGCTCAGGAAACTGTACACCTGTTGATTGACGGTTGAGTAGGCGGGACCAAAGAGCCAGAGCTCAAACCCCCGCAAGCACAACTAGGTGAGTACAACTAGTGAGTACACACACGCACACACACAAACACACACACACGACACCCACACACTAGGCACCACGCACTAGGGGACACAGGTGGAAGCTGAGTGCCCAAATGATCCACAGAATATTAGAAAGAACTTTTTAGTGTCAGAGTGGTTTGACAAATGGAATGCATTCAGGAAGCGATGTGGTGGAGGCCTGACTCCATACACAGTTTCAAATGTAGATATGATAAGCCCATTAGGCTCAGGAAACGTATCACACCTGTTGATTGACGGTTGAGAGGCGGGACCAAAGAGCCAGAGCTCAACCCCCGCAAGCCACAACTAGGTGAGTACAACTAGGTGAGTACACAAGCACACCAAACTTGAAAAAGGACAGGGCTCTCAACACAGCTTTGAGGTCAAGAACCTTGAGTGAGCGTAGTGAGCTTAACAGTTTCAAAGCTTTAAAGTTTTCGTGAGGTAAAATTACGATTAATCAAAGAAATAGAGAGGAGAGAGACGAGAGAGAGCGAGAGAGAGAGGAGAGAGGAGAAGGGATGAGAGAGAGAGGAGGGAGAGAGAGAGACGAGAGAGAGAGGGAGAGAGAGAGACAGGCAGGACATAGAACACTAGGAAGGGTCTTACTCACATGTGGAAATATTGTCGGTCAACACAACCACCAATCATTATACATCACACCAAATCATGAAGGCTCTGGCACACAGCTCCAGGTCACCATCAAGCATGCTTGGCAGGATGGTGACTTAACATTTAAGAAACTTTATTTCTAAATGAAAACAAATAATACCTTCCTAAAAGAAATCAGGTTTCTAGAGAGCAGTTTCTGATAGAAGAGAATTACTGATCTTTCTCAACTGATACTTATCATGCGAGAGCGCTATGCTAAGGTTTTTTGTGAATATTAGCATCATTCCTAATGAACACTAGTCTAGATTGTAAGAAACAGAGAAAACACAGGAAGAAGATGAATATAGACAGATAGATAGACAGACAGGAATAAGAATAGACAGTTTGCATATTCTGAACGCAACATTTTTTTGCAGTCGGTGTCACAATCTAACAGCAGAAATATGATTCACTAAAAAACCGGTTCTCCAACAATAAAAGTAATTATCAAAAATAAATTTTTTGCTCTTTATTTATTAACGCCTTTAGCCTCGCCGGAAAGTAAACAGATGATACAAAGATACTTCGCTACAAGCACGAGTCAGACATCAGACAGCAGCAGCCAGTTCATAACAGTTGAAAGTGAAGCGTGTTGACTTGGCAATAGTGGTTCAAAATGTCTCAGTTAATATTATATGTTAAAAATGTCTCAGTTAATATTATATGTTAAAAATGTCTCAGTTAATATTATATGTTAAAAATGTCTCAGTTAATATTATATGTTAAAAATGGTTAATATTTCTCTCAACGCTGTTGAGGGGAAGTTTGTGAATAACATTTATTCAGATTTGTTAGCCTATAGTTGTTTAAAGTAGTTAGGTAATTATTAGTTGAAAGTGGTAAGCCAGTATGACCATTTAGCACCTGGAACTCGAACGCCATCCCAACAAGAAGTGAGGCCGACACTTTACCAACCAATCTAAGTTTGAAAATCGCCAGGTCATTAATTACGTAATTGCTTAATTACTTCTTAATGACTTAGCACATGCATCTTTCATGGCGGTCAGACCATGGGCAAAACTTCCCCTTACACAGGTGAAATGTATAGATAATTGAGCCAGCAAAACCACTCCATGATTCAACAGTGTCATGATGATCGTCCCTTGACTACAGGCCTCTTGATGGTAAGGTACCCGGCGGTTCCCGGGTACCCTCCATCTCCATACTTCTCTCTCCATCTCCTGCGCGTTCACCCACTTCGTTATCTCTCTCTCTCTCCCATGCGTTCTCTCTTCTTTCTTAACCTCTCTGCCACTGTTCCTCTCTCCTATCATTCGCTTCCTCCATCTCCTATCCCTTTCCCTTTCCCCCCTAATCCCTATATATATATATATATATATATATATATATATATATATATATATATATATATATATATATATATATATATATATATAATATATATATATATATATATATATATATATATATATATATATATATATATATATAAACGTAGAGATGAGAACGACCGCGACCTCATTAAACTAAAGCGTTCCTGGGCTCTGTGTCACCACCGGGATCCCGCAAAATGCACAGCGCTGCTCTCCTTTATCATGTAGATTTACTTAAGCTTTAAATATTGGCAACACAGCTATGGTTGGGCACTTCCTGCTTCACAATTTTGGTGCTGCTTCGTTGTGGTGGCGGGACCACTGGGCTCTTTTGTGGTGGTGGTGGCGGGACCACTGGGCTCTTTTGTGGTGGTGGTGGTGGAGGAACCACTGGGCTCTTTTGTGGTGGTGGGGGGAGGATCACTGAGCTCTTTTGTGGTGGTGGTGATGGTGGTGGAGGGACCACTGAGGTCTTTTGTGGTGGTGGTGGAGGGACCAGTGGGCTGTTTTGTGGTGGTGGTGGTGGTGGAGGGACCACTGAAGTCTTTTGTGGTGGTGGTCCAGGTACAAAAAGTGTCATTATCAACAGAACTAAACAATTATCCTAACCTATACTAACCCCAATAAAACACTTAACTATAATAGATAATATAGCTAATTAATATATAACAATTCATCGGTTTTAACAAGTTTTTGTTATTTTTAAACATCCAATAAATTGTTATTGACTTTTTGGTGGACAATGGCAGCTTNTCTCTCTCTCTCATGTAAATCACTTTCAACGAAACTTAAGAACCATCTTTGGAAAACGATTGCAAACGCGTATAAAATGTAAAGAGTTCCTGACACAGACACGCACAAACAGCCCCAGGGAGAGAAATACAGCGAAATTATTCTGATGGAAGCGCACTCGTAAATATTCCGAGATTACTCTGTAAGCCCAATCGGAATTTATTTTTTTTATGTTATCCTTTTGAGCCTAAAAGCTTACGACTCCTGAAAGATATCGGTAACAAAATTAATTATTTCATTAGTTGCCGCAAATCTCCTGAGAATGAGACTTGAGAATGATCCAGGACGGACCGAAACGTCGTCGTCCCTTCACCTTCTAGTGTGTGGACTGGTCAACTCCTGAGAATGATTCAGTATTGTCGCACTCTAACAGAACCAGAGGTTAAGGTGGCTTGTGACTTCACAGTGATGATGTCAAGAGCTACTGCAAGTGGAAGAAGTCAGCAACAGTGTCGTCAGGGTAGGTCAACAGGGTGATTCGTGGATTTACAGGGATGATGTATATGACTCGTCACAGCGACGGTTATGTATGGCATAAACAAGAGCCCTGTGCCTCTGGGAAGAGAATATGAAGCACTCGGGGACACCTTGTGAGGCTCATATGACATTAGTCTTGGTTACTGTTCAGAACTAAAATATTCTTATTGCCACTTCTGTACTGTGGAGACCTCAGTAACCCTCCAGAGGTTAATGAGTCTTAAGCCCAAAATGATAGCTCGAACATATAAAAATTTTAAACATTTTTTCCTTTTTTTTACGTCTGATCATCCAAAATATTCAATAGCCTTTCTAAAGTCTTAAAGAAAGACTAAAGAAGATTGACCTTGACGGACGGAGGCTACGAGGAACAGCCACAAAAGTCGCACTCTCGTATTAAGTTCAAGTGTGACTCCAGGCGAGTGAATATTTTTCCTGAGCGGCCGTTCGCCTAGAAGAAAATATTTTAGATCCTCTGAATCTTAAATGGCGAGCTTCTTGTCACGCCTGATCTCCTACGAACGAGTAATGGTGCCCGGGGAATCGTCATCAGCATATTTTCACTTCCAGGAGTCCTCGGCAAGAATTCGTTTCAGATGGTTACAGTAGTAAGGCGAAAAGTAGCAGAAGTTGTAGTTGAAGTAAATATAGTAGGATTAGTAGATGCAGTAGTATTAGTACTAACAATAGTAGTAGTAGTTGTGTCTGTAGTAGTAGTAGCTTTAGTAGTTGATGAATATTGTAGCATTTAATATCAGAAAATCTATAAACGTTATTAGTTTTTAGAAAATAAAGTTTGCACTGAATAGCTGAGATTCAATAGTACTCATCCGTAAGATTTCCACTGTGATATATCCAGTTATCAATGTCGTATGAACAGGTGAGATGGGTCAAATAGTAACCCCCTTCCCAACCCTCCTAGTAAGTGAAAGATGGCAGGCGAAGTCCCTAGAATTTTCAGGGCAAAATGTTTAACGTGAACTGTCTATTTGATTTTTGAGAGAAATGGTGAGGCAGAGGGGAATGTTTGGAGAGGTGGAGCAAAGGGAAAAGGTGGAGAGGATGGGAAAGAAGGAAGAGGAGTGGCGAGGGGTAAACGGGGGAGAGGAGGTATCTTGGAGGAGAAATTTGGAGAGGGGAAGAGAGCAAAGAAATTGGAAAAGAAGAGGAATAGGCAAAAAGGGTGGAGAGTGACCTAGGGGCAACCATCTTCTCTGGTCAATGGTATATTACATGATGAACTCACTACCATGTGACTATCAGACACCAGCCGTAACTAAACTTAACCTGGGAATCACCAGGTCAACTTCATGTCCCTTCTTTGCCTCGAAATGATCTTCAGTGATACATACATACATATATATATATATATATATATATATATATATATATATATATATATATATATATATATATATATATATATATATATATATATATATATATATATTTGCAATTTTATTTTATTTAAAGCTTTATTACACAAAAAGGGTTACAACATTGGTTACATGCAAAGTACAAGGCTAGTTGTCACAAGTTGTTGAGTTCCTCCAGCTCCTCAGATGGTGGACAGGAACAATGGAAGCAGTGAGCATTTCCTCTCTGTATCGCCACACAAACGCGCTGAATGAGGAAACTAGCGGCTCTAGGGTCTCTAGCTGTTTCAGTTAGCTTAGAACCCAGCTCCTTCAAAAAATCTAGCAACATTTTTACCCCAGGCACCAAGTATCTCTGAGGCAATGGGAACAAAATTGTAGTGATGATCAAGATCTCTGTATTTACGAGACTCGGCTGCTTCCCGGTGATTGGCAGCGCCGCCTGGCTGTGCAACACTGAAGTCAACATAGGTGTTGGCTAAATATGAAACGCAAGTATAGTCCCACACCAATTGTTTACCATTCTATCCACTAGACAAACGAAGAATTAAAAAAAATTATTTACAAAAAATAATATCAAATACAAAGAAATAAATCAAATAAATCAATGAAACAAACGAAACTGATTGAAATGATTGAAATTAAAATAAATAAAATCTTCAGAATCAATGCAGTCGAAACTTAAGAAGGAAGAGAGGAGGAGGAGGAGGAGGAGGAGGAGGAGGAGGAGGAGGAGGAGGAGGAGGAGGAGGAGGAGGAGGAGGAGGAGGAGGAGGAGGAAGAGGAAGTCCAAGATAAATGAGACAAGGAGAGAGACGAAACTGAAATTACCTACTGAGATGGATATCAGAAGTTAGTGGGAAGAGTTTTATGAAGATTAATGAAGGTTAAGAAAATGGACCAGGCCGCTAATTTTCAATGTGGCCCTCGTTCACCAGGTGGTCAGCAAGGTGGTCCACCAGGTGGTCCACCAGGTGGTCCACTGCCACTATTGGAGGCCACAGACCGGAGAGGTTCCTCTGGGTCCCACCAGAGGCTTATGACCACCAGTGGTATAAGACTGTCTAAGACCTAAGAATGTATTGGGCCTAAGGAAGCCTGGGACAAGACTTGAGGCCTAAGAATGAATGGGACCAAAGAATACCTAAATCCAAATAATGCCAACGGGAGCGAACTAAGAATGCCAGAGGCGTAGAAATGCCTAGGACATATGAATGGCTGGGATCTAAGAACCTCAGGAGCCCAAGAATTATTGTGGCCTAAGAATGGCTCTGGCCTAAGTATGTCACAGGCTTAAGAATGCCCGTGGGCCTAAAAATACCATAAGCCTAAGAATGTCAAGCATCTGAGAATATCTTGATTACCATGATCGAGTGATTACCATGATCCAGCGATAATTATTATCCACTGATTACAATGATCCACTGATTACCACGCTCAAGAGATTGCCCATGTCTTGACACTACCAGGCCTGGTAAAATACCATGGCATATCCTTGCTCTAGTGTTTACCATGCTCCAGAGAGTGTGGCGTGATGCGGATGCTGCCAGAGACCAGAGATGAGCACAGGCTAAGCATCATGCTGCTCTGTTGCCACCATCATTTCCACTGAGAAATTGCTGCAGTCTGTTAATGGGCCAGAAGCTGGGTTACTGCTGACACCTTGAGAGATCACTTGGGATTTCGCCCCAACAGTAATGAGCAAACTGTTCTTAATTAATGTTTAAATTGTTTGTGGGCGATTTTGAAATTGTTCGTGAGTAATTTTGAAATTATTCTACGTTAAAATTCAAATAGTTTTTCATTATATTTGAAATTGTTCTAGATTAACTTTGAAATTGTTATTGGTTAATTTTGAAATTGGGCTTGAATAATTTTGGAATTGTTACTTAATCCTTATTATTTTGCTCTTGATTAACTTGGAAATAATTTTAATATCATATTACTCAGTATTCCATTATGTCAGGTAATTATATAATTTTTGAAGTCTTTATTAGTTACAAACAATTTACCAATTGTTAATTCGGTATTTGCTGCTTAAAAAGTGAAATTTAATGATAGAGGATTAAAAATTTGGTTATTTATTAATCAAAACTTAAAAACTTTAATGTTTTGCTATTAGAAGCTGAAACAAAATTGGACGTTTGGCAACAGAGGCGAAAAAATTGGTTATTTGATGACTGAGCCCTAATAAATTGGCAAGTTGGCAATTTAAGCTTAAAAAATCGGAGAGATAGGAGGAAAGAGAATGAGAGAGGAGAGGGTGGGAAGAGGGGGGAGAGTGAGAGTGAAGATGGGAAAAGAGGAGGGAAGGGGGGATACGTAGGGAAAGAGGAAAAGAAGAGTGTAGAATGGGTTTGGTGGGAGAGACTAAAATATATATGTATGTAAATTCCTCCAATATATATATATATATATATATATATATATATGTATTATATATATATATGGAGGAATATCCAGTGGTGACTGAAATAGTCTTGTAATCAGAAATTAATAGCAATGCTCCAGAACTATTTCCTGTTATAACCATGACTAATGTGAAAATAGGAAAAAAAATGTTTTGTCTATTATTTTCCAATTGTAAACAATAATTCACGAAATTGTTAGGGCATAGCCCCTGTATCCTTCGGTTGAGAAACTGCTGAGCTAAATTAGCAAAGAAAAATACGAAAATTATTCAAGCCACTAATTATGCATTTAACAAATTCCCAGCATGCCAGAGGAGGTCATTTTAGAAAATGGCGAAAATAATTTATGGAATTTTTCATTCCTCATTATATTTCCAAGCCTGCACCTCCTCCTCCTCCTCCTCCTCCTCCTCCTCCTACACCAACTACTTCTCAGTTTCCATTGATGATCTAAGTGTTGTATATTACCTCACCTTCTCTTCACTGTTTCTCTTGTTAGTGTTTCTCCTCTTACTTGGGTTTCTAATGTGAAGACTATTATCATTACTACTGTTACTATTGGATATTTTGACTATTATTACCCATATTCGGTTGTTGAACTACGGCTATTACTCATATTCAAATGTTTCTAGCAAACATTCTATTGATATTGCTGGTATCAGTTTCTTACTAGTATTGATATATATATATGTCTTCCTATTATTCTCATTACCCTCCAGTTCGTCACACTGCTTCTTCTCCCCCTCTCCTCTCTCCTCTCTTATCTTATATCTTATCTACTTCTTTACTATTCCCTTTTCTCATCCACTGATTACTCTTCCTTCTCCTTTTATAACACTAGTATTGCTGTTTAAATTACAACGATTTTTTCCACTACAACCTCTACATCTATTTTACCTACTACTACTAACACAACGCTACACATCTACGTGTGGATAGTCATAATGGTGGAGAGTCTCTGTTTCTTCAAGGCCTTAGGAACAGTTGAAGGCCAAGCATTATATTCTCCCATTTGGAGTACATATGTTTCTTAATTTAAATAAATAAACTGAAATATATCCAATGAGAAAATATTTGTCACTTTCCAGTCTAAAGCCGTTCACGTTTCATGAGAAAATAAGCGGTTCAAGAGTTCACAAACCAAGCAAATAAATATTCCACATTCGTGCCCAAACTCCACATTCGTGCCAAAAGTCCACATTCGTGCCAAAAGTCCACATTCGTGGATTTATGGTGCCATAAGTCCACATACACATCAACGGAAGGTCACGTGACGAGGTGAGCGTGGAATGCAAGGTCGTCATCAACTGTGTACACACACACACACACACACACACACACACACACACACACACACACACACACACACACACACACACACCACACACACACACACACACACACGCACACACATGGGGGGGGACGGGGAGGCGTGGGCTTCTGGGGTCACGAAATCGAGCCGTGACTGTCCTCAGCAGAGAGCTAATCCCTGCTCCTGAAGACACGCAGGGCTGGTAGTGCGTTCCGATGCGTCGTTATGGTTTCGGGTGCTTGTATTATGTTCAGACGCACTGTAATGCGTTCCGGGGCCAAATATTACCTTCTGGTACACGGAATTGCGTTCAGATGCCCCATTAACCATGTCTGGTAGTGCGTTCCGACGCCTCATTAACCACATCTGGTAGTGCGTTCCGACGCTTCATTAACCTCGTCAGGTAGTACGTTCCGACGCCTCATTAACCACGTCTGATAGTGCGTTCCGACGCCTCATTAACCACATCTGGTAGTGCGTTCCGACGCCTCATTAACCACGTCTGATAGTGCGTTCAGATGCCCCATTAACCACATCTGGTAGTACGTTCCGACGCTTCATTAACCTCGTCAGGTAGTGCGTTCCGACGCCCCATTAACCACGTCTGATAGTGCGTTCCGACGCCCCATTAACCACGTCTAGTAGTGCGTTCCGACGCCTCATTAACCACGTCTGATAGTGCGTTCCGACGCCTCATTAACCACGTGTGGTAATGCGTTCCGACGCCCCATTAACCACGTGTGGTAGTGCGTTCCGACGCCCCATTAACCTCGTCTGGTAGTGCGTTCCGACACAATGTCGTCCGTTCCGGCGTTGCGTTGCAAGTCGCCATAAAACCTGGAAAATGTTTTAATATAACAAAGATTCGTGTAGGTTGCTCACATTGTCCAGGTCTTAAGGTTATACAAGATCCGGGTAAGACACAGGTAATCAGGGCGAAAGATTGACGGCCTCGAGGAACACAGAAGGCGGGGGATTGATGGATTGTTTCAAGCGTCGGTTAGATATGTATTTGAAATAGATGTAGTTGCTGGCTGCCGTCAGGTTTTCTCTCTCCCTTCTTCCTCACTTTTCCTCAATCTCTTCCTCATTCCCCCCCTTCTTTCTCAATCTAATTTCCCCTTTCCCCGCCCCCATATATTGGTTAAATATGACCGCTTTGCTGCTGTTGTTAATCTTGCAGTGCAAGTTTGCTATGATTCTATTTTCTTTGTGCCGGGATTAAGAAGAGCAATCAAGTTACCAAAATTCCTGGTAAAGTAATTATTCAAGGATTTATTTTAAACAACTTTTCATTCCACTCTGGAACACCTTCAGTTGATGATTGAATACACTAGGTTGTTGTTGTTTTAGATTCACCGACTGAAACACAATTTCCATGCAGCACGGGTTATGGTGAGCCCAAAGTGGAGGCTCTTTGGAGCCATTATCAGTATCATTAGATGAGACCTGAGATGTGGGGATAGGATCCGTGGACGCGCCAATCTAATCCAAGACCAGAAAAGGCTGGTCTGACCGGTAAGTTGATGGTGTCCACGACGCTCACAGCTGAGTGCCCAGGTGTCAGCAGGACTGTCGGCCGGACCAGCGGCAGATGTCCGGGTGTTACAAAAGGATTGATTTCCTTATCCCAGTTCCCCGAAGTTGGTAGTCTGGTCGAATTTCCTTCTTCAAGGTTTCGAAGTCGCAGAGGCGGTCGAGGCGTTCTTGGGGGACGATCATGCGAAGGATCCGTCCTGCTTCCCTGCACCTGTATCCCAGTAGTCGTTGTGGATTATAGTTATGTTGTCTGTCCTCCTTGGAAAGTGCGCGGCCACGTCGGATATACCCGGAGGAGGAAGCATGGGAGGCTGTCAGTCCGGATGGTGCCGGTGTGGGATCTGGAGGGAGACACGGTGCCCGGGCGGCCGCATGAGAGGCGGGAGAGCCAGTCACATCGGCTGAAGCATTAGACACGACGGTCATCGTGGTCGGATTCGTCGTCCTGGGGGCTGCTGCTGCCCCTGACAGTGGGACAAGCTCGGGGTCTCCAGAGTCATTACACGGGGCGCAATTTTAGGTCATTATATGGTCATTTTCCTCCGTGGTCGAGTGATGGACAGGTTTCGCAAGTAGATACGTAAATGTTCGGTGAATGCTGGACCAATCTGGTTATATATTTCTCAGAGAATTCGAATGTCTTACCTTCACCAAATGTCTGAGTATCCTTGTGGGTACCTGCCTCATTTTGTCAGCATATCCCTGTGATTACCTGCCTCATGATGCCTGAATAATCCTGTGATTACCTGCATCATGATGCCTAAATAATCCTGTGATTACCTGCATCATGATGCCTGAATAATCCTGTGATTACTTGCCTCGTGATGCCTGAGTATCCTTGTGGGTACCTGCCTCATTTTGTCAGCATATCCCTGTGATTACCTGCCTCATGATGCCTGAATAATCCTGTGATTACCTGCATCATGATGCCTGAATAATCCTGTGATTACCTGCATCATGATGCCTGAATAATCCTGTGATTACCTGCCTCGTGATGCCTGAATAATCTTGTGATTACCTGCCTCGTGCCTCCCAGAAAGTCATGTCTTTTATGGACATGTCTTTTGCTCAGAATAAAAATTCGTTTAAAAATTTTTAGTTTGCTTAAGCCACACAGCTTGTCATTCTCTGACAGACAGGCGTGGACAAATACGGCAACCAAAAAGTCTGAATAAGCTTGAAAAAGCTTAGTCGCTTACACGAGGGAACAAAAAACGCACTGAAGTAACCATGATCATACAATGTTTTTTAGGGTGTGTCTTTTTTTTAATTAATTAATATGCTCTTTGAACCTTGATACAATCGCGTGGAAATTTCCTTAGGCGGTGGAAATTTGCCTCCCCCCTTAACCCACCTACCAACTCCCCCCTCCCCCTCTACCTCTCACCTAACCACCCCCATTATCCTCCTCCTCACTCCCAACCCCTTCCTCCTCCCATAAAAATTTCCCATACAAGACCATCAACAGACAAATGTTTAGCCCCCTAAAAAAAAATTAACTACCAAAGGGTTTTGGCTCAACTCATTGAGACGAAAATTGTTATTCTCACCTTTTCATATGCGTCATATTTTAAGTAGTTTTTGTCCTTGAAAGAAGATGCTCGATAGTTCGAGACTTCGTTAGAATTTCGAAGCTTTTATTTTCACGAAACCTCAGAAATTGTGCGGCATTAGTGGGAACCTCTACCAGAGCACACATTTGTATTACTTACATGACGGGGATCCAGGAGCTGAAGTTTAGTCATTTAAACGCTACTCTACAGATCTCTTCTCGACAAGCACCAATAAGAACAGGCCTTGACATGCAGACAAACTTTCCTGTCAGGTTGAATTTACGTCATCCAGCATTTACGAACCCTGTACATCCTTTCTCAATCATTGTCGCTGTGTTTACATGTATAAAATAATTGATGAGGTTCGAAGCACTACGAGGTTGTATATAACAATAACCTTGGGTTGTGAAGATTCAAAACCCATTAACCTTTAAATATATGTAAACAATCCCTATATGATTAAGGTTTGATATACAGGTTTCGTAAGTGGTCGGGTATATTCTTGATGAGTCCTGGCCTAGTGTTGCCTATTGGCGCCAAATAATCTGCAAACAACCACGCGTCTCAACCATCAATTCACTTGTAATGATGGAATTTGCCAGTGACTCAGTGGTCTCCTACATCAGGGAGGGCACACTCTAGGTGGGTAATACTGGTTACTGGGGCGGTACCATAGCTGTGTCTCGGTGTTGTGGCCTGGTAGTAGGGTCCTGTGGTATAAAGCTGACATGGCACGGTGGTAGAGTCCTATGTTATTAAGAGTGACATTGCACTGAAGCAGGTACTATGTAATTTCAGTGACATGACACTGGCACAGTTCTGTCTTAATATCATGTCATGGCTCTGAAGCAGGGTCCGGTGTTATTACAGTGACATGGTACATTGAAGAGTCCTGTACTATTACATTGAATAATCCAAACCCACTTTTTGGTAGTCCCTCATCACATATTTAAAAAAATTGTATTTATGTAGCTAACTTAGAATATATGAAAGGATATAAAGGGTGATGCTTAAAAATGTCACCTCATTGAATTATTAGTCATAGAAGGCCATGTGATGAATAGCCTGCACTGGAAAACTTTTGATGTATTTTGAGGATATCATCAAGAATACGAGAGTTAATAAAGCGATCCCAAAGCTCCAGGTACCTCATACCGGCAAGTCTGAATGGTCTAATAACTGGGAATTCAGAGTGGTATAGTGTGGGAGATCATGACCCAGTTCCTGCTAACAGAGTTTGCAAGTGGAGTGCTCAGGGTTGAGAGATTCGTCACCTTTAGCTACCAGTCCCCCCATAACGGTAGCTCAACCTGATCCTGCCTACCACTATGTCGCACTGTTTGCTGAATGCTTTTTTTTAATACCTTTAAGTATCTGCATTTATGCAGCTACCCTGGTCTATTTGAAGGGGTGTACAAAGCGTCTCAATAACTATCTATGTGAAGCAAAAAATCCCCATCACACAGGATGGTTAGTCATACCATGTGATCAGTAGACTGCTCTGGCTAACTTGGGACGCTTTTGTTCTTACCATGTACATAAATCATTCCAAAGAAACTCTACGTAACTCTACGTATGACCCAGACTTCATTACTTCTTATTGAGTACTCGAAGGACTAATACAGTTTTAATTCTTCTCATTCATATTATTTACACTTATTCTATCTCAGGGACGACGTTAGCTAATTAATACCCTTTTCCCCCCTTCCCCCTTCCCCCCCCCTCCCCCTCTTCCCCTGAAAAAATCAAATGAGGGCTATTTCCCAAAGGGTCCAGAAATACCTCCTATTTGGCAAGAGAAGAAAAATCTAGTTTACAATTAATTAATGACGATATTGACAGTAATAAATTGGTGAAAATCGGTCCTCTGCAGGGACACGTGAAAGATGATACAGTTAAAGGGGTTAGGAAACAAGGATGATAACACGGTCAATAGAATTTTAGGCTTCATTAAGTGATCATTAAAGACTTGCTCCCGAGAGCCATCGTCACATTATGTAGTTTCGTTCAGAGCGACCATCCTGACACTGTCTCGTTCAGATGTGAACCGTCCTGACACTGTCTCGTTCAGAGTTGAACCATCCTGACACTGTCTCGTTCAGAGTGAAACCGTCCTGACACTGTCTCGTTCAGAGGTGAACCGTCCTGACACTGTCTCTGTTCAGAGTGAACCATCCTGACACTGTCTCGTTCAGATGTGAACCATCCTGACACTGTCCTCTCGTTCAGAGTGAATCATCCTGACACTGTCTCGTTCAGAGTGAATCAATCCTGACACTGTCTCGTTCAGAGTGAACTATCCTGACACTATCCTCTCGTTCAGAGCGAAAACCACGTGGACTGGACGGTAGAGCGTCCATGTTCTACCGTACAGTCCGTTCAAGAGCGCCGGTCTCGTGCCTTGCAGGTCTGTGTTAATCCCCGACCGTCCGAGTGGCTGGGCACCTAGCCACCAGACACCATGCTAAGGATCCTGCTTGAAGGTAGTTCGGAAAAGGTTATATGTTTCTGCTTGAAACAAAACACGAAGAATACAAACGATAATAACATTAACAACACATTTACCTAAGACAAATTACGATTATTGTTAATTAATTATGTAATTGATGCAAATCAAGTGATATAAAACGTTGATTAACTGCGTGAATGTAAGACAACTATTTCCTGTGAGTCCGTTGGAGCACTGTGCAGGCAGGCGAGTCACAAGGTGCACACAGACCTCGGAACACGTACATACACTCTGAGGGAGATACTGTACACACAGACCTGGAACACGTACACACAGTCTAGGGGAGATACTGTGCACACAGACCTCAGAACACGCACACACTCTGGGGGAGATAATGTACACACAGACCTGGAACACGTACACACTCTGGGGAAGATACATGTGCACACAGACCTGGAACACGTACACACAGTCTAGGGGAGATACTGTGCACACAGACCTGGAACACGTACACACAGTCTAGGGAGATACATGTGCACACAGACCTCGGAACACGCACACACTCTGGAGGATAAAAGACTAATATATATGTCGTCTAATTCAACTGTTGAACTCCCATCGCTGCGACCCCTTTGATTATGACTGAAGTATGGAGGCCTGAGAGTGATGGTCCGGGTTTGGAGTATGGTGGAATACCAACCTTAAGTGGTCCTAGGACCCTGGGATGGTCGTCTTCATGACCTTAAGTGGTCCAAGAGGCCGTGCTTGGTCTTCTCAATACCAATCCGATGGCTTGGATAGTCTTGTTCATTACCCTTCCGAGGTGGTGGTGCGAAGACCCGTGGGGATGGTCCCTCTTCGGTTCCTACACTAAAGGTGCTGACCGGTTCGAATTCTTACTGGTCAGAGAGCGGTAAAATGGTGTCGTTTGTCAGAAGGTTTTAGAGTCGTGTTTCTTCCTTGCTCTCGGTAAGGGAGACAGATAAAAGGAGTTGTGGTAATTCATTTACCAGGGTGAGATGTGGGGGTTCTTCGGAACCCTTTTACGGGGTTGTTGCCCTCTCTGTCTGTCTGTTTGTCTGTCTGTCTGGCAGGTTGGCTGTCTGTCTGTCTCTCTGTCTGACTGTCTCTCTGGCTGTTTATCTGTCTGGCTGTCCATCTGTCTGTCTGTCTGCCAGGTATAGTAGTGTGCTTTTCACATGAAGAGAGTTGAATTGTGTTTAAAAACCTTAAACATGATAGGAATCTCAAGTAGTGAGATATTCATCATATAAAGACTTTTCTAGTTCCAAAAATCTTCATTATAATCTACCTGGAGTCTTGGAAGTGCGAAACCCTATTCATAT
>WNGS01092210.1:45351177-45364247 GCA_020271785.1 Procambarus virginalis | reverse complement strand
AATTTTCTTATGAAATGATAAAGCTACCCATTTCATTATGTACGAGGTCAATTTTTTTTTATTGGAGTTAAAATTAACGTAGATATATGACTGAACCTAACCAACCCTACCTAACCTAACCTAACCTATCTTTATAGGTTAGGTTCGGTTAGGTAGCCGAAAAAGTTAGGTTAGGTTAGGTTAGGTAGGTTAGGTAGTCGAAAAACAATTAATTCGTGAAAACTAGGCCTATTAAGCAATCGGGCCTGCATAGTAGGCTGAGAAGTGCGTTCTGGCTACTAGGTACGACATATATATATATATATATATATATATATATATATATATATATATATATATATATATATATATACATATATATATATATATATAGACACACACAGATGTGTGTGTGTGTGTGTGTGTGTGTGTGTGTGTGTGTGTGTGTGTGTGTGTGTGTGTGTGTGTGTGTGTGTGTGTGGTGTGTGTGAAATCTGGTGCGAGAATTACCATTTGAGTCTTGAGCTGCACCGCCAAGCCATAAGGAGCTGTTGAGTGCCAAGCTGAGTTAGAGGTGCGAGGAGACAGGCTACGGCAATACACGAAATATTCGAGAGAAAATAAAAATGCTAATTTGGGTACATTATGGTGCTGGGGGATCGTTAGCCCGAGGGCCCGATGTTTATGCCGCTGCGGAGGAGTTGTGGCGCTCCAGGTGGGCCAGGATCTCTGGGTCCTGGTTGCTGAATGGTAGCTCTCGTGTGGTCGGTACTCTTGTGGTGGGTGGAGGGAGGTCATCACTCTTGCAGCCAGCGGTCACTGTTGTGATCTGTGTCCACATTCGTAAGGCCACTGAAACTACGTCAACATATAAGCCACAGTCGAGAAACTAGTAACTGTCCTAGTTATTAGTTTCTAGCGTCATAAACAATCGCCAGTTATCATAGAACTGAATTCGTGGGCTCGCAGTCGTGTTATCATGTTGATGAGACATGGAAGTTGTGCAACAATCATGGTTGTGAAATAACAGAAAGACTAAGAGCTAAGAGAGAGAGTTGGGACAGACTGCATCTTTCTTGACTTTCTTAAAGTCATAGACCCACACAAGTGACTGGTGCTCATGTTGCAGTAGCAATCAGGTGCATCTGGAGGATTACTGAGGTGTGTGATAGAGTACCGTTTAGGAGAAACACAGGCAATGGTCACGGTCATATGGTAGACATTAATATGAAGGAAAGTATTGAGCGGGCTACCACAATGATCAGAATTAGGGCTCATCCTGTTTCTGATTTAAGCTAATGATCTTAAATTAGCTTCTTCGTATCTTATCTGATGAAAGGAATTAGAGCAGAGGGAAATGGTATGATAAACTTCATAATAAGACAAACATAATGTTGAGGCGTCGGACAAAATCCTTCTGAACTTTAACCCAGACAAATACCATCTTGAGAAGACTGAAACTTGCGAGAGACGGCCTTGGGATCCTCAAGTCAAATCCTAAACTCAAACATTAATTGGATATCATCTGATTAATCCTTAGTAATTTGAACAAAGGCGTTCCCAGGGTGCAATATACAACCTACGTAAGCCCCGTTCTTGGCAATGCAGCCAGACACAATATCTCCACATGAAAAACCTCAGGAAATGGTTAACAGGTTGTTATGTAACAATTCCTGAGATGAGAGTAATTATCTTCGAGGTTAGAATAAATAGAAGAGGCATGATTACGACATGAAACGTTCTAAGGACAAAAAAAATCCACTAATGACCAGTGTTCAAAGGAACGCCTGGATAAGAGAACGTGGATGCAACCATCAGGTACAAATAAGCCACAGCGACGTCAGAAAAAAATGGCTACATCGTTAAAACTATGAATTAATAGACTGGACTATATGAAGGATTAGTTAAAGCTTATTCTGTACACAATTTTAAATGCAGATGTGACAAGAAAACAAGAGATGAGTCACGATATTAAATTACAAAATGTTAGAAATGTAGAGCTTGCAAGCAGATCTAGACGAGCACAGTGAGTAGAGTTATGTTGCCACATGGAGTCACATGTTGCCACATGGAGTCACGTGGAGCCACATGGAGTCACATTGAGCTACATGCAGCCACATGGCGCCACATGAAGCAACAAGGAATCATGTGGAGTCATCTGGCGTCACTAGGAGCCACATGGAGCCACATGGGATCACATGGGGTTTTATGGAGCCACTTGGAGTACATGGAGTCACATGGAGCCACATAGATCTACATGGAGTCACATGGAGCTATATGGAATTATATGGAGTCACATGGAGTCACATGGAGCTACATGGAGTCACATGGAGTCACATGCAGTCACATGGAGTCACATGCAGTCACATGGAATCATAGTCACGAGGCGACCAAGCCATATAATCGTTACAACAAATGAATTTTTTTTTAATGAAATGCTAATAACACAATCGAATTAAAAAAATAGAATCCAAGCCCTGGTAAAGATAATTGCACAATAAAGTGCAGATCTAGTTTGTAAACTGTAAAGCAAATCTAACGTGAAGCGAACAAAATGAGGATTATTTCAAGAATGATAATAATAATAATAATAATATTAATAATAATTTATTAATAATCATAATAATATTAATAATAACAATAATAATAATGTAAATTTAATGTAAATAATAATAATAATAATAATATTAATAATAATAATAATAGAAATATTATTATTAATAATATTAGTGCAAATATTAATAATAATAATAAGTGTAAATATTAATAATATTGAAGACTACCTACCGCCATTTCCAGGAGAAAAGAAGAAGTCAAGAAGCTCAAGGTATCTGAAGTCCATCTCCCAGGCGGGCCCAGGGAGGAGGGAGGTTCCTTCACCCTGATAGTCGCAATCCTCCTGGCAGTGGCCTGTGATAATCACCTCGTATCCCACTGAGAGATTACTGCAGCTTCTGGCTTCCCACCACGAAATTTGACGTCCAAAAATCGGTGTGATATTAGAACAAGCCGATGACGAGAGCTCGTTACAGTGTCATCTACGTCTCTGTTGATCCGGAAAAGCTTAGAAAAGGCACCACCGAAAGATGGTAAGAAAAAATAGTATACACGGATGATAGTGTAAAGTATTTGCATGTAGTGCATGTCGTGGGGGAAGTGAATGCTGGTCGCAGCCTCAAAGATTGGATGGATGCTGAGATTGTGTGGCGGGATAAAAGGGGAGACGGGAAAGGAGGGGAGACCATTGTGGTTCATGTCTGGGCTGGAGATGAGCAGGGCCACCTCCCCAAGTCCATTACACTACCCCTGCCAAGAAGGGTTCCACCGCGCCGAGCTGCGACTGCCATCATCAAGGCCTCCCTGCGCGCTGTTTGGCCCTCTGTGTGGTGCAGGTGCAGTAGAAACATTATTAATAATAATAAACAGAACAGAAAACGTTCTTCATAACAATTTATCCCGGCAGCCAATACAATACTGCTTGGACTGAACACGTGTATAACAATGTAAATCAAGCGCATAAAGTGAGTGAAATTTAGTTTACAATTTGAAAGGTGACATGTTGTAAAATCAGAGGTTTGCCATTAAATAGGTCTCACATATTGGCACAATCTACATCACAAAATTAGGATTAGACAATTAGAAGTGTGGGTGTGGACATCAGACCAATAGAAGACTGCAGTAAGGGCGAGGTTAGAGGCCCAAGATACGTCAACAACGTTTCTTCCCTTCACAATTAATCTTACCAAGTTCAGCATTTGGTAGCTCCCATAGTGCACATCTGTACAAGTTCATCCATAACTTGACTGATAAGTATATTAATTTCGGCTAGATATCACGATAACCAAATTAAAAAATGATAACATTTTGTTCTGACCTTCAGGTCCATACTAGCCCCAGAAATATTTCAAGTGGACCGTTTATGGATCACATTTGGCCTAGATGCGTTTCAGGCTTCGTTTCCGAACTCTTTCTGCCTAGTAATTTTTCGAATGGAATCTTGATAAAACGAGTAATGTGAGTTAAAAGCAACCGCTGCATAAATGACAGGAGAGAACGTTAGGATTTATAACTCTCCTCAGTTATACACGTCCCTTGATTATACTCTTCATACCTCATATAAAAGTATATTATTTAATCTGCTGCAGCTTCCATCACTATAGCTGGTATTACTCATCTGTGCAACCGAACTTTTTAATGATTTTCATAAAATTGTTTTATTTTAAATCTCAACAAAGATACCTTCCTGAATGCTAATTAAACATATAGAGTCAAAAAGATGAAATCAGCTATATTAGACGCGCCTAATGCTATAATTTTGGTTGTGATAGCTTTACCTTACGCTCATGTTTGATTCCATCTCCTGCATTTTTTTCACGTGAAATCTAAATTTTCTTCACAAAATAAAATATATTGCTAAATACTATCCTAATTAGCAATATATTATCAATCAATATATTATCAATTAATGCTAATTACGTATGCAGGCTAAACAAAAAAATCCTGTAAGTTCTGGTATCAGACATTACAAACAGCTCAGAACAAAAGTTAAAAATCACCCAGCGAACAAATAAAAAATCGCCCAACAAGAACGTAATAAATCACTCAACAAAAGTGATATAAATCACCCAACAAAAACGTTATAAATCACTCAACAAAAACGTTATAAATCACCCAACAAAAACGTTATAAATCACCCAAAACAAACGTTATAAATCACCCAACAAAAACGTTATAAATCACCCAACAAAAACGTTATAAATCACCCAACAAAAACGTTATAAATCACCCAACAAAAACGTTATAAATCACCCAACAAAAACGTTATAAATCACCCAACGAAAACGTTATAAATCACCCAACAAAAACGTTATAAATCACCCAACAAAAACGTTATAAATCACCCACCAAAAACGATAAAAATCACCCAACAAAAACGTTATAAATCACCCAAAACAAACGTTATAAATCGACCAACGAAAAAAGGTAAACAAAAAAAATCGCCCAACAAAAACTTTATAAATCGCTCGACAAAGTACATAGAACCGGCAAACGAAAATACAACAATTAGACGCATTTTAAACAACGCTTTCAGTGATACACTCATGATCACACGGCCCAATGATCTTTAATATCTGGTGCAGCTTCCCTCGCCATTGTTGATAGTGTCCAAAATTGTTTTACTCTCTTTGTGTAGTAATTCTTCACAAAAAACGGAACTGTCTTCTAAATGTCACCATGAGGTATTTTTTCTGGGTGTTCAATATGTTGGGGTCTAAAAGATGATGTTTTCAGACAAGTGTTTTAGATATTTGTGATACAATCTTTTCGGTTCTGGATGCCTTATTTCATATCTGGACGACTAATTAATTTTTCTGCAAATTCCATCTCTCAAAACATCTTTATTCTTGTCTTTAGAAATGTTTAGTATTCAGTCATATGAATGGGCCTTATGCATTTGTTTTAATTTTTATGGACATTATGCAAATTTATTGTATTATTTTTCTTTGAAATTTTTGCATTTTAAACATTCAGGAATATAAATTTCGCTAAGTCTTCCTTTACCTTAAAATACAACACAGTTTCTGTGAAGACTTATGCTCTAAGACACTCACAGTCATCCTATTTAATACTAGATATAATTATTACTGCAGTTCCTACTGTATTATAGCTTACTGTAATTTAAGTTCTCCGGTATTATAGCTTAATGTGTCACAATATTTTATGGTCATGAGTAAGGAGCATGAATAATCTTATTACACGTCTTTCATTATGACATGATTTCTTCGAGACTGCTAGCAACGGGTTGTTTTGTGTTAGGGAATGTTAGGTGAGGGCACAGTGCTGTTGGTTAGGATAGGGCTCCCTCCTGCAGGTTAGGTCAAGGTTAGATTAGGATAGGTTAATTTAAGATCTGTTAGATTAGGCTAGGGAACTGTAGTATATGAGAACTAGAGCTAGGATATGACCACAAAGAGCTGTGATATTAGGTCTATGAGTTGTGATAGGAGAACAAGCTTCTAGGATATGTTCCCTCGCCAAAGCTTCCCTCACCAAAGCTTCCCTCACCAAAGCTTCCCTCTTCAAAGCTTCCCTCACCAAAACTTCCCTCACCAAAGCTTCCCTCATCAAAGATTCCCTCACCAAAGCTTCCCTCACCAAAACTTCCCTCACCAAAGCTTCCCTCATCCATATTATTGTAATCTCCAGATCTGGTCATCTGGAAGTAGCATGCACATGCAAACGTTAATATAGAAGTGAAAGTTAATCTAGAAACTAAAGTTAATCTAAAAATAATTAAAATCTATTAATGAAAGTTTATTTAAAAACAATTATAATCTAGTAACCTTGGTTAATCTAGAAACATCACTATATTTCCCATTACCCATAATGTTGTTAACGTGTTTCAAATCCACTTTGATCAAAAAATATTAAAAACCAATCTACGAAGAAAATTTAATATTTCTCAAACAATTCTTTGCTTTCAAAATCCATTATCGGGAACCAATCGTTTCCGAACAATAAAGAAATATGTCACCTCGGCTGACCATTCAGGGCTCGAGATCTGCCATTGGCGAGGGCGAAACCTTTAGATTTTACTTATCGCGGCTTCTACCGCTATCGCAGTCCTTTCTCAGTGAGAGAAACAAAAATTATGTTTTCAAAATATTATATTTTTGTTTATATTTATTGATCATTTTTGAGGGGGTTTCAGGAATACGTATTATTATATGGTTTTAATCACTATTATCGTAAGTTTCTCTTCTTTGATATTCAACGTCGGTATCGTCAAAGCAACGTTGAATTTACATTGAACGAACGTTGATTGCGTTAATTAAACATTGAATCAACATTGAACAAAAATTGATAACGTTAATTCAACGTTGAATTAATGTGTAATCAACGTCGATCACGTTACTTGAGCACGTTTTGCCCACTCCATTAAGGGTCAATTCATAGCAAGCACACGTAACGTAACCACAGCGTTGTAACAACATTGCCGTTACACCGTAAAAAATAAACGTTGTGTTTAGGTTGTATGTTGGTTGGGATGCAACGGGAAGGATACCAAGAGCATGAGGCGAGGAAGTGGTAGTCTAATAGACCCGGGTTCGATTCCCGAGTGTAGCAGATGCAAATGAGGAGAGTTTCATTTATCTGATGCGCCTGTTCATCTAACAGTAAAAATAGGTACCTGGGAGTCAGATAGCTGCTATGGGCTACATTTTGGAGACGTGTTTGTAAGTTAGAGAGAAATATATGTAGTAGATATGAGAGATAAATACACGTAGTAGATATGATAGAGAAAATAATTTCGAGTCATTACATTGCACATCTAATGGTTAGAAAGGAGGGTTCCAAGAGATAACAGTTCGATTGTGCAGGCATAAATTAAATAATAAATAGAAAGTGTAAACACACACACACACACACACACACACACACACACACACACACACACACACACACACACACACACGAGAAACAGAAGGAAAGAATACAACGAAGAACAGACCAAACGAAAATCATTGCATTTATTAACCAGGAATTGGAGTGGTTGGAGTGCAGGCACTATTGCTCGACCGAGTACACACAAACATGTAACTTGGTGACTACAAGAATCATCTGGTACATTTTACTATATAAATTATGTGATTATTTGTTTATATAAATATCATCATCTACAAGAAGATGATTATTCTTATCAGAAAAATTCATTGTAATTAAAATAACACAGCACAAATAACCATTCCCATCACTGGTTCAGTTCCCATTGACAGTTGTTTTTGCATCCCAGAGTCAGATCCCATTTTTAGAGTCGTGTTTGTGTCGACATTATTGCAATGGTTTTGTTGGTGATGCTGTTAACAGTGTTTCATCGGAATATATATATATATATATATATATATATATATATATATATATATATATATATATATATATATATATATATATATATATATGCGAACAAGCCTGAATGGTCCCCAGGACTATATGCGAATGAAAACTCACACCCCAGAAGTGACTCGAACCCATACTCCCAGGAGCAATGCAACTGGTATGTACAAGACGCCTTAAACCACTTGACCATCACGACCGGACAAAATGAGGTGATAGCCGAAGCTATTTGAACCACCTCACCGCCGGCACTCGGATGGTTATCTTGGGCATAGCATTTTACCAAATCACCTCATTCTTTGGGGCACACGTGAGGAACACAAATGCGAACAAGCCTGAATGGTCCCCAGGACTATATGCGAATGAAAACTCACACCCCAGAAGTGACTCGAACCCATACTCCCAGGAGCAATGCAACTGGTATGTACAAGACGCCTTAAACCACTTGACCATCACAACCGGACAAAATGAGGTGATAGCCGAAGCTTTTTGAACCACCTCACCGCCGGCACTCGGGTGGTTATCTTGGGCATAGCATTTTACCAAATCACCTCATTCGTACACACTAATCACCCAAATCACCGTGTGTTCCTCACGTGTGCCCCAAAGAATGAGGTGATTTGGTAAAATGCTATGCCCAAGATAACCATCCGAGTGCCGGCGGTGAGGTGGTTCAAATAGCTTCGGCTATCACCTCATTTTGTCCGGTCGTAATGGTCAAGTGGTTTAAGGCGTCTTGTACATACCAGTTGCATTGCTCCTGGGAGTATGGGTTCGAGTCACTTCTGGGGTGTGAGTTTTCATTCATATATATATATATATATATATATATATATATATATATATATATATATATATATATATATATATATAATATATATATATATATATATATATAGTTTTAAGAGTTTATGTCCAGCAGGTCTTTGTTGAAGCGATTTTATAAGTTTTTCATTAGGAAATATGTGAGGGATTTTTTACTTGAAATTAGGCGAGTTCTGCTAGAGCTAATAGATATAGCAGAACTTGGTATAATGAGACTCCACTACTCCCGGGTGTCTAATGGTGTGTTCTTCCTCTATATGTATCAGAGGTCTCTTTGGCTCTGTTGCAAAGGAAGGGGGGGGGGATCGTGACACTAATCAATCACACAGACAGACACACACACTAATCGTACATTCCATAATCACCCATTCAAATCCAACACCCAAATCACCCACCCTGAATCACCCGAATCATTCTCCTACAAGCGAACAATACACAAATTTATATGGAAAATAGAATACCATTACGACCGGCTGAGGTGAATATTAACCTGGGTGCAGCCAGAGCGCGTTCAACTATGCAACACACTGTTCAACAATGTACATTGGTCAATAAACACGGGACATTGACCAACAGATAGTGGTCAATAACAGCTGGATACTCAACTGCCCAGTGATCAACACACTCATCAACACATTCATCAACACGTTGAGCAACACTCCCTGAAGCAAAGGACAATGAGGCAGACGTGACATATCTATGGGGAAAACATTGAGGCAATATAATGGTATCAAACTAGCATCCCCAAAGTTTTGACTGTCACCATACTTAATAATAACCCCGGGTGAAAAGAGCATACGCATGGCTGGATAATAGCATGTCCTCTGGGAGAGATGGACTTTATTATTTAATATCTCAGAACATAACTGTGATTTACTGTGGTCATATATATGTCGTGCATGTCCTCGGGATTTAAATTAAGGCCAACAAATTACCCGCCAGGATTTAATTAACCATATCCATGGTCCAGAGGAACCCTATTCGTCCAGATTATATCCTGGTAAAAAAAAACTATGATTCTCATTATATCTTATGCATATATATATTACATTACATTATTGATGTAATGTAATTTACCTCAATATATTACATTATACACACACATACACACACACATACACACACACACACACACACACATTATGAGGAGGACACACATACATCATGAGCAAAAATTATGAGGAGGATTGAAACAGAGGATGATAGTAGGAGGCTACAGGACGACCTAGACGACTGAATGAATAGTCCAACAAATGGCTGCTAAAGTTTAACCCAGTAAATGCAGAGTAATGAAACTAGGCGGTGGAAACAGGAGGCCAGACACAAGATACAGAATAGGAGATGAAGTACTTAATGAAACGGACAGAGAGAAAGATCTAGGAGTTGATATCGCACCAAACCTGTCTCCTGAAGCCCACTTAAAAAGAATAACGTCTGCGGCATATGCGAGGCTGGATAACATCAGAACAGCGTTCAGGAACCTGTGTAAGGAATCATTCAGAATCTTGTACACCACATATGTAAAACCAATCCTGGAGTATGCGGCCCCAGCATGGAGCCCGTACCTTGTCAAGCACAAGACGAAGCTGGAAAAGTCCAAAGGTATGCCACTAGACTAGTCTCAGAGCTAAGAGGCATGAGTTACGAGGAAAGGCTTCGGGAAATGCACCTTACGACACTGGAAGACAGAAGAGTAAGGGGAGACAAGATCACAACCTACAAAATCCTCAGGGGACTCGACCGGGTAAACAAGGATAAACTATTCAACACTGGTGAGACGCGAACAGGTGGTGGTGGTGGGACACAGGTGGAAACTGAGTACCTACATGAGCCACATAGACGTTAGAAGGAACTTTTTCAGTGTCAGAGTAGTTAACGGATGGAATGCATTAGGCAGTGATGTGGTGGAGGCTGACTCCATACACAGTTTTAAATGTAGATAGGATAGAGCCCAGTAGGCTCAGGACTCTGTACACCAGTTGATTGACAGTTGAGAGGCGGGAACAAAGAGCTAAAGCTCAACCCCCGCAAGCACAAATAGGTGAGTACACACACACACACACTTGGAAAATCTAGGTACCAATGAGAGCACAAGCTTCATACATGGAACTCTGACAGCAGATGGGAGGAAGATTGTGATCTTGGTAATCTACAATCCCCCACCAGTCAGTAGAAGGCCCAGGCAGGAGTATGACAACTCTACTAATCTGTTTTACTACCACACCCTTCTTAAACCACTACCACACTATTCTTGCTTCCCTGCCATGATATAGTTGCTTTTTTACCAAACAATTTTTCTTTCAATACCATAGTATTTCATATTCCACCGACATACTCTTCCAATAGTTGTTGAACTCTCCAAGGATGGATATCAACATTGTAAGTAAAATAGTTTTTGTGATCTTTATTAAACTCGCAAAGTAATAAAACTTCAGAGGAAAACCATTCTCCTTTTTTTTACAAATTATGACGCACAAAATATCGTCGTTTTTATTAAACTTTTAATAATAATTCCACTCATGCATTTTTGGATTTTTTTTTGGGTGGGGGGACTTTTTATAATTGTATTTTGTGAATTAGAATTGCAATTAATGTCAATGTGTGGAACTCCGTCAATTCCTGCATAATATATAATAATGTTTGTGTCATTATGCATGTTATGTTACCAGCATAAAGCCTCAGTGGTTTGCAACAAAGTCTGATGATGGTCTAAAGGTCACAGAGACTTGCAACTAAGTCTGATGCTGGTCAAAAGGTCACAGTGGCTTGCAACGTGGCCTGATATTGATCCAAAACCCACAATGCCTTGCCAATTAATCTATTATTGATCCTAAAGACATTACTGACCTGCAACAAGAACTGTGCTCAGCCACGGCGTGTCAATCTATTAGTAATTTGTCCAAAAACATATAATGACTTGCAACGCGGCCTGTGATTGGTTCAAATGTCTCCGTGGCTTGGAACCAGGTTTATGATTGGCACAAAAGTCCCTATGGCTTGCCAATCGGTCTGTAATTGGCCCAAAAGTCATACAGTGTCATTTAAATTGGCCTTCAATTGTTCCAAAACAACAGTCTCCTTGTAACAAGATATGTTAATAACTCAAGAGCTACAGGTCTAACCAATCGGTCTGTAATTGGTCCACAGGCCATAGAGTGCCCTGCAACACGTCCTGTGATTGGTCCAGAAAGACAAAGGTGAGCCACACAGAGGACGAGGTGCATGCCAGTTAGGGCGGTTAGGTCTTTATGGCCCCAGCGATGGCGTGCTGGCTTATCTGCGTACCGGAACTAACGACAGTTTCCACACGTTGCCAGGCGAGTGAGCATGTAATTGGTGTTTGTGTGTAGGTAACAGGCTGCCAATTACAGTAAAGGCACCAATTATAATCTTCCTCCCCGCCCATATTACCCATCGCATTTTTGAAGACGTTTTAAAAATAACATGCCACTTGTAGGCCAACAATCTGCACCATTTAATGTATTGTTTCACGCTATTAACACCTGCATATGTTGTTTTATGAGGCTGAAAACATACATGTGCAATTAAAGTTTCAAAGTCTACACTTTGAGAGTTAGTTTCACACATTTTTTCTATTGCATTCTTTGAGTGATAAAACAATACAAAATAGTCATTGAATTGAACAGATTGAACCTGGTTGAAACAATAATGATGAAGAGAAGTGTCTCTAAGCCATATGCCTCTTCAAGAATCAATGTGTATATTGCTCTCTGGCACAGTCGAGGCGAAGACACTTAATTTGAATTGGCTAAAAGCGGTCTGTTGCTGAGTAGACACTTCTTTGCCCTTTGGTTCGCATCCCGTCGACAACACCATTTTGATCACCATAATGCTGTTTTGACCCCCACAACACTATATTGACCCCCACAACACTATATTGACCCCCACCACACAATATGACATATCTGACCCCCACAACACTATATTGACCCCACACAAAGACCCAACACTATATGACTTTGACCCCACATATTTACCCACACACTATATGACCCAAATATATGACCCCCACAACACAATATTGACCACACTATCTGACCCCCACACACCCCCACAATATATTGACCCCCACAACACTATTTGACCAAATATTGACCCCCACAACGCTATATTGACCCCCACAACACTATTTGACCCCACAACACTAATATTGACCCCCACAACACTATATTGACCCCCACAACACTATATTGACCCCCACAACACTATATTGACCCCACAACACTATATTGACCCCCAACACATCCCCCACAACCTACACCATTGACCTCACCTAATTACCCAATCACTATTGACCAAACTTTGACCCCACACACAAACCCCACAACTATCTTGACCCCCACAACACT
>WNGS01092210.1:45309603-45345867 GCA_020271785.1 Procambarus virginalis | reverse complement strand
TTATGAACAAAACTACCGGGTAACATAGCAGATCTGTGTTGTTTTTTTAGATTTAGCTACTCAGAACGAAATATCCATGTAGCACGAGCTATAGTGATACCTTAATTGAGTAAGGTTATTCGTGATAACCTTGTTACTGTAATATTTCGGTCAAAGTTTTAATGGAATTGGGTTTTCCTCCTTTTTTTCTCCCGTTTTCTTTTCCGCTTCTGTTTTTGCGAACTGGTTTTAGTTGTGTTTTAATAACATTATTGTGGCGGCTATAGATGCACAGTGTTCACTGGTGTTTCCATTCTTCAATGTTTTTCTAACCATTGTAGTCGCTGTAGAATTTGCATCTAATGCAGCTGCTCTTGTTGGTGAATGATGAGTTTGATGCACGGGGCTATAGTTGCTTCCCATTCCAGTAAGCAGTGTAATAGTAGCACCTCTGCATCTGTTGCAAAGATATGACACTCTTTAAAACTATTGGGTTTATTATCTCCCTGCAGCACTTGTAACCTAGTCTGAGTCTGTGTATGGCTACTGCAATGCCTCTGGATATCTTTCTGCCTGGTTTGAAAGTGGAGTTCCCAGTGGCTTGTTCGTACCACATCACAGTGGATTTTCCTTCCGCTACTTTTGGCTCTGGAGCGACTTTAGATACATGGAGTATTTTTCTTCTTGATTTGCTCCTTAATCTGTAAAAAAAACGTGTAGGTATTTTAACCTGTACAGCAGGTAGAGCAGTGGCAGTTTTTGTTAGTGAGTCTGCCTTTTCATTAGCATCTATGCCAATGTGGCTTGGTATCCAATTTAGGGTGACTGACAGTTCTAGATTGTGTGCATCTTTCTCTATATGTAGGATTTCTGTGACTGGCAGACCTATAGGAGTCAGTTTATATGTTAACACACAGCAGCTGTCACGTTGCATCAATAGACCTTATGCGATTTCCAATATTAATGTTTTATACCATACTTCTTAATTACCAGTTGAATAATACCAAACCTCTTTGTTCACCCAGGAGCGTCCGTCGCACAGATACAGCATGATATAAATTATCTGCTGTGGAAGGTCTATGAGGTTTTCGTGACGCCAACCTGAAGCAGCTCGGGGAGACCTTCGACCCTGAGGCCAACCCCTCTCATACAGACATGGCGCCGCTGCCCACAAGCTGGTGAAGGAACTGAAGGACGGAAGACTTCTGCAGCAAAAACATTGGTTCTCCCTTTTCAATACTCGACAACGTGAAGAAGCCCTTATGCTCTATGATGTCCTGGAACACAGCAAGGACTGGAACCATTCGTCGGCAATGCTGCTTATTTAGAAACCACATTAATGAGGGAGTTTTGTGTATGCTTTGTATGCAGCGTGACCCACTCTCCACTCACTCAAGACGTTGTGCTTCCACCACTTTACGAGTCACCCCACACTTGTTCACTAACAGTGAAATTATCCAACAAGCTTACCGTGCCAAGATGACCCAGACGCCAGGTAAATTCAAGTCAGAATTTACTGGAAGCAAAAGGAACCCAGCAACGAGTGGCCTACTTCGGTGAAGATATCGGCATGAACACCCACCACGTTATTTGGCATTTGGAGTTCCCCATTCTGGTGGAACGATGCCAAAGAAGGTCACCATCTGGACCGCAAGGGCGAGAATTTCTTCTGGGTACATCACCAGCTCACCGTCCGCTTCGACGCCGAAAGGGTGTCTAACTACTTGAGTCCAGTGGAAGAACTTCACTGGAGAAACCTATTAAGGAAGGTTTCGCTCCTCATGCAACTTACAAGTATGGTGGGTACTTCCCCTCTCGTCCGGATAATATCCACTTCCAGGACGTCGAAGGTGTAGCTTGTTCGCGACATGCTCATTCTTGAGAGTCGTGTTCGTGACGCCATTGCCCATGGTTTTGTCACTGCCAAGGATGGATCTCTCATTGATATCAACAACGCACGTGGCATTGACGTTCTAGGTGATATTCGAGTCTTCTGTGTACAGTCCTAATGCTGAGTACTACGGTGCCCTCCACAACACAGCTCACATTGTGCTTGGTCGCCAGGGAGACCCTCAAGGAAAGTACGACCTTCCTCCAGGCGTCCTGGAACACTTTGAAACTGCCACCCGCGACCCTGCGTTCTTCAGGCTGCACAAATATATGGATAATATATTCAGGAACATAAGGATAGTCTCACGCCATACACTAAGGAGGAGTTAGAGTTTAGTGGAGTTGCTATTGACAATATTGCTATTGACGGACCCGTTGAAACGTATTTTGAAGATTATGAATACAGCTTGCTTACTGCTGTTGACGACACGGTCGAAATTGATGATGTTGAAATATCAACAACTGTGTCACGTTTAAACCACAGGGACTTTTCTTACAAAATCGACGTTATCAACAACAATGACCACGAAGTGTTAGCAACAGTGCGCATCTTCGGCTGGCCCCACCGTGACAACAATGGTATTGTCTTCCCATTCAACGAAGGTCGCTGGAGAGCCATCGAGCTGGACAGGTTCTGGACCAAATGTAAGTTACGTCTAAACTTTTTTAACATATGCAGGTGAAAGTGTCGCTAGCAACATTTAAAAATATATAGATAAATGTTTTCATTGACCTAAAATTGCGCCTCAGAAGCATTTCTATACTTTTAATAATAATCTAATAATTATAAGCAGAAGTAAATATTATCAATTTAATATATAATCTTTTATATCCCAATAGATCTAATGCATATAACCCTTATGTCCAAACAGTGAGACCTGGAGTGAACCACGTCGTGCGCAAGGCTAAGGACTCGTCAGTGACTGTCCCCGACGTGCCCAGTTTCCAGACCCTGATGCAGAAGGCTGACGAGGCGCTCTCCTCAGGCAGCGAGCTCGACCTTCATCAGTATGAGAGTGCCCTTGGACTGCCCAACAGGTTCCTGCTTCCCAAGGGTAACTCTAATGGTATGGAGTTCGACCTGGTGGTGGCTGTGACCGACGGCGAGGCTGACGCTGCTGTAGATGATCTACACACAAACACCAAATTCAACCACTATGGCTACCGAGGAGTGTATCCCGACCACCGACCACACGGCTATCCCCTGGACCGTCGTGTTGACGATGAACGCATCTTCCACGACGTTCCCAACTTCAAACAAACGCTTGTCAAAATCTACAATCGTCACTAGACTTGTTAAAAATAATGATTGTCGTTGGATTTTTTAACTTTTTTTATTGTTTTTCATTCATTAAAACTTGTCAATAAACTGCAAGAGACTAAAGATGACTGTTTCTAATCAGAATCCTTCAGTTCGTCTTAATCCTTACAATCGTGGCTTTCTACACTCAACAGGTGTGGTCTGAGTCAAATGTATCACTAAATATGTTCAGCATTAATGGTCAAGTACTTTAGGTCAGTGTAAAGCTTGACTGATCACAGTTGTGACTGGGTCATAACAACACCGCAGTACACATCTTTGAACATTATGGATTTTACACTTGAAGTAAAGTACTCTCATATATCTGTGCCTCTTTATGAAGAATCATGAGTTGGTATGAATCGTCATTTTTTCTTTGCAACTTCATGAGATCCAAAATGTTAATACAATTATACATTTGCTAAAACAAAATTTTTGTATCAATTACTTAAAAGAAAAGAAATGCTGAAAAAATGAGGCATTTATAATAAACTCTTTGTTTAGAGATCTGTGAAGTAAAAATGTTACATGAATTACAATGTTGTTCGTGCTTTGAACGAGTTATTCGATTTCTATCAAAATAATACAATTGGTTTTAATGCATATAGATTTTTAGCCTGTATTTGCCAATGTAAACGGTAAATTAAAAAAAATACAACTTTCTAAGGAGCTATTATACGTAATTTTCAGAACTATGCCTTCTGAATGACTACAATAGACTCAAATGCTTCACCGACCATTACTGTATAATTTAAATACACAGATTAATATTTCATTTAATTTGATATTGGCATTAAAAGAACATTTTGAGTTGCCAGAAGAACTTATTGTCTTATACTATAATACTTTCACTCTTAAATAATTAATAATGATCAATAGTTAAATAAATAAACTTCTTTACTCCACAAATAATATTAAATTAGGAACTCAAACAGTGAGTGTTGGGAGCTGTCATCCGAGCTCCCAACACTCACTGCACACCTGTCATCAGAGCTCCCAACACTCACTGCACACCTGTCATCCGAGCTCCCAACACTCACCGCACACCTGTCATCCGAGCTCCCAACACTCACTGCACACCTGTCATCCGAGCTCCCAACACTCACTGCACACTTGTCATCCGAGCTCCCAACACTCACTGCACACCTGTCATCCGAGCTCCCAACACTCACTGCACACCTGTCATCCGAGCTCCCAACACTCACTGCACACCTGTCATCCGAGCTCCCAACACTCACTGCACACCTGTCATCCGAGCTCCCAACACTCACTGCACACCTGTCATCCGAGCTCCCAACACTCACTGCACACCTGTCATCCGAGCTCCCAACAATCACTGCACACCTGTCATCCTAGCACCCAACACTCACTGCACACCTGTCATCCTAGCACCCAACACTCACTGCACACCTGTCATCCCAGCACCCAACACTCACTGCACATCTGTCATCCCAGCACCCAACATTCACTGCACACCTGTTATCACAGCTCCCAACACTCACTGCACACCTGTTATCACAGCTCCCAACATTCACTGCACACCTGTCATCACAGCACCCCACACTCACTGCACACCTGTCATCCGAGCTCCCAACACTCACTGCACAACTTTCATCACAGTACCCAACACTCACTGCACACCTGTCATCTGAGCTCCCAACACTCACTGCACACCTGTCATCTGAGCTCCCAACACTCACTGCACACCTGTCATCACAGCACCCAACACTCACTTCACACCTGTCATCACAGCACCCTACACTCACTTCACACCTGTCATCAGAGCACCCCACACTCACTTCACATTTGTCATTACAGCACTCAACACTCACTACACACTTGTCATCACAGAACCCTACACTCACTACACACCTGTCATCACAGAACCCTACACTCACTACACACCTGTCATCACAGAACCCTACACTCACTGCACACCTGTCATCACAGAACCGTACACTCACTACACACCTGTCATCACAGAACCCTACACTCACTGCACACCTGTCATCACAGAACCCTACACTCACTGCACACCTGTCATCACAGAACCCTACACTCACTACACACCTGCCATCCTAGCTTCCCACACTCTCCAATCATGATGATGCAAATTGCCCAGTTGAACAACTCACTATGATGATAGTCAACCTAGTCGGAGCGTTCGTTTGTTCTCCAGTGGAAACCTGCTTCAGTTCTCTACACACAGAAATCACAATAGCCTGAAATATCAAATGAACAAGTCCACAAGGGATGACTAAGTGCACGTCTGGGAAAATTCCGTGCGTAATTTCGAACCCTCATCAAGGCCCTTGTGGATTTGTTCATCTGCTTCTGTTCCCTGGGCGTAAAATATTGATCTACACCTCCACTGTTACAAGTAAGAAGCCGAGGTTTTCTCCAGACTTAATCCTTGTTGATCACAGGTCTTGTAGAGACTTCAAAGAAGGTCTCTCGAGGACAAGTGATTATTCAAATTCGGTGCAGAAGAGATCACATTCTCCAAGACTCGCAAGTTCCAGCATCATGCATTCGAAACCAGTTTCAAATCTCGCTTATCCACCCCTACCTTTGTAGCAAGGAATCTCGACCCCTCGCGGGCGCGCATGAATTACACTCACACACAAGGTACCATTGGGAGTAGTACATTCTGTGTGAGTGCGCACTGAGTGGTACTCAATGTTGTATCCTGATTATCCTCGCCTCATCACTAAATGAGATGATGGATAGATCATAAAATCTCCTTGGCAACACTGATAACTTTATTGGATCACGAACAGTTTTCCAGCAAACAATTACGTGTCTGCTACTGTGCTCTCACTCACAGTATAGCAAAAGACAATCCTGCAGTAATTACTACATAGAAAATAACTAGTGTCTACTCGGCTTGTTGTTAGTCGAGTTGTCGACTGGCCAGTCGCCATGCCGACACGTGGGGACACTGAGTTCTGATATATATATATATACATGCGAACAAGCCTGAATGGTCCCCAGGACTATATGCGAATGAAAACTCACACCCCAGAAGTGACTCGAACCCATACTCCCAGGAGCAACGCAACTGGTATGTACAAGACGCCTTAAACCAAATGTTCGCATTTGTGTTCCTCACGTGTGCCCCAAAGGATGAGGTGATTTGGTAAAATGCTATGCCCAAGATAACCATCCGAGTGCCGGCGGTGAGGTGGTTCAAATAGCTTCGGCTATCACCTCATTATGTCCGGTCGTGATGGTCAAGTGGTTTAAGACGTCTTGTACATACCAGTTGCGTTGCTCCTGGGAGTATGGGTTCGAGTCACTTCTGGGGTGTGAGTTTTCATTCATATATATATATATATATATATATATATATATATATATATATATATATATATATATATATATATATATATATATATATATATATATATATATATGTTGTACCTAGTAGCCAGAATACAGTACTCGCCCACAATGCAAGGCACGATTTGATTAATAATCCATGTTTCCTGAGTTTATATATTTTTCTCATTTTTTTCTTGTGAAATGATAGAGCTATCCATTTCATTATGTATGAGTTCATTTAGTTTAATTTGAGTTAAAACTAACGTAGATATATGGCCGAACCTAACCTATCCTACCTAACCTAACCTAACCTAAACTAACATATCTAAGTCAATAATTTATGTTCCAGATATAATAAATTAATAATATATAAAAAAAAAATTGTAGAATATAGTTGTGCATTAATTTCACAACTATATTCTACCCACTTCCAGACCTAGAACCAGTATAGAAGCTGCAAGAGGAAGTATGGGGCAATAGGCCTTTTGCAGTTACTTTCATTCTTATGTTCTCATATCCAGCTTATAGCCATTGTTTCGCATTCAGTCTTGTGTTTGTCACAAGTTTGTTCACCTCACCTCACTTTTTGTGCCATATCACCTTACCTAATAGATATAAGTACGATAAATTTGTGTGTAAATTAAAATTTTGAAAATGTAATAAACCATTATGAAACGCGTTGAAGTGTCAGACCATCAATAAAAATGAATGTTGGAGAATTTATATTACCATTACCACCGACAGTGAAGAAAAACATGAAATATTGAGAAAATTCGTGTTAGAATTATTAATCTTACCATTTCGGTCACATTCAACAACATATGTTTACAAGAAAGACTGCTACCAAAATGTACAATATATATCTATATCTATATCTATATCTATCTATCTATCAAAATATATACATAAATATATATATATATATATATATATTATATATATATATATATATATATATATATATATATATATATATATTTATGTATATATTTTGATAGATAGATAGATATAGATATAGATATATATATATATATATATATATATATATATATATATATATATATATATATATATATATATATATATATATATATATAATGTAAGTATTCCATTCATTCGAACCTGACCTATCGAAGATAAACAACCCCGAGTTTGTGCATAAAATAAACCATAAGTATACTGATTGCAATCAGTCAACTTTCCTCTCATTATGTTAATTGTCAAGTATTTGTGAATGAAATTAAAACATATAATGTTCCAAAATTTAATTATTGTATGTATAAACTTAAATTTGTTAAAGTTTAGTGACGATTGAAGATCTTGATAATTGTCTCTTTGAAGTTGGGAACGTCGTGGAAGATGCGTTCATCGTCAACACGACGGTCCAGGGGGTAGCCGTGTGGTCGGTTGTCAGGATACACTCCTCGGTAACCATAGTGGTTGAATTTGGTGTTTGTGTGTAGATCATCTACAGCAGCGTCAGCCTCGCCGTCGGTCACAGCCACCACCAGGTCGAACTCCATACCATTAGAGTTACCTTTGGGCAGCAGGAACCTGTTGGGCAGTCCAAGGGCACTCTCATACTGATGAAGGTCGAGCTCGCTGCCTGAGGAGAGCGCCTCGTCAGCCTTCTGTATCAGGGTCTGGAAACTGGGCACGTCGGGGACTGTCACAGACGAGTCCTTAGCCTTGCGCACGATGTGGTTCACTCCAGGTCTCACTGTTCGGACACAAGGGTTATATGCATTAGATCTATTGGATAAAAATGATGTATTAAAGTAATACATATAACAGTAATGCTTCGGCTTACTATTAATAGATTATTAAAATTTAGACGTGCTTTTGAAGCACAATTTTAAGTCAATGAACATATTTAACGCTATATCGTTTAATCTCGCTGGCGACATATTCACCTGCCAAAGCAAGAAAAGGTTAAACGAAACTTACATTTGGTCCAGAACCTGTCCAGCTCGATGGCTCTCCAACGTCCCTCGTTGAATGGGAAGACAATACCATTGTTGTCACGGTGGGGCCAGCCGAAGATGCGCACTGTTGCCAACACTTCTTCTTCATGATTGTTGGTGACGTCAATTTTGAAGGAAAAGTCCCTGTGGTTCAGACGTGACACAGTTGTTGATATGTCTACATCATCAATTTCGACTGTGTCGTCAACAGCAGTAAGCAAGCTGTATTCATAATCTTCAAAATACGTTTCAACGGGTCCGTCAATAGCAATATTGTCAATAGCAACACCACTAAACTCTAACTCCTCCTTAGTGTATGGCGTGAGACTATCCTTATGTTCCCTGAATATATTATCCATGTATTTGTGCAACCTGAAGAACGCAGGGTCGCGGGTGGCAGTTTCAAAGTGTTCCAGAACGCCTGGAGGAAGGTCGTACTTTCCTTGAGGGTCTCCCTGGCGACCAAGCACAATGTGAGCTGTGTTGTGGAGGGCACCGTAGTACTCAGCATTAGGACTGTACACAGAAGACTCGATAATATCACCTAGAACGTCAATGCCACGTGCGTTGTTGATATCAATGAGAGATCCATCCTTGGCAGTGACAAAACCATGGGCAATGGCGTCACGAACACGACTCTCAAGAATGAGCATGTCGCGAACATGAGCTACACCTTCGACGTCCTGGAAGTGAATATTGTCCGGACGAGATGGGAAGTACCCACCATACTTGTAAGTTGCATGAGGAGCGAAACCTTCCTTAATAGGTTTCTCCCAGTGAAGTTCTTCCACTGGACTCAAGTAGTTGGACACCCTTTCAGCGTCGAAGCGGACGGTGAGCTGGTGATGTACCCAGAAGAAGTTCTCGCCCTTGCGGTCCAGATGGTGACCTTCTTTGGCATCGTTCCACCAGAATGGGAACTCCAAATGCCAAATAACGTGGTGGGTGTTCATGCCGATATCTTCACCGAAGTAGGCCACTCGTTGCTCTGGGTTCCTTTTGCTTCCAGTAAATTCTGACTTGAATTTACCTGGCGTCTGGGTCATCTTGGCACGGTAAGCTTGTTGGATAATTTCACTGTTAGTGAACAAGTGTGGGGTGACCTCGTAAAGTGGTGGAAGCACAACGTCTTGAGTGAGTGGAGAGTGGGTCACTGCTGCATACAAAGCATACACAAACTCTCCTTCATTAATGTGGTTTCTAAAATAAGCAGCATTGCCGACGAATGTGTTCCAGTCCTTGCTGTGTTCCAGGACATCATAGAGCATAAGGGCTTCTTCACGTTGTCGAGTATTGAAAAGGGAGAACCAATGTTTTTGCTGCAGAAGTCTTCCGTCCTTCAGTTCCTTCACCAGCTTGTGGGCAGCAGCGCCATTGTCTGTATAGTGAGATGGGTTGGCCTCAGGGTCGAAGGTCTCCCCGAGCTGCTTCAGGTTGGCGTCACGAAAAACTTCATAGACCTTCCACAGCAGATAATTTACATCATGCTGTTTCTGTGCGGTAGATGCTCCTGTGAAAACACAGTTTTTACATTATTAAAATAATAAATATAATTATGAACTTGTCAAATAAACATTTGTGCAATATTCTGTTATCAGATTTTCCTAAAAAAATGATGGTTACTTTCAAGAAAATATGTTAATATTTTAAAAGCAAAAAGTTATATTTCGTTGTTGTATTAGAGCTCCATAGGTATCTCAAGGTAACCTCTCAGTTATTCTGTTCCCGAGTCACGTACTGACCTTTAGCAGCAGCGGCGGTGGCCGCCAGGAGAGCACACAGCACCAGGACCTTCATGGTGTCGATGGTGAGTGTTCTCCCGTCCTGCCTGGCTTTATATACCAGCTTCCAGAGGCTCCAACTCACACCTGATAACCACGAATCTGCACATATGCCAATTTTCCACAATCTGTACGTCGGAGATAATGTGATAGTCTCATTCCTCATCTGACATTTGCAGCTTACACGTCTTTCAATAAGTGCGTAAGGCTATCCGTCAGATAGTGTACCCCTTGAAATAGGTCCATATGTTCGATTTTAAAACAATAGCGATAAGACACGGGGTCATGGAAAGGAGAGTAGACTATATTAATGGGGGGTTACATGACAGTTAGAGTGTAGCCTGCCCAGGATGCAACCCCGCTACAAGTTGACTAGCTACTTGGTACCTATTTACTGCTAGGTGATAGGAAGGTAAAGGAACTATCAGGAGAAAGCGTCAAACCATTAGGACTCTATAGCATTGGAAAGGGATTAGGATAGAGATATGGGATAAGATGGAAGGGAAGGAGTGGAGTCCAACCACTTGGACGGTCGGGAATTGGCCAACCTGCATGCAGCGAGTTCGTCGCTCTACCGTCCAGCCCAAGTGGTTAGTGCAGTGGAAGAAAGGGCTCAGATGGAAGACATTCCAGGAAACAGAGTCGAGCGGCTGGCTACTGTCTATGTGATCGGCAGTTTGAGTCTCCGAGTGTCCAGGTGAATGATATGTTATTATCCATACTTATGAAAGAATAATCACAAAGAAACACAGGATTCGGTTATGCATAAGAATCCACGTAGGAAAAAAATGAATGAAAATTCCGAACGCTTTAGTGATTCAACACATTGTCAAAGAATACAGACTGAGATAAATGAACAAATCCACAAGGGCCGTGACGAGGATTCGAACCTGAGTCCGAGAGCATTCCAGACGCTGCCTTAATCGACTGAGATACGACACTGAGTGTTCATTTGATGCATCACGCAATTGTGATTTCTGTGTGTGCCGAGAAGACAAAGTTTGAGATTATATGACCCCTTCACCCAAGAAGATAAAGATCTCTAAACCATTGAACTTTGTTGGCCAAACAGGTAAACATCTTGACCAGAGAATAAAATAATACAATTATAGTAAAAGAACAGGTCAAGAATCCAATGCAGTGTTTGTTCACCTAAGAGATGGTAATCATTCAATTGACTGGACTGATTCATCCACAATTCTTGAGTGTAAATAAATTAGTAAACGAAATATTATTGAATCTTCAATTATAAAAAGTAGTGAACTAGATAATATTAATGTAAGTCCAGGATTAAATAAACTACATAGCTTTATAATTGGTAAGATTTGTGATAGATATAATATTGTATCAGTGATAATTGTATGTGCAGTACATTCCAAAAATTTGGGATTAAAGGTCTCCATTAAAATCATGTAACTTCCGTTCTTCGGTATTTGTTTATGATTCTAATTTAGTCAAGTATAGTGGGGCATACTCAGGTGTAGTGGGGTATACTCTGGTGTAGTGGGGTATACTCAGGTGTAGTGGGGTATACTCAAGTGTAGTGGGTACACTCAAGTGTAGTGGGGGTACACTGAAGTGTTGTGGGGTATACTCAAGTGTAGTGGGGCACACTCAAGTGTAGTGGGGTACACTCAAGTGTTGTGGGGTATACTCAAGGGTTGTAGGGTATACTGTAGTGGGGTACTCTCAAGTATAGTGTGGTATACTCAAGTGTAGTGAGGTATTCGCAAGTGTAGTGGGGTATATATAGTCCCAAACATTTGTTTTCTCTGTCTGTGTTCCTTGATAATGTATTGAAACAGGAAAACTTTCGGCATTTTTTGCATAATTTTTTCCTTGTTGGATACTCACGCATTTTCATTTGCATACAATATATATAATTATTTGTGCTAGAATAATTCTTCTACCTTTTTGGTAGACAAAAATATATATAGGAAGAACATATGCCTAACTCGAATGGTCTTACGCCATCCTCAGTTCAGAGACAATATGGTTCAAGCTCTTCACACCCAGGAATTTCATCCTTAACAGTAAGCTATTTTGGTTTCCGAGTTCAGAAATTGAGGTATCCATTAACCACCTGTTGAGGACCACAGCTATACTGAGACCCGAACATGAAGGGTCCAACAGGCAGGTAATATATTTTATCCTCAATAAATCTAAACTAATATAGATGAGAATAAGACTAAGACGTTCAAAGGGTCATTACACTCTCAAAGTCTGTCCTTATAGTACAGTGGGCTTCGTTCTGACTCACAATGGGGATCCCGGCTTTCAGTTTCCGGGTGGTTTAGAAATGGTTGGGGTTGTTTCCCATCACCTAATGGCTCTGTTCAACCTAAAAGTAAATAGGTACAAGAACACTAAACAACTGGTTTAGTGCTTCATCCTATGAATGGTCCGTAGTTCCACCTCGGCGGGAGCCTCGATATAAGTCTAAAGTGAGTATATATATATAATATATAAATATAATACATATATATATATATATATATATATATATATATATATATATATATATATATATATATATTATATACATATATATATATTATATATTATATATATATATTATTAAATATACTAANGCAGACAGACAGACAGACTGGCAGAGAGAGTCTCTTATAGTATGGCATCCGACGGCGAAGTGAACCACCTCACAGTGACCCGAAAGCTTGGTGGCAGCTTACTGATCTCCAATGTTTCAGTGACGGCTTTGGGCCGTACGTGCGAGGTTTCATATTGGTCTCAACGACATCTGAGTGTCACCTTGTGTTAGCTGGTGGTTGATGGTTGGCTGACTTCGTCTGATGGTCCTCCCCTGATGTTCTGTCATCTATTGTCATTGTTCCTGTCAATAATTGGGGAGTTACACAGATAAATCACATTATCGTGATATCAATGAGAAAAGCCACAGGATCCGTGAGGATTCGAACTTATGCGCTGGGTATTCCCAGATACATGCTCTAAACGACTACGCCACGACATGGTCAAAGAATTGTAACATCGAAGGAATTCTAGAGGGTGCAGTAGTACCCCTGGTTGCAATTATTTTGACCAAGTCGTGGCGTAGTTATTTGGAGTGTGCATCTGGGTTCGAACGCTTATCACAGCTCCTGTGGATTTTATCAAATTTGTAGTTGTTTGACATAATATCTCCGGCGATGATCTGGTTGAGTGCAGAGGCTATGCGTTCGTTGATGGGTCTCGCTGTTTGTGTGTTGTCAGTTGCCTTGAAAGAGCTGTTGTTGTCTTGCATGTGTGCTGAGAGCGTTGAGGTTGACAGCCCCCAAGTGGGCATGTGAAGGCATAGGCGACATGTGTCTCAAATGTTTTGTTTGGTGTCAGTAGAGTTTATCCCTAGCAAGTTGTCGGTCTTCTTACTCTTACTGTATATTATTATATTCAATCTTCTGGTTGGTGTCTTTGTTGAATATGTTTCTGTCAATAATTTATATCAGGACTGTTTCCTCCGTTATGTGGGCCGTGGGGAAGAGGTTCAGGTAGAAAATTATAACACTAGTCCAAGGTTGTATATGACGGCGCACTGTCCAGTTAATGATCTCTTCGACGTAACCATTAAATATTCGTTATTGATCAGGACCTGTCTTTCTCTATCATCCTGCTTCCAACTGGACACTCACAGTATCGTACCTTTACAGGGAGGCAGACGGTCAGCACTATAGTCAATCATGCAATAACATCCGCCGGGCGCTGGCCTGCAGACCTGTCCTGCTCGTTTACAACGTCAATGAAATTTTACGGCCCCTCTCTAATTTCATTTCAAAACATCAATGAAATTTTATGGCCCACTCAAATTTCCAGGTGACGAAACTTTTGCAAGAATATTCATTGCAAATTCAATGGCACAATAGTGAATCAAACAATGAACATATTATTACTTCAGTCAAATAAATAAAGATTTAATTATGAACAAAATAATTAGTCATATAATATATTTTAATGATGAAAGAATGAATATGGAAATTAGTCAAAGAGACAATGACTCACTTTATCAAACATTGAATAAATGAGTCAGTATATACAATAAGAGAGAGAGAGATAATGTCTCTTTGTCTGTCTGTTTGTCTGAGCCAAATTGGAGGCCAGACGCTTAGAGCTAGCCGCACCCAACTTTGCAAGAGGATTAGTCTAGGGTTTGAGACGACATAGGCTGTTCGGCGCAGACCGAAGTAAAATTAAAAACTAAACCTCACACCAGAGATGAGGAGATGACGACACAGTCGACTTGATAATGGTCCAGGACGGACCGAAACGTCGTCGTCTCCTCACTTCTACTCTGTGGTTTAATTGTCATATCTTCAGCCACGTTATTGTGGCACATCATCTGCCTATGATAAATGTTAAAAAAATTTGCATTTATAGAGAACACCCCATGCAATTTCATGGAGCCAATTGTGAAACATTTGGTAGAATTTCCCTAGAGTTTTTTGATATTGAAATATATTTTGTGCGAAACCAATAGTTATTTCAGTGCTCTTAATAAATTTTCAGAGAAGAAGAGTGAGGGGGTGGGAGCTTGAAAGAAGGAGGCTCCTTCCTTGGCTCCCCTCCGTCCGGGGGGCGGCCCAGGGGGTGATATGGTGGGAAGATGGTGGAAGGGAGGGGGACAGAGGTTACGAAGAGACCGGGTGCAGCCGGGTACTCCTTTTATATATATAAATGGAATGTCTGTTCGAATTTGGAGGGGAGAAGGTAGAGAGATTAGAGCCAGAATGGAAGAAGAGGAGAAGGGAGAAAGGTGGGAGGGAACACGCGTGAAGAGACAGATTATCCCGGGCACTCCCGGATTAGTTTGTCTTGTGTAGTTTATTTATTGACAAGGAAAAGTATAGAATGAAGATGAAAGGAAAAGAGATAAAGGGAAAGTGGTGAAGAGTAGACACGGTGAAAGAGTGAAAAGGTGGTGATGGGGGCTGGGATGATAGATAACGAGAGGGAAGGTGGTGATGGGTATGGTAAGTGTTGAAGGGTAGGGATGACAATGAAGGGTAGGAAAGGCAGTGAAGGGGAGTAAATAATGAAGTAAATGGAATCAGGATCAGCAGGTGGGTTCACAGGACTAAAACCTAACCACATCAAACTAATGCTCAACCCTGCACTGGGCAATATTGGTGAAACTAACCAGATTCACCAACACATGTCTAGCTGGCAACATACAAGAGGCCATGAGACTTTTCAGTAGCATCTCTCTGTGCTCTGAAGAAAAAGGATTGAGGGATCAGAGCAATAACTGTGGGCAATTCCCTCCAGCATCTCGTCGCAAAGGCTACTGCAAGAACAGTTAGCGAGGCAGCGGCCAACATGCTAAAGCCAAACAGCTCGGGTTTGGCATTCCACAAGGGTGAGAGGCGGCAGCTCACGCAACTCGAGCTTTTATTGCTAACATCACAGATGAAAAGGTCATCTAGCTGGATTTCGAAAATGCCTTCAATTTGGTGCGGAGAGATGTTGTACTCCGTGCGGTTCATTGTCATTTCCTTTCCCTCTACCCTTTTGTACAATCATGCTACAATATGGATCTAAAGCTACTTTTTGGTGAACATGAAATTGACTCGCGAGAAGTACAAAAAGGGGGATCCCCCTTCCCCTCTATATGTATATATATATATATATATATATATATATATATATATATATATATATATATATTTAATGTGGGTTATCTCATTGTAATATATATGTATATGTTACTCATTTTGTTTTGCAGTCAAATTTGAATGGCTGTGAACTGTATCGAGCTGTAGAAATTTGTTACCTTCAAATATCTGATTTTAAACCTGTGTCGTTATCAGTATATAGTAGGCCTATTAGGGACAACATAATCTTTGACTTGGAAGACATGATTTGGAGGCGAAGGCCTACTGGCCAAAGCGATGATGCCATCATATCTCGGATGTATAGACGCGGAGAATTGGCACATTTGCAGTTTTGTGGTTATCAGGTGTAAATTGGAGCCTCTGGGAGCTGGTATATAAAGCCAGGCAGGACAGGAGAACATTCACCATCGACACCATGAAGGTCCTGGTGCTGTGTGCTCTCCTGGCGGCCGCCGCCACTGCTACTGAAGGTCAGTACGTGACTTGGGAACTGAATAACTGGGAGGAGGAGAGAGACTGAATGCAGTAGTGATCTGGTCGATTTATAATTATACTAATTGTCAGAAAAAGGATAATTAATATTACTGTGCCCTATTTTGATTATGTAGATCAAATTTATTCATCGTGCTATAAACTGAACATAAGTTCACTTAAACATGTTCAGATAAAGAAGACAAGGTTATTTCCAGGAATTAGAAATGCCACTTACGAGACTCAGGAAACCCGAATTTTTATTCTCTAGACAGGCGAAGAACACTGAGAAAAATTCCTGTAGAATAAACATTTAAGAATGGGTAAAAAAAATTGGATGTTAGATATAACAGTTAAAAAGAGAACTCGACATATTATGAACAAAACTACCGGGTAACATAGCAGATCTGTTGTTGTTGTTTTAGATTTAGCTACTCAGAACGAAATATCCATGTAGCACGAGCTATAGTGATACCTTAATTGAGTAAGGTTATTCGTGATAACCTTGTTACTGTAATATTTCGGTCAAAGTTTTAAATGGAATTGGGGTTTCCTCCTTTTCTCCCGTTTCTTTTCCGCTTCTGTTTTTGCGAACTGGTTTTAGTTGTGTTTTAATAACATTACATTGGTGGCGGCTATAGATGCACAGTGTTCACTGGTGTGTTCCATTCTTCAATTGTTTTTCTAACCATTGTAGTCGCTGTAGAATTTGCATCTAATGCAGCTGCTCTTGTTGGATGAATGATGAGTTTGATGCACGGGGCTATAGTTGCTTCCCATTCCAGTAAGCAGTGTAATAGTAGCACCTCTGCATCTGTTGCAAAGATATGACACTCTTTAAAACTATTGGGTTTATTATCTCCCTGCAGCACTTGTAACCTAGTCTGAGTCTGTGTATGGCTACTGCAATGCCTCTGGATATCTTTCTGCCTGGTTTGAAAGTGGAGTTCCCAGTGGCTTGTTCGTACCACATCACAGTGGATTTTCCTTCCGCTACTTTGGCTCTGGAGCGACTTTAGATACATGGAAGTATTTTCTTCTTGATTTGCTCCTTAATCTGTAAAAAAAACGTGTAGGTATTTTAACCTGTACAGCAGGTAGAGCAGTGGCAGTTTTTGTTAGTGAGTCTGCCTTTTCATTAGCATCTATGCCAATGTGGCTTGGTATCCAATTTAGGGTGACTGACAGTTCTAGATTGTGTGCATCTTTCTCTATATGTAGGATTTCTGTGACTGGCAGACCTATAGGAGTCAGTTTATATGGTAACACACAGCAGCTGTCACGTATGCATCAATAGACCTTATGCGATTTCCAATATTAATGTTTTTATACACATACTTCTTAATTACCAGTTGAATAATACCAAACCTCTTTGTTCACCCAGGAGCGTCTGTCGCACAGATACAGCATGATATAAATTATCTGCTGTGGAAGGTCTATGAAGGTTTTCGTGACGCCAACCTGAAGCAGCTCGGGGAGACCTTCGACCCTGAGGCCAACCCATCTCACTATACAGACAATGGCGCCGCTGCCCACAAGCTGGTGAAGGAACTGAAGGACGGAAGACTTCTGCAGCAAAAACATTGGTTCTCCCTTTTCAATACTCGACAACGTGAAGAAGCCCTTATGCTCTATGATGTCCTGGAACACAGCAAGGACTGGAACACATTCGTCGGCAATGCTGCTTATTTTAGAAACCACATTAATGAAGGAGAGTTTGTGTATGCTTTGTATGCAGCAGTGACCCACTCTCCACTCACTCAAGACGTTGTGCTTCCACCACTTTACGAGGTCACCCCACACTTGTTCACTAACAGTGAAATTATCCAACAAGCTTACCGTGCCAAGATGACCCAGACGCCAGGTAAATTCAAGTCAGAATTTACTGGAAGCAAAAGGAACCCAGAGCAACGAGTGGCCTACTTCGGTGAAGATATCGGCATGAACACCCACCACGTTATTTGGCATTTGGAGTTCCCATTCTGGTGGAACGATGCCAAAGAAGGTCACCATCTGGACCGCAAGGGCGAGAATTTCTTCTGGGTACATCACCAGCTCACCGTCCGCTTCGACGCCGAAAGGGTGTCTAACTACTTGAGTCCAGTGGAAGAACTTCACTGGGAGAAACCTATTAAGGAAGGTTTCGCTCCTCATGCAACTTACAAGTATGGTGGGTACTTCCCCTCTCGTCCGGATAATATCCACTTCCAGGACGTCGAAGGTGTAGCTCATGTTCGCGACATGCTCATTCTTGAGAGTCGTGTTCGTGACGCCATTGCCCATGGTTTTGTCACTGCCAAGGATGGATCTCTCATTGATATCAACAACGCACGTGGCATTGACGTTCTAGGTGATATTATCGAGTCTTCTGTGTACAGTCCTAATGCTGAGTACTACGGTGCCCTCCACAACACAGCTCACATTGTGCTTGGTCGCCAGGGAGACCCTCAAGGAAAGTACGACCTTCCTCCAGGCGTCCTGGAACACTTTGAAACTGCCACCCGCGACCCTGCGTTCTTCAGGCTGCACAAATATATGGATAATATATTCAGGGAACATAAGGATAGTCTCACGCCATACACTAAGGAGGAGTTAGAGTTTAGTGGAGTTGCTATTGACAATATTGCTATTGACGGACCCGTTGAAACGTATTTTGAAGATTATGAATACAGCTTGCTTACTGCTGTTGACGACACGGTCGAAATTGATGATGTTGAAATATCAACAACTGTGTCACGTTTAAACCACAGGGACTTTTCTTACAAAATCGACGTTATCAACAACAATGACCACGAAGTGTTAGCAACAGTGCGCATCTTCGGCTGGCCCCACCGTGACAACAATGGTATTGTCTTCCCATTCAACGAAGGTCGCTGGAGAGCCATCGAGCTGGACAGGTTCTGGACCAAATGTAAGTTACGTCTAAACTTTTTTAACATATGCAGGTGAAAGTGTCGCTAGCAACATTTAAAAATATATAGATAAATGTTTTCATTGACCTAAAATTGCGCCTCAGAAGCATTTCTATACTTTTAATAATAATCTAATAATTATAAGCAGAAGTAAATATTATCAATTTAATATATAATCTTTTATATCCCAATAGATCTAATGCATATAACCCTTATGTCCAAACAGTGAGACCTGGAGTGAACCACGTCGTGCGCAAGGCTAAGGACTCGTCAGTGACTGTCCCCGACGTGCCCAGTTTCCAGACCCTGATGCAGAAGGCTGACGAGGCGCTCTCCTCAGGCAGCGAGCTCGACCTTCATCAGTATGAGAGTGCCCTTGGACTGCCCAACAGGTTCCTGCTTCCCAAGGGTAACTCTAATGGTATGGAGTTCGACCTGGTGGTGGCTGTGACCGACGGCGAGGCTGACGCTGCTGTAGATGATCTACACACAAACACCAAATTCAACCACTATGGCTACCGAGGAGTGTATCCCGACCACCGACCACACGGCTACCCCCTGGACCGTCGTGTTGACGATGAACGCATCTTCCACGACGTTCCCAACTTCAAACAAACGCTTGTCAAAATCTACAATCGTCACTAGACTTGTTAAAAATAATGATTGTCGTTGGATTTTTTAACTTTTTTTATTGTTTTTCATTCATTAAAACTTGTCAATAAACTGCAAGAGACTAAAGATGACTGTTTCTAATCAGAATCCTTCAGTTCGTCTTAATCCTTACAATCGTGGCTTTCTACACTCAACAGGTGTGGTCTGAGTCAAATGTATCACTAAATATGTTCAGCATTAATGGTCAAGTACTTTAGGTCAGTGTAAAGCTTGACTGATCACAGTTGTGACTGGGTCATAACAACACCGCAGTACACATCTTTGAACATTATGGATTTTACACTTGAAGTAAAGTACTCTCATATATCTGTGCCTCTTTATGAAGAATCATGAGTTGGTATGAATCGTCATTTTTTCTTTGCAACTTCATGAGATCCAAAATGTTAATACAATTATACATTTGCTAAAACAAAATTTTTGTATCAATTACTTAAAAGAAAAGAAATGCTGAAAAAATGAGGCATTTATAATAAACTCTTTGTTTAGAGATCTGTGAAGTAAAAATGTTACATGAATTACAATGTTGTTCGTGCTTTGAACGAGTTATTCGATTTCTATCAAAATAATACAATTGGTTTTAATGCATATAGATTTTTAGCCTGTATTTGCCAATGTAAACGGTAAATTAAAAAAAATACAACTTTCTAAGGAGCTATTATACGTAATTTTCAGAACTATGCCTTCTGAATGACTACAATAGACTCAAATGCTTCACCGACCATTACTGTATAATTTAAATACACAGATTAATATTTCATTTAATTTGATATTGGCATTAAAAGAACATTTTGAGTTGCCAGAAGAACTTATTGTCTTATACTATAATACTTTCACTCTTAAATAATTAATAATGATCAATAGTTAAATAAATAAACTTCTTTACTCCACAAATAATATTAAATTAGGAACTCAAACAGTGAGTGTTGGGAGCTGTCATCCGAGCTCCCAACACTCACTGCACACCTGTCATCAGAGCTCCCAACACTCACTGCACACCTGTCATCCGAGCTCCCAACACTCACCGCACACCTGTCATCCGAGCTCCCAACACTCACTGCACACCTGTCATCCGAGCTCCCAACACTCACTGCACACTTGTCATCCGAGCTCCCAACACTCACTGCACACCTGTCATCCGAGCTCCCAACACTCACTGCACACCTGTCATCCGAGCTCCCAACACTCACTGCACACCTGTCATCCGAGCTCCCAACACTCACTGCACACCTGTCATCCGAGCTCCCAACACTCACTGCACACCTGTCATCCGAGCTCCCAACACTCACTGCACACCTGTCATCCGAGCTCCCAACACTCACTGCACACCTGTCATCCGAGCTCCCAACACTCACTGCACACCTGTCATCCGAGCTCCCAACACTCACTGCACACCTGTCATCCGAGCTCCCAACACTCACTGCACACCTGTCATCCGAGCTCCCAACACTCACTGCACACCTGTCATCCGAGCTCCCAACAATCACTGCACACCTGTCATCCTAGCACCCAACACTCACTGCACACCTGTCATCCTAGCACCCAACACTCACTGCACACCTGTCATCCCAGCACCCAACACTCACTGCACATCTGTCATCCCAGCACCCAACATTCACTGCACACCTGTTATCACAGCTCCCAACACTCACTGCACACCTGTTATCACAGCTCCCAACATTCACTGCACACCTGTCATCACAGCACCCCACACTCACTGCACACCTGTCATCCGAGCTCCCAACACTCACTGCACAACTTTCATCACAGTACCCAACACTCACTGCACACCTGTCATCTGAGCTCCCAACACTCACTGCACACCTGTCATCACAGCACTCACTGCACACCTGTCATCTGAGCTCCCAACACTCACTGCACACCTGTCATCACAGCACCCAACACTCACTTCACACCTGTCATCACAGCACCCTACACTCACTTCACACCTGTCATCACAGCACCCTACACTCACTTCACACCTGTCATCAGAGCACCCCACACTCACTTCACATTTGTCATTACAGCACTCAACACTCACTACACACTTGTCATCACAGAACCCTACACTCACTACACACCTGTCATCACAGAACCCTACACTCACTACACACCTGTCATCACAGAACCCTACACTCACTGCACACCTGTCATCACAGAACCGTACACTCACTACACACCTGTCATCACAGAACCCTACACTCACTGCACACCTGTCATCACAGAACCCTACACTCACTGCACACCTGTCATCACAGAACCCTACACTCACTACACACCTGCCATCCTAGCTTCCCACACTCTCCAATCATGATGATGCAAATTGCCCAGTTGAACAACTCACTATGATGATAGTCAACCTAGTCGGAGCGTTCGTTTGTTCTCCAGTGGAAACCTGCTTCAGTTCTCTACACACAGAAATCACAATAGCCTGAAATATCAAATGAACAAGTCCACAAGGGATGACTAAGTGCACGTCTGGGAAAATTCCGTGCGTAATTTCGAACCCTCATCAAGGCCCTTGTGGATTTGTTCATCTGCTTCTGTTCCCTGGGCGTAAAATATTGATCTACACCTCCACTGTTACAAGTAAGAAGCCGAGGTTTTCTCCAGACTTAATCCTTGTTGATCACAGGTCTTGTAGAGACTTCAAAGAAGGTCTCTCGAGGACAAGTGATTATTCAAATTCGGTGCAGAAGAGATCACATTCTCCAAGACTCGCAAGTTCCAGCATCATGCATTCGAAACCAGTTTCAAATCTCGCTTATCCACCCCTACCTTTGTAGCAAGGAATCTCGACCCCTCGCGGGCGCGCATGAATTACACTCACACACAAGGTACCATTGGGAGTAGTACATTCTGTGTGAGTGCGCACTGAGTGGTACTCAATGTTGTATCCTGATTATCCTCGCCTCATCACTAAATGAGATGATGGATAGATCATAAAATCTCCTTGGCAACACTGATAACTTTATTGGATCACGAACAGTTTTCCAGCAAACAATTACGTGTCTGCTACTGTGCTCTCACTCACAGTATAGCAAAAGACAATCCTGCAGTAATTACTACATAAAAAATAACTAGTGTCTACTCGGCTTGTTGTTAGTCGAGTTGTCGACTGGCCAGTCGCCATGCCGACACGTGGGGACACTGAGTTCTGATATATATATATATATATATATATATATATATATATATATATATATATATATATATATATATATATATATATATATATATATATGTTGTACCTAGTAGCCAGAATACAGTACTCGCCCACAATGCAAGGCACGATTTGCCTAATAATCCATGTTTCCTGAGTTTATATATTTTTCTCATTTTTTCTTGTGAAATGATAGAGCTATCCATTTCATTATGTATGAGTTCATTTAGTTTAATTTGAGTTAAAACTAACGTAGATATATGGCCGAACCTAACCTATCCTACCTAACCTAACCTAACCTAAACTAACATATCTAAGTCAATAATTTATGTTCCAGATATAATAAATTAATAATATATAAAAAAAATTGTAGAATATAGTTGTGCATTAATTTCACAACTATATTCTACCCACTTCCAGACCTAGAACCAGTATAGAAGCTGCAAGAGGAAGTATGGGGCAATAGGCCTTTTGCAGTTACTTTCATTCTTATGTTCTCATATCCAGCTTATAGCGATTGTTTCGCATTCAGTCTTGTGTTTGTCACAAGTTTGTTCACCTCACCTCACTTTTTGTGCCATATCACCTTACCTAACAGATATAAGTACGATAAATTTGTGTGTAAATTAAAATTTTGAAAATGTAATAAACCATTATGAAACGCGTTGAAGTGTCAGACCATGAATAAAAATGAATGTTGGAGAATTTATATTACCATTACCACCGACAGTGAAGAAAAAACATGAAATATTGAGAAAATTCGTGTTAGAATTATTAATCTTACCATTTCGGTCACATTCAACAACATATGTTTACAAGAAAGACTGCTACCAAAATGTACAATATATATCTATATCTATATCTATATCTATCTATCTATCAAAATATATACATAAATATATATATATATATATATATATATATATATATATATATATATATATATATATATATATATATATTTATGTAATATTTTGATAGATAGATAGATATAGATATAGATATATATATATATATATATATATATATATATATTATATCTATCTATATATATATATATATATCTATATATATATATATATATATATATATATATATGCAATTGACGATCACAAAACACTGATCATTTTATGCGGAAATCCACAGAGAAAAATGAAAGGAGGTAACGTTTCGACTTTGTTAAAGCCTTTGTCAAACCAGACTGACCACACTGACCACTGTCAAACCAGTCAGTCTGGTTTGACAAAGGCTTTAACAAAGTCGAAACGTTAACTCCTTTCATTTTTCTCTGTGGATTTTCCGCATATATATATATATATATATATATATATATATATATATATATATATCTATATATATATAATATATATATATATATATATATATATATATATATATATATATATATATAATGTAAGTATTCCATTCATTCGAACCTGACCTATCGAAGATAAACAACCCCGAGTTTGTGCATAAAATAAACCATAAGTATACTGATTGCAATCAGTCAACTTTCCTCTCATTATGTTAATTGTCAAGTATTTGTGAATGAAATTAAAACATATAATGTTCCAAAATTTAATTATTGTATGTATAAACTTAAATTTGTTAAAGTTTAGTGACGATTGAAGATCTTGATAATTGTCTCTTTGAAGTTGGGAACGTCGTGGAAGATGCGTTCATCGTCAACACGACGGTCCAGGGGGTAGCCGTGTGGTCGGTTGTCAGGATACACTCCTCGGTAACCATAGTGGTTGAATTTGGTGTTTGTGTGTAGATCATCTACAGCAGCGTCAGCCTCGCCGTCGGTCACAGCCACCACCAGGTCGAACTCCATACCATTAGAGTTACCCTTGGGCAGCAGGAACCTGTTGGGCAGTCCAAGGGCACTCTCATACTGATGAAGGTCGAGCTCGCTGCCTGAGGAGAGCGCCTCGTCAGCCTTCTGTATCAGGGTCTGGAAACTGGGCACGTCGGGGACTGTCACAGACGAGTCCTTAGCCTTGCGCACGATGTGGTTCACTCCAGGTCTCACTGTTCGGACACAAGGGTTATATGCATTAGATCTATTGGATAAAAATGATGTATTAAAGTAATACATATAACAGTAATGCTTCGGCTTACTATTAATAGATTATTAAAGTTTAGACGTGCTTTTGAAGCACAATTTTAAGTCAATGAACATATTTAACGCTATATCGTTTAATCTCGCTGGCGACATATTCACCTGCCAAAGCAAGAAAAGGTTAAACGAAACTTACATTTGGTCCAGAACCTGTCCAGCTCGATGGCTCTCCAACGTCCCTCGTTGAATGGGAAGACAATACCATTGTTGTCACGGTGGGGCCAGCCGAAGATGCGCACTGTTGCCAACACTTCTTCTTCATGATTGTTGGTGACGTCAATTTTGAAGGAAAAGTCCCTGTGGTTCAGACGTGACACAGTTGTTGATATGTCTACATCATCAATTTCGACTGTGTCGTCAACAGCAGTAAGCAAGCTGTATTCATAATCTTCAAAATACGTTTCAACGGGTCCGTCAATAGCAATATTGTCAATAGCAACACCACTAAACTCTAACTCCTCCTTAGTGTATGGCGTGAGACTATCCTTATGTTCCCTGAATATATTATCCATGTATTTGTGCAACCTGAAGAACGCAGGGTCGCGGGTGGCAGTTTCAAAGTGTTCCAGAACGCCTGGAGGAAGGTCGTACTTTCCTTGAGGGTCTCCCTGGCGACCAAGCACAATGTGAGCTGTGTTGTGGAGGGCACCGTAGTACTCAGCATTAGGACTGTACACAGAAGACTCGATAATATCACCTAGAACGTCAATGCCACGTGCGTTGTTGATATCAATGAGAGATCCATCCTTGGCAGTGACAAAACCATGGGCAATGGCGTCACGAACACGACTCTCAAGAATGAGCATGTCGCGAACATGAGCTACACCTTCGACGTCCTGGAAGTGAATATTGTCCGGACGAGATGGGAAGTACCCACCATACTTGTAAGTTGCATGAGGAGCGAAACCTTCCTTAATAGGTTTCTCCCAGTGAAGTTCTTCCACTGGACTCAAGTAGTTGGACACCCTTTCAGCGTCGAAGCGGACGGTGAGCTGGTGATGTACCCAGAAGAAGTTCTCGCCCTTGCGGTCCAGATGGTGACCTTCTTTGGCATCGTTCCACCAGAATGGGAACTCCAAATGCCAAATAACGTGGTGGGTGTTCATGCCGATATCTTCACCGAAGTAGGCCACTCGTTGCTCTGGGTTCCTTTTGCTTCCAGTAAATTCTGACTTGAATTTACCTGGCGTCTGGGTCATCTTGGCACGGTAAGCTTGTTGGATAATTTCACTGTTAGTGAACAAGTGTGGGGTGACCTCGTAAAGTGGTGGAAGCACAACGTCTTGAGTGAGTGGAGAGTGGGTCACTGCTGCATACAAAGCATACACAAACTCTCCTTCATTAATGTGGTTTCTAAAATAAGCAGCATTGCCGACGAATGTGTTCCAGTCCTTGCTGTGTTCCAGGACATCATAGAGCATAAGGGCTTCTTCACGTTGTCGAGTATTGAAAAGGGAGAACCAATGTTTTTGCTGCAGAAGTCTTCCGTCCTTCAGTTCCTTCACCAGCTTGTGGGCAGCAGCGCCATTGTCTGTATAGTGAGATGGGTTGGCCTCAGGGTCGAAGGTCTCCCCGAGCTGCTTCAGGTTGGCGTCACGAAAAACTTCATAGACCTTCCACAGCAGATAATTTACATCATGCTGTTTCTGTGCGGTAGATGCTCCTGTGAAAACACAGTTTTTACATTATTAAAATAATAAATATAATTATGAACTTGTCAAATAAACATTTGTGCAATATTCTGTTATCAGATTTTCCTAAAAAAATGATGGTTACTTTCAAGAAAATATGTTAATATTTTAAAAGCAAAAAGTTATATTTCGTTGTTGTATTAGAGCTCCATAGGTATCTCAAGGTAACCTCTCAGTTATTCTGTTCCCGAGTCACGTACTGACCTTTAGCAGCAGCGGCGGTGGCCGCCAGGAGAGCACACAGCACCAGGACCTTCATGGTGTCGATGGTGAGTGTTCTCCCGTCCTGCCTGGCTTTATATACCAGCTTCCAGAGGCTCCAACTCACACCTGATAACCACGAATCTGCACATATGCCAATTTTCCACAATCTGTACGTCGGAGATAATGTGATAGTCTCATTCCTCATCTGACATTTGCAGCTTACACGTCTTTCAATAAGTGCGTAAGGCTATCCGTCAGATAGTGTACCCCTTGAAATAGGTCTATATGTTCGATTTTAAACAATAGCGATAAGACACGGGGTCATGGAAAGGAGAGTAGACTATATTAATGGGGGGTTACATGACAGTTAGAGTGTAGCCTGCCCAGGATGCAACCCCGCTACAAGTTGACTAGCTACTTGGTACCTATTTACTGCTAGGTGATAGGAAGGTAAAGGAACTATCAGGAGAAAGCGTCAAACCATTAGGACTCTATAGCATTGGAAAGGGATTAGGATAGAGATATGGGATAAGATGGAAGGGAAGGAGTGGAGTCCAACCACTTGGACGGTCGGGAATTGGCCAACCTGCATGCAGCGAGTTCGTCGCTCTACCGTCCAGCCCAAGTGGTTAGTGCAGTGGAAGAAAGGGCTCAGATGGAAGACATTCCAGGAAACAGAGTCGAGCGGCTGGCTACTGTCTATGTGATCGGCAGTTTGAGTCTCCGAGTGTCCAGGTGAATGATATGTTATTATCCATACTTATGAAAGAATAATCACAAAGAAACACAGGATTCGGTTATGCATAAGAATCCACGTAGGAAAAAAATGAATGAAAATTCCGAACGCTTTAGTGATTCAACACATTGTCAAAGAATACAGACTGAGATAAATGAACAAATCCACAAGGGCCGTGACGAGGATTCGAACCTGAGTCCGAGAGCATTCCAGACGCTGCCTTAATCGACTGAGATACGACACTGAGTGTTCATTTGATGCATCACGCAATTGTGATTTCTGTGTGTGCCGAGAAGACAAAGTTTGAGATTATATGACCCCTTCACCCAAGAAGATAAAGATCTCTAAACCATTGAACTTTGTTGGCCAAACAGGTAAACATCTTGACCAGAGAATAAAATAATACAATTATAGTAAAAGAACAGGTCAAGAATCCAATGCAGTGTTTGTTCACCTAAGAGATGGTAATCATTCAATTGACTGGACTGATTCATCCACAATTCTTGAGTGTAAATAAATTAGTAAACGAAATATTATTGAATCTTCAATTATAAAAAGTAGTGAACTAGATAATATTAATGTAAGTCCAGGATTAAATAAACTACATAGCTTTATAATTGGTAAGATTTGTGATAGATATAATATTGTATCAGTGATAATTGTATGTGCAGTACATTCCAAAAATTTGGGATTAAAGGTCTCCATTAAAATCATGTAACTTCCGTTCTTCGGTATTTGTTTATGATTCTAATTTAGTCAAGTATAGTGGGGCATACTCAGGTGTAGTGGGGTATACTCTGGTGTAGTGGGGTATACTCAGGTGTAGTGGGGTATACTCAAGTGTAGTGGGTACACTCAAGTGTAGTGGGGGTACACTGAAGTGTTGTGGGGTATACTCAAGTGTAGTGGGGCACACTCAAGTGTAGTGGGGTACACTCAAGTGTTGTGGGGTATACTCAAGGGTTGTAGGGTATACTGTAGTGGGGTACTCTCAAGTATAGTGTGGTATACTCAAGTGTAGTGAGGTATTCGCAAGTGTAGTGGGGTATATATAGTCCCAAACATTTGTTTTCTCTGTCTGTGTTCCTTGATAATGTATTGAAACAAGAAAACTTTCGGCATTTTTTGCATAATTTTTTCCTTGTTGGATACTCACGCATATTCATTTGCATACAATATATATAATTATTTGTGCTAGAATAATTCTTCTACCTTTTTGGTAGACAAAAATATATATAGGAAGAACATATGCCTAACTCGAATGGTCTTACGCCATCCTCAGTTCAGAGACAATATGGTTCAAGCTCTTCACACCCAGGAATTTCATCCTTAACAGTAAGCTATTTTGGTTTCCGAGTTCAGAAATTGAGGTATCCATTAACCACCTGTTGAGGACCACAGCTATACTGAGACCCGAACATGAAGGGTCCAACAGGCAGGTAATATATTTTATCCTCAATAAATCTAAACTAATATAGATGAGAATAAGACTAAGACGTTCAAAGGGTCATTACACTCTCAAAGTCTGTCCTTATAGTACAGTGGGCTTCGTTCTGACTCACAATGGGGATCCCGGCTTTCAGTTTCCGGGTGGTTTAGAAATGGTTGGGGTTGTTTCCCATCACCTAATGGCTCTGTTCAACCTAAAAGTAAATAGGTACAAGAACACTAAACAACTGGTTTAGTGCTTCATCCTATGAATGGTCCGTAGTTCCACCTCGGCGGGAGCCTCGATATAAGTCTAAAGTGAGTATATATATATAATATATAAATATAATACATATATATATATATATATATATATATATATATATATATATATATATATATATATATATATATATATATATATATATAATATATATATATATATATATATTAAAATATACTAATATATATATATATATTAATATATATATATATATATATATAATATATATATATATATATATATATATGTATATATATATATATATATATATATATATATATATATATATATATTAATATATAATATATATATTTCGCATATAGTCCTGGGGACCATTCAGGCTTGTTCGCATATATATATATATATATATATATATATATATATATATATATATATATATATATATATATATATATATATATATACCTGCTCTTGATACTGTCTCATCGTCAGAGTATTCCTAATGCAGTAGGCCTATCTCAGAAACTCGTAATCTGACGGATAATCTTGAAGAAAGATCTAAGTAGGTGCTTGTAGACCAGGATCGTGGTTATCAGGAGTGAGCGGGAGCCTCTAGGGATGCTGAGGGGGGGGGGGTTACATCAAGACAGACAGGACAGGAGAACACTCACCATGTAAGAATACCATTACATGGTAAATCGACGAAACTCCTAAATTGGCAACTCGTCATCCAATGATCCATAAATAATACAACCCAGTCTAGAGTACATAAAAAACACCATCACCAAAAAACTCGAACACCTCAACAAGCCCATCCACACCAGAGAGTAGAAGAGTAGCAGAAGGTTCGCCCTCTGCAATATGGTATTTTCAGGCTTCCAAGTTAGACAGGTTAAATATCCCAAAAGGAATCCACAAGGAAATAGCAGTTTGGTTATATAGACTACGCCGTGGTTACAGATGCAACTAGGAAATTAGTGAACGTAGAGAGTGGGAATGCATTTTCTGCCAAACAATCAGAGAAAAGTCACTACTTCCCTATCTCCTGGAATGTGAAGCAACCAAGGACCTAAGAAGAGGTTTAAGAGTCCCTGACTCTTGCAGTAACCACCCTGAAGCCATCAACACTGCCACTCTTCTGATAACGAAAGGTGTCCACAAGCTGGACACCTTCATAAATACTGTCAAGCAGTATCCTCCCCCGCGGTAGCAGCCACATAGTAAGGACGGACGATTTAAATGCGCACTCAGCACACATTATATCCTATCATGACCGAAGATCACATACACTCCAAAAAATCTACCACTTACGGGCTTATTCAGGCTCTTGGATGGCTTAATCTTCATCAATTAATCAATCGGGAAAACACTCACCACCAAGAAGGTCCTCGTGCTGTGTACCCTCTAGGCGGCCGCCACCGTTGCCTGTCCCAACTCTGGCTTCCATAACGATGTGACTGGAGGTAAGGGAAGGGAACTGTTAGGAGAAGTGTTAAGCCATTACAACTATACCGCATTTGTAAAGGATCAGGATAAGGATTAGGGATGGGGCGGGGGGAAGGAATGGTGCCCAACCGCTTGGACTATCGGGGATTGAACGCCGACCAGCATGAAGCGAGATCTTTGCTCTATCGTCCAGCTCAAGTGGCTCGGCACCGACTGGAGGTACGTTCGAAAGAATGCAGGAAATTGCAGATAGCCTATTGGTGCATACGAGGCATATCCTATATACGTCCACCGAAACTCATTCATATAGATGTCTATCCCTTGCTTGAAACAATCCAGAAATCCCACGATAATTATGTTACTAAGTAATCTGTTCAATAAAACAGCAACCCCATTTTCAAACCAGAATTTACCCAGGTCTTTTCTGAATCTAAACTTCTCCAGTTTATACCCATTTTTTCAAATGCTTTAGTAGGGTACAGAATGCCTGGAAGGAGAGCTCCGTTAGGATTCCGTCAACGGTATCCGTAATAATTGAAAGGCCCGAGTACAGTTACATCTATATTTAATACTTCTTATTATTCCCACATTAATCCCCAAGCCAGTGCTTCCACACACAGGCTCAACCACTTGGACTGGTAGGCAGAGCGGTCGCCTCGTTTTTATATGGTTGCAGTTCGATTCCCGATTGGTAACGTAATTTTGAGAGGAAAGTGCTAAGCCAATATGACTAGTATTTGGACAAAGTTGTTTAGTAGTAGGCATCCATCAGTCTCAGGCGACTATGGAGTTGCGCTCTGGTTGTGGGTCTGGAGTGGCCTCACCAGGGTGCAAAGCCAGGGTAGGTTGATACTGGGGAGAATCTGTCCTCTCCACGGCGCCAAAGGCTCCAATGGAAAGGCAAACGCCAGTACGACTGGTTCCAGCGCCGTCGCAGGAACTGTCAGAACGAGGTTGAAGGCAACAAGGAACTGCCTTAATGGCTCCAGCTCCGCAGTTTACCTCGAAGTTGGTTAAAGAAGGCACAGGACTCCAAACCCGGAGATAACCCCAAAGTTGTTTAATGTTCTAGAAATGATTAATGTTTGATAGGACTACTCAAGGACCCGATTATCCATGTACCATATTGAACCATATACCATATTGAGTACCGTATTGGGTACCCGAACTGTATTTAACACCCGAATGTATTGTTAATATTATTATTATTATTATTACAAATAATAATATTATAATAGTTAGGTAATATGATAATAATGATTTTAGTTAAGTAATATACATAAGGACATTATTCAGTGGTAAATAAGTTGGTAGAGATGCGTATTAAATACAGCTACTAACACTCAGAGTATTTCGTGCATAACGTGAAATTAACGTTTTAAAACTGAACAAATAATTAAAATAATTGTTAAAATTTATGTGAGTGAGTGTCTGTTTGTAAGTCCGTCTGTATGTTCGGGGTTGGAAGCTAGACACTTGGGACCAAACTCTACAGAGTGACTATAGTCTTTGTTCGGGGTTGGCCAAATGCGCGCCGGGGTCAACCCCCGTCCTCTTTACCCCATGATACAAACTTCCAGACATTAACACTATGCAGGCTATGAGTCACAATAACGTGGCTAGTTAAGATACTTACAGTGGTGAAGATAGTGTGTAGTAGAGATGCTTACAGTGATAAAGATAGTGTGTAGTAAATATGGTTTCGGCCGTGAAGATAGTGTGTAGTGATGATGGATACAGTGATGACAATAGTGTGTGTGGTGAATATGGTTTCAGTGGTGAAAATAGTGCGTAGTGAAGATGTCACCCGAGTAACGCCAAGAACCGACTCAAGTTTGTTTCCTAGAGGCTGTAGATTTGTTCGAACTCCTCCGACGCCGGGCAAGAACCGAGGTCGCAGAGGGCATTCCCCCTCTGGATGCCACACTGATTCGCTGGAAGTGAAAACGTGCCGCTCTTGGGGTCTCTTGTGATTTCAATGAGCATGGAACCAAGATCCTTAAGAAATCTCCTTGCACTCTCTCCCTATGGACCAAGGGTCTCAGATTATATTTGAACGGAGCTTACCGGTGAATCTAATTCTCTGTACTTGGTTGACTTGTCTCTTTCTCTGTGTGTCGCTGCGGCTCTTGCTTGGCCGACAGAGAGGTTGATGTATGTGGTTGCCAAGACGGATACGCAAAGTATAGTCCCACGCCAATTGTCTACCATTTTTTCGAGGGCCCAGTGTGATTCCATCAGGTCAGCCTGCAATGCTAACAGACTTTCTGTTCAATGGATTGTGAGGCTCTCTCTCTGCTGGATAATGGGCAGAGGCAAGGCATCTCTTAATGATGTCGTTGACTTCGTTATGTCGTGAAAGCCATCTGGCTGAGTTTTCATAGTGCAGGCCATGCACTGTGGAAATAAGCCAGGTTTTCCTGAATTTATATATTTTCCAATTTTTTTTACTATGAAATGATAAAACTACCCATTTCATTATGTATGAGTTCATTTTTTTTAAATTTGAGTTAAAACTAATGTAGATATATGACCGAACTTACCTACCCTACTAACTTAACCTAACCTAAACTATCATAACTAAGTCAATGAGTTATGTTCTTAATATAATATAATAATAATATTTCAAACAATCCAATTGGATTTTTTTTGGTTAGAAAAATAAGGAAAATCACTTGCGGAAAATTAGACCCGAAAAATCGGACCTACTATGCAGGGCCCGATTTGCCCAATAGGCCAAGTGATTTTCCTTTTTTTTTTTAAATAATCCGATTGGTATATTTGAAATATTTTACTTACTTTACTGTATTTGAAATATCTTACTTTTTACTTTACTCTGAATTAAGCCACTTGTAAACTCACTTGTAAATTCACTTATATGTGAGATAAAACCTAAAGGACTTTGTTGATACGTTTGCTCTTCAAAGATGTTAGTGTAATCTTATAGTGATCTAGATATCTTGTCCGCTCGAGTGGTATTGGGAGGAAAGAGGCAATGTTTGAGCCCAGACTCGCCCGGAGAGGACGTGCTGACCCTATCTCTCCCCCTCTAGCGACGTTAACACGCGCACGTACTGGGTTCGAGCATGCACCCGGCGAGCACATAACGTGCTGTAATGTGTCCACAACGTTGCCAAAACGTTTCTATAACGTAACTTAATTGTAGCTGCAGCGCAACTACAATATTGTTGTAACGTTACCACAACGTTATTACAGTATAACACACGCATTGTGGTTATGTTTGCATGTTTGATGGAACATTATCTAAATACTGAACTATATATTTTTATTAATGAAAGCAGCATGAAGCATGCAATTATAATATATTACACATATTGCAGACTTTTTAATTTAAGCAAAATAATATGAAATAGTTTGCAAATCAGGTGTTAAATAGAGCCAACATTGTATTCTGTGACATTTAACGTCCTCAATTATTATACCACTGGTGGTAACATATTCATATAATTATAAATAGCATCATATATATATTTATATATACTAGCTGTACCCGGCCACGCGTTGTTGTGGCTCAGCACTCCCCATCCTCTCGTCCTCCCCATTATTCCTCCCCTCTCCCGTCCCTTTGTCCTCCCCAACATCGTCCACTCCAGCGTCCGCTCGTCCTAACCATTCCCCACTCCACCGTCCCCTCCTCCTCCCCACCATCTCCCACTCCCCCATCCTCCCACTCTGGGAGACCCGAATCTCAGGCCTTCCTCCTAAAATGCTGGCACTTACAGAAACTATACTTCTAATCCATTCATGAGTGTACGCTCGACCAAGTAGTGGTTGTAAGTACCATCATTTTGGTAGGATGGGCTGGGTTGTCATTATCAGTCAAGATCAGTAGATACGTGATGATACAAGCAATTATGTCTGTTGTGTGTTACTTCATATTTGCCAAGACCTTCCTCTCTTCTTTCACACGGATTGATAATGGTCCAGAACGGACCGAAACGTCGTCGTTATTTTCGGATTTGGTCATCATATGTGGTGATGGTCAGAGATGGTTTGATTTGTGGTTTAGTCATCACATCTTCAGCTATGTTATTGTAAACTCACTACATCATCACGTGTTATTGGTAGTTTCCCGATGATTACTACTACAAACTGATTATATGTCAGCTTTACAATGTTCTTGGCGGATGTTTTTTTGTATTACTGAATTTTACTGTCTCGGAATGGAATTTGCAATTTAACTTTACCTAATGTGACTTATCTCACTAAGGTTAATTTAATATTAGTAATTCAAAAGTTTGTGCATTCATTTTACGAAAATTCAATAATTTAGTTTAAAATTTATTTAGGACCCTCTCACGTTAATTTTCTACATGCGCTATTTCCAAATATGAACTCTTGAGTTACAAATCTGCTTAATTGTCTAAATTAGATAATTGTGATCCAATTCTATCAAAACGTTTATTCATACACATTTTCAAGAATTTATTGTTAATTTGTAATGTAGAATTAATTAGGTTTTCGTTGATTCCTTAATCTTTTAAGTGAGAAGAAATTGAGGCCTGAAAGTGTTCTTCAGCGGTGTGGGGCTCACGCCTGGCGGTCATATTAAACATTGGTCCTGTTTCAAGTTTCGAATTACAGTTGACTTCGTTAAAAGTTTTCTCGAGTTGCGTTTCGGCCAATTTCTATGTCTGAAAAATCACTCTAAACGCTTCACCCACGAACTGGAAATACAAAGAATTTCTTACAGAACCGAAATAGCCAACATAACTGTCTCTAGGGTTATCTACGTACAAAATTGCCACTTATAATATTATTTACAGATAATTAAATGCCAAGTTTGAGTACGATATATAGAAGATATAAGAACGCTCTTTAAGGAATTGCATGTATGAATATCATTCCTGCAATTATATATTACGTTTATTATTCTTCCTTTTACATTACCTTTACTTCTTATGATAATGTGTATAACTATTCAGATAGCCAAATGTACGTACAAATATGAATTTCCTTGAAAGTTTAGCAATATATGCAGTAGAAGATTAATTCACATTTTATCGTCCAGTTTAAACTGGAGAAGTAGCATGCTCGCTCCAAGCTTACATAGGATGATAATTAATGTTGCAGTCATTGTTTCTACTGTGGTGTTTGTAGTATCTTGCCTTTGACCATCACTCTTTTCCAATGGTCAGGCTACTCGCACTCCTCGCTTTGAGTATACCTTCACCATACCTAGTTTATGTTATGCTCTAGCTCCTAGGCCTGTGTATATCCTCTCTGTTCAAGTTGACCTGAGTATGCTATATGCAGCCAATCCTCCTGTTTTGGAAGTACTTATGGTAACGA
>WNGS01092210.1:45291924-45306103 GCA_020271785.1 Procambarus virginalis | reverse complement strand
TGGGTTGGAGGAGACTACTTCACACTTGGAAGGGTTCAGGACAAGACCCAGGCTTACTTCTTGCTCCCTTATTTTCCTGATGTCTGCCAAGAGGTCGTCTACGGTGCCAGCTATAGTGCCATCATCCAAAAACCAGATGTTGAACTCGCTGGACAAGCTTTCGGTGATTTCTTTTAAGACTAAGCAGAAAAGAAGGGGAGCAAGAGGATCACCTTGCTGAACGCCTTCACATGATCTGATTTCATGTTCACCAAAGAGCAGTTTTGACTCACCACTGTAGCACCACTGTATATATATATATAATATATATATATATATATATATATATATATATATATATATATATATATATATATATATATATATGTCGTACCTAGTAGCCAGAACGCACTTGTCAGCCTACTATGCAAGGCCCGATTTGCCTAATAGGCCAAGTTTTCATGAATTAATTGTTTTTCGACTACCTAACCTACCTAACCTTACCTAACCTAACTTTTTCGGCTACCTAATTTAACATAACCTATAAAGATAGGTTAGGTTAGGTTAGGTAGGGTTGGTTAGGTTCGGTCATATATCTACGTTAATTTTAACTCCAGTGAAAAAAAATTGACCTCATACATAATGAAATGGGTAGCTTTATCTTTTCATAAGAAAAAAATTAGAGAAAATATATTAATTCAGGAAAACTTGGCTTATTAGGCAAATCGGGCTTGCATAGTAGGCCAAAAAGTGAGTTCTGGCTACTAGGTACGACATATATATATATATATATATATATATATATATATATATATATTATATATATATATATATACTGAAAACTCACACCCCAGAAGTGACTCGAACCCATACTCCCAGGAGCAATGCAACTGGTATGTACAGGGATGCCTTAAACCACTTGACCATCACGACCGGACATAAGGAAGTGATAGCCGAGGCTATATGAACCACTTCCCCGCCGGCACCTGGATGGTTATCTTGGGCATAGCATTTTATCAAATCACCTCATTTCTTGGGGCAACACGTGAGGAACACAAATGCAAACAAGCCTGAATGGTCCCCAGGACTAGATACAACTGAAAACTCACACCCCAGAAGTGACTCGAACCCATACTCCCAGGAGCAATGCAACTGGTATGTACAGGGATGCCTTAAACCACTTGACCATCACGACCGGACATAAGGAAGTGATAGCCGAGGCTATATGAACCACTTCCCCGCCGGCACCTGGATGGTTATCTTGGGCATAGCATTTTATCAAATCACCTCATTTTTGGGGCAACACGTGAGGAACACAAATGCAAACAAGCCTGAATGGTCCCCAGGACTAGATACAACTGAAAACTCACACCCCAGAAGTGACTCGAACCCATACTCCCAGGAGCAATGCAACTGGTATGTACAGGGATGCCTTAAACCACTTGACCATCACGACCGGACATAAGGAAGTGATAGCCGAGGCTATATGAACCACTTCCCCGCCGGCACCTGGATGGTTATCTTGGGCATAGCATTTTATCAAATCACCTCATTTCTTGGGGCAACACGTGAGGAACACAAATGCAAACAAGCCTGAATGGTCCCCAGGACTAGATACAACTGAAAACTCACACCCCAGAAGTGACTCGAACCCATACTCCCAGGAGCAACGCAACTGGTATGTACAGGGATGCCTTAAACCACTTGACCATCACGACCGGACATAAGGAAGTGATAGCCGAGGCTATATGAACCACTTCCCCGCCGGCACCTGGATGGTTATCTTGGGCATAGCATTTTATCAAATCACCTCATTTTTTGGGGCAACACGTGAGGAACACAAATGCAAACAAGCCTGAATGGTCCCCAGGACTAGATACAACTGAAAACTCACACCCCAGAAGTGACTCGAACCCATACTCCCAGGAGCAACGCAACTGGTATGTACAGAGATGCCTTAAACCACTTGACCATCACGACCGGACATAAGGAAGTGATAGCCGAGGCTATATGAACCACTTCCCCGCCGGCACCTGGATGGTCATCTTGGGCATAGCATTTTATCAAATCACCTCATTTCTTGGGGCAACACGTGAGGAACACAAATGCAAACAAGCCTGAATGGTCCCCAGGACTAGATACAACTGAAAACTCACACCCCAGAAGTGACTCGAACCCATACTCCCAGGAGCAATGCAACTGGTATGTACAGGTATGTGCCCCAAGAAATGAGGTGATTTGATAAAATGCTATGCCCAAGATAACCATCCAGGTGCCGGCGGGGAAGTGGTTCATATAGCCTCGGCTATCACTTCCTTATGTCCGGTCGTGATGGTCAAGTGGTTTAAGGCATCCCTGTACATACCAGTTGCATTGCTCCTGGGAGTATGGGTTCGAGTCACTTCTGGGGTGTGAGTTTTCAGTTGTATCTAGTCCTGGGGACCATTCAGGCTTGTTTGCATTTGTGTTCCTCACGTGTTGCCCCAAGAAATGAGGTGATTTGATAAAATGCTATGCCCAAGATAACCATCCAGGTGCCGGCGGGGAAGTGGTTCATATAGCCTCGGCTATCACTTCCTTATGTCCGGTCGTGATGGTCAAGTGGTTTAAGGCATCCCTGTACATACCAGTTGCATTGCTCCTGGGAGTATGGGTTCGAGTCACTTCTGGGGTGTGAGTTTTCAGTTGTATCTAGTCCTGGGGACCATTCAGGCTTGTTTGCATTTGTGTTCCTCACGTGTTGCCCCAAGAAATGAGGTGATTTGATAAAATGCTATGCCCAAGATAACCATCCAGGTGCCGGCGGGGAAGTGGTTCATATAGCCTCGGTAACACTTCCTTATGTCCGGTCGTGATGGTCAAGTGGTTTAAGGCATCCCTGTACATACCAGTTGCATTGCTCCTGGGAGTATGGGTTCGAGTCACTTCTGGGGTGTGAGTTTTCAGTTGTATCTAGTCCTGGGGACCATTCAGGCTTGTTTGCATTTGTGTTCCTCACGTGTTGCCCCAAGAAATGAGGTGATTTGATAAAATGCTATGCCCAAGATAACCATCCAGGTGCCGGCGGGGAAGTGGTTCATATAGCCTCGGCTATCACTTCCTTATGTCCGGTCGTGATGGTCAAGTGGTTTAAGGCATCCCTGTACATACCAGTTGCATTGCTCCTGGGAGTATGGGTTCGAGTCACTTCTGGGGTGTGAGTTTTCAGTTGTATCTAGTCCTGGGGACCATTCAGGCTTGTTTGCATTTGTGTTCCTCACGTGTTGCCCCAAGAAATGAGGTGATTTGATAAAATGCTATGCCCAAGATAACCATCCAGGTGCCGGCGGGGAAGTGGTTCATATAGCCTCGGCTATCACTTCCTTATGTCCGGTCGTGATGGTCAANTATATATATATATATATATATATTATATATATATATATATATATATATATATATATATATATATATGTATATATCTGAAAACTCACACCCCAGAAGTGACTCGAACCCATACTCCCAGGACTTCCATACTCCCAGAACCCATACCATCACTTCCTTATGTCCGGTCGTGATGGTCAAGTGGTTTAAGGCATCCCTGTACATACCAGTTGCGTTGCTCCAGGGAGTATGGGTTCGAGTCACTTCTGGGGTGTGAGTTTTCAGTTGTATCTAGTCCTGGGGACCATTCAGGCTTGTTTGCATTTGTGTTCCTCACGTGTTGCCCCAAGAAATGAGGTGATTTGATAAAATGCTATGCCCAAGATAACCATCCAGGTGCCGGCGGGGAAGTGGTTCATATAGCCTCGGCTATCACTTCCTTATGTCCGGTCGTGATGGTCAAGTGGTTTAAGGCATCCCTGTACATACCAGTTGCGTTGCTCCTGGGAGTATGGTTCGAGTCACTTCTGGGGTGTGAGTTTTCAGTTGTATCTAGTCCTGGGGACCATTCAGGCTTGTTTGCATTTGTGTTCCTCACGTGTTGCCCCAAAAAATGAGGTGATTTGATAAAATGCTATGCCCAAGATAACCATCCAGGTGCCGGCGGGAAGTGGTTCATATAGCCTCGGCTATCACTTCCTTATGTCCGGTCGTGATGGTCAAGTGGTTTAAGGCATCCCTGTACATACCAGTTGCGTTGCTCCTGGGAGTATGGGTTCGAGTCACTTCTGGGGTGTGAGTTTTCAGTTGTATCTAGTCCTGGGGACCATTCAGGCTTGTTTGCATATGTATATATATATATATATAAATCGCGATAAATAAACACGTGATTAAAAATGTGACAGTGTCAGACCACGGAGGAAGAATTGCAACAGGAATTTCCTTAAGTACTTATGTATAATAATACATCGAAGGAGTCCTTCTGAAGATGTATTAATATAAGAAAGTACTTAAGGAAATTCCTGTTTCAATTCTTCCTCCGTGGTCTGACACTGTATATATATATATATATATATATATATATATATATATATATATATATATATATATATTATATATTATATATATATATATATGAATGTTTTTTATTTTTTATTTCTATAATCTATAATCTCTTGTTTTTGTGCACTCAATTCCATATCAATTTCAAAAGAAGATGGGTTATCTTAACACTATCACTAATCATATATAATGATAACAAGAAGACTTATCTTAACTCGCTAGCCAAGACTGCAAGATAAACAGGAACGCCCTGAGCCTTCATATGTATCAAAGGATAGGAAACGGGAGAGAGGAAGAAAAAGAAATGGGAGAGAGAATTGGAGTGAGAGAGAATGGGAGGGAGGGAGAGAGGGTGTTAGAATAGGAGGGAAGGAATGAGAGATGGGAAGGAAGGAGGGAGGAAGAATCGGAAGGAGAGTTAGAGAATGAAAAGGAAAATGGGAGAGAGTAGCAGGATGTACAAATGTAAATGTGCTGTAAAATTGGTTGTAATGATTAGGCATGACGAGATGTGGACGGGTGGTGGGGGGAGGTAATAGGGAGGGTGCGTGTGGGAGGGGGGACCTGGGTGAGGTGTGTGTGTGGGAGAGGCCAGGGCATAGGGTTGACCCGGGTAATCTATCTATCTATAAAGAAAGTACCGCCTCTGGTTGCATTTGTAGGGACCCTTTTAACCTCGGAGAAGAAAGTACGCAGCACCCGGTAAGGCAACCACATAATCGCTGCTCTATTGTCTTTTCCTACGCTCTCCCCTTTTTCTAACTTTTTACTCATGATTGGTTAGTAAAAATACAACGATTTATAATGTTCATATATACTATTTTACAAAATATATTAGAATACAATTAACGTGTTAAAAATTCATTATAAACATCGAGCATTTACATGTCTTCCTACGAAACCTATACATCTTTGCTCGATCATCGTGGCTTTGTTTGTATTTATGAAACAACATGGAGACGCTGTGAGGACAATTTCGACCTTATGGATTACCTCGGAGCGCTTCAGAGATCATGAACTGCCAAACTATTTCATTCAAACTAAGTCGTCATAATGGAGAAAAGATGTACAGGTTTCGTAAGCGGACATGTAAGTATTTGAGGTAAACCACACAGATAAGGATAGGCTGAATAAAAATGGCACAACATATTAAATTGATTAGTGTTTTCAGAATACCAAAGAACATTAACAACGGTTTTACAATAACAACGGTTCAGACAATAGCAACGGTTTATACATTAACAACGGCTAAGATATTAAGAATAGATAAGACATTAACAACGGATAAGACGTTAACAACAGATAAAGAGATTAACACCGGATAAGATATTAGCAGCGAATAAGAGGATCAGAAATTAACATCGGTTAAGAACATAACAAAAACGACAGGAGATAAAACAAAAACATAAAAAGACATTTAACAACAGTCAACATGACTTGAATCAACGACAAGCAATAAAGCTGTAACAAGCCCAAGACAATCATCACAAGTTTACATCAAGAAGTATAAATCCGTAGTAACTGTGACATGGTTGGTGACGGTATTGAGGCTTATCTAACCCTGCAAGGTTATTGGCCCATGACACTCGCAGTGACTAGCCAGCAAAGTGTACTTTAGAAGTTTACAAATTTCAGACCAAAAAAGAAAACTCAGTGAGAATATACACAAAGAAATGGCATATAATCCTGTCAGCAACAGTAAGATATATCGGATATAAGCCACGTCATACACAAGACTTCGCCAACGGATTTTAAAACCAACCAAATCTAACCTAGCCTAACCTAATCTAACCCAATGGAGTCAAACACAGCCTAACCTAAGCTAACTCATCCTAACCAAACGATATAGATATGGTTTTAACAATCAGAAAGCGCACACACGTGGGATTTAACCAAACTGCGAAATAAATATACTTATCAGAGCCTAGAGAAAACGGCTGGAGGATAGCAACACCGTTATCTGGCCTCTAGGCTCCAAGGTCCACTCGGAGCCTTTGGGGGGCGGGTATATAAGCCAGGCAGGACGGGAGAACACTCACCATCGACACCATGAAGGTCCTGGTGCTGTGTGCTCTCCTGGCGGCCGCCGCTGCTGACTCCTCGAGCGGTGGTCAGTATACTGTAGCACTTGTAGAGCCTCGTAGTCACTGTTGTAGTCTTAGTTACTACTGTAGTCGTAGTCGCTACTGTGAGATCCATAGGTATAAGCATCACACATTGTTGTGTAGTTCAGTTGCAGTGAAAAAAAAAACGTAGAAACGAAACAGCGTTCTAATGTGAATTATGAAAATTGGTTTCAAAATATCATATTCCGCTTTAGAAAATATTTCTTCAGGCAGAACCCCGAAGATTAATAGTTTTCTCCCTCTAGTTACAGTCCTCGTATCCCAGTTCCTTGTTGTCACATCCCAGTTCCTAGTCCTCAGATTCCAACTCCTAGTCCCCACATCCCCTTAAGTTAGTTTAAACCTAACTTAAATATTGTATATTTGCTAAAGTGAATAATTAACATTGAAAACAGTATCAAACGTTGATGTTAATTAATTTTATGTAATTGAAGCGATATTTCTAACAAATTTATCCGTTCATGTTAATGTGTTGTAGGTAATTGATTCGATGTTCTCTCAACAGTGGCGTCCGTTGCTGTTAATATGTTTTAGGCAATAAATGAAACGTTATCTTAGCAATGTGGTCCGTAGATGTTAATATGTTACAAGTAATTGATGCGATGTTCTTTCAGCAGTGATTGCCGTTGATATAAATATAATGAAGTTCATTGATGCGATATTCTCTTGGCATTGAGACATATCGGTAATACTCATGCTCTTTTGACGCTGAAATTAATGTTTTCACATGTAGAACCATGCAAGCATTTAGTAATAATTTTTAATATGAACACAGATACATAAAACAACACATGGGGAATTGGAAGGGAAATGTGGCACTACACTCCACCGGTATTTATATACAAGAAAATTACATTTTTCAGATGTATCTACCGCACAGAAACAACATGATGTCAACTTCCTGCTCTTCAAGGTGTATGAGGTTCATCGTGACGCCAACCTGAAGCATCTCGGGGAGACCTTCGACCCTGAGGCCGAAACATCTCACTATACTGACGATGGCGCCGCTGCCCACAAGCTGGTGAAAGAACTGAAGGACGGGAGACTTCTAGAGCAGAAACACTGGTTCTCCCTCTTCAATACTCGACAACGTGAAGAAGCCCTTATGCTCTATGATGTCCTGGAACACAGCAAGGACTGGAAGACTTTCGTCGGCAATGCTGCTTATTTCAGAGATCACATGAACGAGGGAGAATTTGTTTATGCCTTGTATGCAGCAGTAATCCACTCTTCACTCACTGAAGACATCGTGCTTCCACCGCTTTACGAAGTCACTCCACATTTGTTCACCAACGGTGAAGTTATCGAAAAAGCTTACCGTGCCAAGATGACCCAGACGCCTGGTAAATTCAAGTCAGATTTACTGGCAGCAAAAGTAACCCAGAGCAGCGTGTGGCTTACTTCGGTGAAGACATCGGCATGAACACCCACCACGTCACTTGGCATTTGGAGTTCCCATTCTGGTGGGACGATGCTCATGAAGGTCACCATCTGGACCGCAAGGGCGAGAACTTCTTCTGGGTACATCACCAGCTCACAGTCCGCTTCGACGCTGAACGTCTTTCCAATTTGTTGAATCCCGTGGACGAACTGTACTGGGATAAACCAATTACCGAAGGATTTGCTCCTCATACAACTTACAAATATGGAGGCTACTTTCCCTCACGTCCCGATAACAAGGAGTTTAGCGATGTAGAGGGTGTTGCTCATATTCGGGACTTGGTCATTTATGAAAATCGAATCCGTGATGCCATTGCTCATGGCTACGTCACCGCCAAAGACGGATCTACCATTGACATCATGAACTCTCACGGTATTGATGTCTTGGGAGATATTATCGAGTCGTCTACTTACAGTCCTAATGCTGGCTACTATGGCTCCCTCCACAACACAGCTCACATTGTGCTTGGTCGCCAGGGAGATCCTCAAGGGAAGTACGATCTTCCTCCAGGCGTCCTGGAACACTTTGAAACCTCCACCCGCGACCCAGCGTTCTTCAGACTACATAAATATATGGATAACATATTTAGGGAACACAGGGACAGTCTCCCTCCATACACTAAAGAGGAGTTGCTTTTCCCTGGTGTGGAAATTGAAAACTTCTGTACCAGTGGCCTTCTCCAAACTTATTTCGAAGATTTTGAGTACAGTTGATCAATGCAGTTGACGACACTGCAGATACCGAAGATGTGGAAATTTCAACTTATATACCTCGTCTGAATCATGAAGATTTCACTTACAACATCGATGTCGACAACCACAATGATCACGAAGTCCTGACTACAGTTCGCATCTTCGGCTGGCCACACAAGGACAACAACGGCCTTCAATACTCCTTTAATGATGGACGCTGGAACGCCATCGAGCTTGACAAGTTCTGGATAAAATGTAAGACTTATTTTTAAAGCTTTTAATTTTCACTAATGTATATTAATTTTATATATTACATGTTTCGAAAAACTATTATTGCTGATAAAAATTTAAGTAAGTATTTCACCAAATTTGAAAAAAAACTTTTTTGAATGTTTTAAACTAATATCCATTTTTGTCTTAATTTTTGTTTACAGTGAAGCCTGGCGAGAACAAGATCCACCGCAAATCTCGAGATTCATCGGTGACTGTTCCCGACATTCCTGAATTCCACTATTTGATGGACAGAACCGAAGAGGCACTCTCGAATGGTAGGAAGCTGGACCTTCACGAGTATGTGAGTGCTCTTGGACTGCCCAACAGGTTCCTACTACCCAAGGGAAACAACCTAGGACTTAAATTTAAAGTAGTTGTGGCTCTCACTGACGGCGAGGCCGACGCTGCTGTAAAAGATCTACACACAAACACCAAATTCAACCACTATGGCTACCGAGGAGTGTATCCCGACAACCGACCACACGGCTATCCCCTGGACCGTCGTGTTGACGATGAACGCATCTTCCACCGCCTTCCTAACTTCAAAGAAATCGTCGTCAAGCTCTTCCACCGTGATTAAATGGACAACTCTAACACGTATTATCGTTTAAGAAATAAATGTAATATTTTTCCATTTATAGATTCTTAGATAAAATAATGCTTGGCTGTAGTCACCAAACATATACAAGACCACGATCATTGACTGTACAGTATTTGGCCAAAGTGATTGAAATACAGAATATATACTTAAAAATTATATTTATATGTTTTATGAAACTCTGCTAACCCAAACACAAGTCAAAATCAAAATACTTCATAAAAATATTTATATTCGTTAGAAGCGCATGACCAATGTATTACCAATTAAGTACAGAGCGTTACAGTTGTAAGCACAACAATAAAATGTTCCGTTAATCTGAATCGAGACAAAATATATCATCAAGCTTAATATTTTTTTACTTTAACCTTAAGTAATCAATCTTATTATTAAAGTTTCATTTATAGAAAACAAACTCTGCACAATTCTCTCAATTGAATTGTATTACTTATGCATCATGACCTCACAGAAACGTGAAGTCACACTATGGGGTCGAACCCACATTCCAAGACTTAAGACCTCACTGTGGTTCAGTTGGTAGTGTGTGTGTCTAGGAACTCCAGGCATGCAGGTTCGATCCCATTGTATCTCCACAATATTTTCCCTCGTTATTAATCTTCTCCATTCATCCTCTTTTCCTTAAAAATAATTGAACAGTATCACATAAGTAGTATTTAGGCCTACAAATGTATTACTACTGGTGTAATCAATAGGCCTAGTGTTAATACTGGTGGAATTATTGACGTAAGAGATTCACGTTGGTCTACATACTCAGTAACTTTCAGAGCAAAGTGAAGTCAAATCAAGGTTACCTAAATTCAACCGAACGAATGACCTGTTGGTGTCATTCTTCCATCAACTTTGTAAACAAACAACCTGACTCTACCTTCATGTCTGCTATTGTTGCAACAGTGTTTCAACACTGTTACAATGTTGTAAAAAGCCATGTATTATAGCTCCAGACCCAACACCAATATGATTGTGCACCATGTGTACAGGTGCACAATCAACACCATAATAATAAAGCCACTGCCAGTTCCATAATTATATATACATAACCAGTACCATAATTATAGGGGGTACAATTAACACCATAATTATAAGCCCGTAATCAACACGATAATTATAGGTTCACAACCACCACCATAACTATTGGTCAACAGCCAACACCATAATTATAGGTTCACAAACAGCATCATAATTATAGGGTTACAACCAGTACCCCAATTATAGGTCCACAACCAATATCATAATTATTGGTCCACAGCTAACTTCATTATTATAGATCCATAGCAACACCATAATTATAAGTCCCTAACAACACAATAGTTATAGGCCCATAACCAACACAATAATTATAGGCCCATAACCAACACAATAATTATGAAACCACAACCAATACCATAATTAGGGGTTCACAACCACACACACACATCAGAAGATGGAGATAAGACGACACACGAAATGATAATGGTCCAGGACGGACCGAAACGTCGTCGTTCCTTCACCTTCTGATGTGTGGTTTAGTCATTATATCTTCAGTAATGTTCTTGTAACTCATCAAATGAACACCATAATTTTAGGTTCACAACCAATACCATAATTATAGGTCCTCAACCAACACTATAATTAGTCAAAGGGTGAGGTCAATGATTATAGCACAAATCTTTTTGCTGTAATCAAGCAGAGCTTGTTGAGATTTTTTTTCAAATCCATCTATTACAAATCCACTATGAGCACACAATAACACAGGTATAAGTCTGAAGAAAGAATATCTAAAAATACAATTTCAAATGTAGTGAAACTGACAGCCCCAGACCAAAGATTTTAATTTATTATTCACTACAACACCAAAAAGGTCTTCTGATTTAATACTTGATATCGACGATGAGAAAAAAGTTTAAAGAAGAGAAAGATTATGCACCACACAAGATCTACAATCTGAGGCAGGAGACGCTTCAGTTAGCATCATACCATGGCGACTTGTGATTGCATGGTGACTGTCATAGTTGGTGGTGTGGTCTTCCACTGTGCAATTCTTTAAGAAGGATTGGCTAGTGTTGTCACAACCAACGACTCCTACTTAGTCTGAAATGTGGATTTCCTGTTCCAAATACTTTTTCAAGAGATTGAAAACACTAACTGTTCATCAGAGAGAGAGAGAGAGAGAGAGAGAGAGTGCTTGCCCCAAGCACTCTCTCCCCAAACACTGTGTCAAGAATGACTGAAGTGTTATACAGCAGGCTGAAGTTCTCCATCTCTTTAAAACTCTAGAAACAAGCAAAGCTGTTGGGCCAGATAAGGTCAGTCCGCGACTACTTCGCGGCTGCGCTGACCTGTTGGCTCCATCTTTCACATCCCTCTTCCATCTCTGCCTAGTTCAAGGAATTTGATTCCTTATGGAAGAAGGTAGATGTTGTTCCAGTACACAAAAAGAAAAGCCACTCAGTGGTTTCTAACTACAGACCAGTGTCACTGATCTCCATTACTGGCAAAATCCTAGAATCATTAATCGCTCATCAAATTTTATCGTTTTTGTATCATCATCGGCTAATATGTGACTGACATTATGGTTTTAGGAAAAGCCGATCTGCTGTTGATCTCTTGCTAAATCTCTCCACTAAGTCACTGAATGAGTCCAAGATCAGCTGTGCTGTTGCTCTAGACATAGCAGGAGCCTTTGATCGGGTCTGGCACTCTGGATTATTAGTGACACTTCAGGCACTAGGCATCTGTCGTGTCTCAATGCTCCACAGCATCGATGGCAACAATGACCTGGTCAAAATCTCAGTAAGGCCACCTGGGCTTCAATACTAGTCTAAGAATAATAAAAAAATAACTAAAATTCACCAGTTTACTGGGGCATATCAAACAAGACACCGTAACACCATAAAAACTACAGTTCACTGACACTGTTACTATTTTATATTAATCTACCTTTAATCAAAGCTTTTCGGAATCATAATGATGCATTGTACTGCACACCCAGTGAACTAGTTGTCACTAGGCTTCTTCCTAATGCAGTGTTACACTAGCTCTAGCATGCTACATATCAAGGATACAGAATGGTGGTGCCACAATAATCAATTAGTGCGCGAGGAATCAATCAATCAGGATACAGCAATAGCCACTTAATGTCCTCAGATGCCCACCACATAAGTCATACAAAAATATCACCTACCACCTGTTCCACAAAAGTGATGTACACCGGTAGTCTGAGCCAGCACACATCAACAAGGGTGCATTCTATAAGTTTCAATGTCATTAGACCGTACAAATGCCACACAAAACAGGAGCAGGACCTAGCGAGTCTTCTCTTTCTAAAAAGTTCTACCTAGCGAGTAGTGAGCCGGCGACGGACGCCGGCTCACTACTCACTACTCATTTACACGACACACTGTAACCAACACTTCCAGTAAACCGTCACTTCTCTTTCAAATATTACGACCTCAGAACAAGACATTTACAAGTCAATAAATCCTTGAGAATACATTGAACTAATTTAGTATTATAAAATACACCTTCCAGGAGAGTATCAGATCAATATATCAACACACAAGTGATAATATAATTATATTTAAAGAATCAAACAGAGAGTTCCTATCTACAAGACTTGGTAGTACTGACTCTGACCAGCAGAGTCAAAAAAGGGGGGCGTAGGGGGAGGGGTTGTGGGAGGAGTCAAGAACTTTCCAAGTCAACCGTTAATACAAAATTATACAGTAATATAAGAAAAGTATAAGATACACGACCTAATCACGAAACCTGCCTATTGTTATATCCTCATAATACAGGTATATATATTACCAAGTACAATCAGTACAAAGTGACAATAGGTTACTGCACTTAACAGCAATGAAATAGATTTATCTTAGAAAATATGCCAGTATTTTAATAATATTTGCACAAAGACTGTCAGTGTCAGCTTAAACAACTGGCTGACCTCCACACAAGCAGAACTAGCGGCAATACAACTAGCTACCAGTACATTAAAAAATCATTGGAGGAGGAATAATATTTTGTAATTCAAAGTCTGCTCTTAAAGCAATCGTAAGCTTCTCCTGGAAGATTGACAGCAAGAACCTCATACTACCAATTATAAATGACCTAATCGCTGCACAGAGTAAAGGGTCTCGAATCTCCTTTGTATGGATACTATAACACATATATATAACCTATCATAATGAGACAGACATTGCAGCCAAATTAGCGTGTAACAAAGATGAAGTTGAATTAGATCTAGGTATCCCCATCTCTGCTGTGAAAACTATATTGGTCCAAACACTCAGGCCTGATAGGAAAGAACTTACTGACTCCCAACGACCTGAAAGCACCAGTATAACAAGCTATGATTTGTTCAGATCTGAAACCTATATCTGTGGGCAGCACAAAACGTCCACCAGACTGTGCGACACAGTGATTGCTAGGATCAGGATGGGTTACCGCTACTTGTGGCAGGTGGCTACAGGTGATGGATCTCCCAATCCTGAGCACTCCAGGTGCAAACTTTTTGAGCAGGAACTGCGACATGATCTCCCACACTACATCATCGAATGCCCAGTTATTAGACCATTGAGACCCGTTGGCATGAGGTACCTAGAGCTTTGCAATTACTTCATTCACTCTCGTGTTCTTGAATATATCC
>WNGS01092210.1:45276924-45289424 GCA_020271785.1 Procambarus virginalis | reverse complement strand
TTTGTGGGGTTCTATTTGTGATGCCTTCAGGTGGCCGTCAATCCTATATATTCATGTCAACTCATCCTCCTGTTAGATAGTACTTTTCAACTATGTGGACCATCTTTCATACATGGATGTAATACACCATACGATAGCAGAATTTTGTACTATTCACTATAAACACACAAAAAAAAACTTAAATATTCCTAGGCTTAGTATAGCACATACCTACTTTATTAGGCCTCAGCGTGTTTTAACTCAGCGAGATAAAAATTTAACTCTCAAACGTTCATTTCACAATTTTATTGCGGCTTGGCGTTAAGAGATGCGTTTCGTTGACCGTTGTCAACATTATCAAAAGGCAGAGTACAAGTTGTTATAGTTTTAGAGCAGCTGAATATATTACTTGGGGTGAGGTGAAGTAGAGCAGCCTTCAACCAATAGGTTGAAGGCTGCTCCACTCAAGTGGTGGAAGCCCGAGTCGACCCATCAATTTTGCTAACAATAAATGGGTCTATCACAATTAAAGGGCCAATGTTTAAAATATGACCATTATATTTTATTCAACTATGATTCTGTTCATAAATGATTTGACGGAGGCCACTTTGTTTACATAATTCCGGTTATTACATGATCGTAATCTCTCATTTATATAACAAACAATGCATTAATCCTACCAAATTCTTTAAAAAGAAATTACCGAGTTTATCCAATATACACTTTAACATAGCATTCCCAATGGATTATTTTAAACACGATCACTATTAATAACGAGGAAGATTATTTTTTAAATGTTTTCGAATTTTTAAATATAAAAAAATAGTAACCAGTTTTAAGTTATGAAGCAACTTTGTTCTGTTCTCAGTAAATGGAAGACTCAGCAAATATATTACAATAAAGCCTCTCTCTTTGTATTATCTCTCTTGTTACGTTTATAAAGCGTTCTTTTTGCTTAATTTAAAGCATGATCAAGTGAAATATTTGTCGGCGGATAAAGTGGTCTTTTCACCCCACCACCAACCGAATGCAGATTGTATTTACATGTACAAATTCATAAGTTTCCCATAAAAAAAATACTTGAATATCGCTTCTAGTAAATTCGAGACATGCTAAAAATATGTATCCATGCTAATATATTTGTATCCAAATATATAAATATATGTCCAGTCCAAAACATACCATATTTGCTCACGCAAAAGACATGAGCAGTCTTATGCGTGAGGAAATACAGTATGTTTTTGACTAATTCAGAGATACGTAAAGAAACTGTTTGGACTGAAGTAATGATAGGTAATCAATTAGTATAAATATAATTTTTGGTCTAAAAATGATTATTACCGAAGAATTTCACGAATTAACTGAAAATGTTAAGCGAGTATTTACCGAAGCCGAAATGGAGAATAGAAAAAGCATTGTGAGCTTTGGGTAATGATAAAAATATATAATTAAAGTCAGGCAGTATGCCAGATTGGTTGAGGGCTTTCACTTTCACGTTAATGGTTAAATGATGGATAGATTTCCACGTCGGGAACAAAGAGCATGCTTTTGTCAATAATGTACTAACTCCCAACTACTGTACCTAATTACTGACAGGTGAACAGATGTATCAGGTGAAATAAAACGTACGAAAATGTCCCCATCCAGCAGCGAGAATCAAACTCGGGACTTTTCGCTCACGAACCACTGCGCTGTCGTTTTTTCCTTTTAATATAAATTAAGATTAACAGATAGTTGAAACAATAATGGTCTATGCCATTCCTATCAATATCAGAAAGCATGTTCATAACATTTTACAAAAAAAAGGCTTTTTACGATCATATATGATAAAAACAACATTCTCTCGCTCTTCCACAATATGCTCTATAAAACAGTCGCCGATGAAGATTATGCCTTTAATAGGGCTTTCAAAATGTTCTACATAGACACTGACAATCAAGATTCATTAAGCCAGTATTACTGTAGCATCTGGCAGGGATGAGGACAAGGAGTTGGGATATGAGGACAAGGAGCTAGGATATGAGGACAAGGAGCTAGGATATGAGGATAAGGAGTTGGGATATGAAGAACAGGAGCTAGGATATGAGGACATGGAGTTGGGATACAATGACAAGGAGCTTGGATATGTGGACAAGGAGTTGTGATACAATGACAAGGAGCTAGGATATGAGGACAAGGAGTTGGGATATGAGGACAAGGAGCTAGGATATGAGGACAAGGAGCTAGGATATGAGGACAAGGAGTAGGGAAACAAGAACAAGGAGCTGGAATATGAGAACAAGGAGCTGGAATATGAGAACAAGGAGCTGGAATATGAGAACAAGGAGCTAGGATATACGGACAAGAAGTTGGGATACAATGACAAGGAGCTAGGATATGAGGACAAGGAGTTGGGATACAAAAACAAGAAACTAGGATATGAAGACAAGGAGTTGGGATACAAGGACAAGGAGCTAGGATATGAAGACAAGGAGTTGGAATATGAGGACAAGGAGCTAGGATATGAGGGCAAGGAGTTCGGATACAAGGAAAAGAAGTTAGGATATGAGGACAAGAAGTTGGGATACGAGGACAAGGAGCTAGGATATGGGGACAGAGTGAAGGAACTTGAACCATTGGGCATTGGACGTCGACTCCGCACGAAGCAAGGCCATCGGTCTGCCAACCAGTAAATCCAGATAGGTTTAATTTACACAATACGAAATTCAGCTTCGGTGCGAAGCCTCTGAAATGAGAATATTAATATTATAATTCTACTTAAAACAGCGCAATGGTAGGCGTAGTTCCATTCACATGAGAAAGCACCCGGGTTTCATTCCTGGGCACGGCGATGCGCCACAACGCGATTCCTTATGCCTGATGCTTGGGGCGCCATCTGAACACCAAAGTACACAGATGTCATCTGAGCACGAGTACACAGATGTCATCTGAGCACCAGAGTACACAGACGTCATCTGAACACCAGAGTACACAGATGCCACCTGAACACCAGAGTACACAGATGTCATCTGAGCACCAGAGTACACAGACGTCATCTGAGCACCATAGTACACAGACGTCATCTGAGCACCAGAGTACACAGACGTCATTTGAACACCAGAGTACACAGACGTCATCTGAACACTGGATCAAGTTAAGATACAATGTGCTTGTTTGGCAATGAAGAATAGAATTTGAACCAGTGACTGCAAACACTTGATTAAATTTATCCAAATTTGGCATCATCATCATCATCTCGAAAAGTAACGAGACTTCTCAAATTTTGGAATAATTTAACTTTGCAATGTAATTCTATTTATTACATAACATAACAAACAACAAAACTGAGATGTCATGCATTGTTCATTTAACAGTCATATTCACGCATACATGTGTGTGTGTGCATTTATTAAACATTGAAACTTATCAGACAGTTTAGGACAGCAACTAACCTGTGAAGAAAGTGCCCATCAGAGCCTAGAGAAAACGGCCGGAGGATAGCAACACCGTTATCTGGCCTCTGGGCTCCAAGGTCCACTCGGAGCCTCTGGGAGCTGGTATATAAAGCCAGGCAGGACGGGAGAACACTCACCATCGACACCATGAAGGTCCTGGTGCTGTGTGCCCTCCTGGCGGCAGCCGCTGCTGACTCCTCAAGCGGTGGTCAGTATACTGTAGCACTCGTAGTCAGTGTTTTAGTCTTAGTTACCAATGTAGTCTTAGTCACTACTACAGGACCCGTCGGAATAATGCTCTCAAAGTGCTCTCGAGTGATAACACAATAAAGGCTGCTGAAGAATAAAACCAAAAAGTGATGAAAAAGCAGAAGACAATAAACATTGAAAACCTTTACAGTCTTTATAAATAAATCAATTGATTCATAGTTGACTTCATATGAAGTCGAAAAACTAGAACTGATATCAAGCGTTAATATTTCAATATATATTAAAACAGATCGCAGAATGTTGACCTGTTTCACGTCAGCTGGCAATGTCATATTGTAAATGTGATACAATAGCTCTATACTTGCTTTCCTGTTAGATCCAATATTGTAGATGAGATACAATAGCTTCATGTTTACTCTTTTATCATCTCCAGTATTGTAGATGAGATAGAATAGCGCCATGCCTCCTCCTATGTCAGATCCAATATTGTAGTTGAAATACAATAGTTCCATGCCTGCTCTTTTATCAGATCCTAAATCCCAAATATGACTGGTATTGTGAGGTCAACAATTGATTTATAACAAAACAATTTTAAACGCAAAGTTAAAACTGCGAATCATTATAAGCTTTTCAATCTGTTACTAATGATTGCAAACAATGTTTCCTGAATATGAATACATATTGAACAACTCAGTGAGGTAAAACCTTGATCTTTATCAGACAAAGTATTATTAAGAATTACTGAACTAGTTATGTACATATAAGACCACGTATTATATCTGGCAAGTTTTTTTTCAGATGTGTCCACAGCACAGAAGCAGCATGACATCAACTTCCTGCTCTTCAAGGTGTATGAGGTTCATCGTGACGCCAACCTGAAGCACCTCGGGGAGACCTTCGACCCTGAGGCCGACACATCTCACTATACTGACGATGGCGCTGCTGCCCACAAGCTGGTGAAGGAACTGAAGGACGGGAGACTTCTGGAGCAGAAACACTGGTTCTCCCTCTTCAATACTCGACAACGTGAAGAAGCCCTTATGCTCTATGATGTCCTGGAACACAGCAAGGACTGGAACACATTCATCGGCAATGCTGCTTATTTTAGAGATCACGTGAACGAGGGAGAATTTGTTTATGCCTTGTATGCAGCAGTAATCCACTCTTCACTCACTGAAGACATCGTGCTTCCACCGCTTTACGAAGTCACTCCACATTTGTTCACCAACGGTGAAGTTATCGAAAAAGCTTACCGTGCTAAGATGACCCAGACGCCTGGTAAATTCAAGTCAGATTTTACTGGCAGCAAAAGTAACCCAGAGCAGCGTGTGGCTTACTTCGGTGAAGACATCGGCATGAACACCCACCACGTCACTTGGCATTTGGAGTTCCCATTCTGGTGGGACGATGCTCATGAAGGTCACCATCTGGACCGCAAGGGCGAGAACTTCTTCTGGGTACATCACCAGCTCACAGTCCGCTTCGACGCTGAACGTCTTTCCAATTTGTTGAATCCCGTGGACGAACTGTACTGGGATAAACCAATTACCGAAGGATTTGCTCCTCATACAACTTACAAATATGGAGGCTACTTTCCCTCACGTCCCGATAACAAGGAGTTTAGCGATGTAGAGGGTGTTGCTCATATTCGGGACTTGGTCATTTATGAAAACCGAATCCATGATGCCATTGCTCATGGCTACGTCACAGCCAAAGACGGATCTACCATTGACATCATGAACTCTCACGGTATTGATGTCTTGGGAGATATTATCGAGTCGTCTACTTACAGTCCTAATGCTGGCTACTATGGCTCCCTCCACAACACAGCTCACATTGTGCTTGGTCGCCAGGGAGATCCTCAAGGGAAGTACGACCTTCCTCCAGGCGTCCTGGAACACTTTGAAACTTCCACCCGCGATCCAGCGTTCTTCAGGCTACATAAATATATGGATAACATATTTAGAGAACACAGGGACAGTCTCCCTCCATACACTAAAGAGGAGTTGCTTTTCCCTGGTGTGGAAATTGAAAACTTCTGTACCAGTGGCCTTCTCCAAACTTATTTCGAAGATTTTGAGTACAGTTTGATCAATGCAGTTGACGACACTGTAGATATCGATGATGTGGAAATTTCAACTTATATACCTCGTCTGAATCATGAAGATTTCACTTTCAACATCGATGTCGACAACCACAATGATCACGAAGTCCTGACTACAGTTCGCATCTTCGGCTGGCCACACAAGGACAACAATGGCCTTGAATACCCTTTAATGATGGACGCTGGAACGCCATCGAGCTTGACAAGTTCTGGATAAAATGTAAGACTTATTTTGAAGCTTTTAATTTTCACAAATGTAATTTAAATTATATATATTACATATTTCAAAAAACTGTTATTGCTGATAAAAATATAAGTATGTATTTCATCCAATTAAAAAAAAAAATTGAATTTTTAAAACTATTATCCAATTTTGTCTCAATTTGTTTACAGTGAAGCCTGGCGAGAACAAGATCCACCGCAGATCTCGAGATTCATCGGTGACTGTTCCCGACATTCCTGAATTCCACTATTTGATGGACAGAACCGAAGAGGCACTCTCGAATGGTAGGAAGCTGGACCTACACGAGTATGTGAGTGCTCTTGGACTGCCCAACAGGTTCCTACTACCCAAGGGAAACAACCTAGGACTTGAATTCGATATAGTTGTGGCCCTCACTGACGGCGAGGCCGACGCTGCTGTAGAAGATCTACACACAAACACCAAATTCAACCACTATGGCTACCGAGGAGTGTATCCTGACAACCGACCACACGGCTACCCCCTGGACCGTCGTGTTGACGATGAACGCATCTTCCACCGCCTTCCTAACTTCAAAGAAATCACCGTCAAGCTCTTCCACCGTGATTAATATAACGGCCTTATCACTGCTTCACTATCACATGCTCACTTCTCTTAATGTGTGACTTTTTTCCTCACCTCGCTTTAACGAGTGACTTCTCACCTCTCTTAGTGTGACTTTACCTGTCACAGTAATATGATGACTAATAGTCATTATGTTAATAACCAAATATATACGAGAGCACATTGAATTCTTGTGTTCTTAAAACGTATCATTCCTTAAGCTGTAACACTGTTTAGTAAAAAACTTTAAAATGAAGAAATATATGAAGAAAGTTAGTCAATGCGAATGATCTATCACTTTTACAGCTATAGAAAGAGGCGAGTATGCCATCTAAAAGCAAAAGATGACATTTTCAATATGCTGTTCATTCAAAGGGGGAATTTTATAAATTAAAATTAATATCATGTTATATTATGTGCATATATGCATATATATAGGCATAGGTTAGGTTAGGTGTTTAGGTTCTGTTGGCGATTATTTGTAGGTTTTAGTACATTTACAGCGTTGTGGTTCGAACAAAATTCGTCAGTGAAGCACTTGTTCCGGAAATTTTCGGACGTCATCAGTTGTGAGTCGTGTGTAAACCGTTTTTCATTCATGAACAGCGGTTTTGGCGGGTGCATGGAATCACTTTTGCGTCTTTGTTTGGAGGACGGGCTGCAGGTTGACAGAGAACTATGTTTCGTAGCATGTTTCAGTCCGTTCTCATAAACAAAGGCCGAAGTCAATTCCATGCACCCGCCAAACCCCTTGTTTATGAGTGAAAAACGATTTACACACGACTCACAATTGAGAACGTCCGAACACTTCCGGAACATATACTTCGCTGACGACTTTTGTTCGCCCCACAACGCTATAAATGCTTCACTCGCGTACTATGAACATAAGAATAAATGTAACTGCAGAAGGCCTATTGGCCCATACGTGGCAGCTCCTATTTATAACCACCCAATCCCACTCATATACGTGTCCAACCCACGACAAATAGAAATAATCGCTAAGAGAACCTAAATATCTAACCTAACCCAACTAATGCCTAAATATGTACAGTATGTTAATATATAACAGTATTAATTTATTTGTGTGAAAATTCCTATTTTGAAAAATCATTCATGTTAAAATTGATGAATGCTTCTTTGGGGTCGACCGCTGGATTGAATGGGTTTGATCTGAGGACGAGTTGTGGAGTGCCGTTGGCCAGTACTCCAAACAAAGACCAAAAGTGATTCCATGCACCCGCCAAACCCGCTGTTTATGAATAAAAAACGGTTTACACACGACTCACAAGTGATAACGTCCGAACACTTCCGAAACAAGTGCTTCACTGACGAATTTTGTTCGAACCACAACGCTATAAACAGCCCGTCCTCCAAACAAAGATCCAAAAGTGATTCCATGCACCCGCCAAACCCCCTGTTTATGAATAAAAAGCGGTTTACACACGACTCACAACTGCTGACGTTCGAACATATCCGGAACAAGTGCTTCACTGACGAATTTTGTTCGAATCACAACGCTATAAATGCTTCACCCACGTACTACAAATACAAATAATCGCCAGCAGAACCTAAACACCTAACCTAACCTATCCTATGCCTATATACACACAATATGCTAATATATTATAATATTAATTTACACTTGCGAAAATTCCCGTTTTGAATGAACAGCATGTTAAAATTTATGAATGCGTCTGTGGGGTTGACTGCTGGATGTAATGGACTTCAGTCGAGGACGGGTTGCTATAAATGCTTTACCCACGTACAACAAATACAAATAATCGCCAACAGAACCTAAACATCTAACCTAACCTACGCGTATATATGCACAATATGCTAATATATTTTAATATTAATTTATTTTTGAGAAAATTCCTGTTTTTAATGAGCAGCATGTTAAAATTTATGAATGCGTCTGTGGGGTCGACCGCTCAATGGAATGGACTTAGGTCGAGGACGGGTTGCTACCCGTCCTTCTTATAGATCGTCGCATTTAGACGTATACTCTACCTAAGGCCAAAAATCGTCGTACCGGGAAATGGTAGCGGCTGGCGAAATAGACATACTGTCCTCTGTATCCCAAATGTGGCATTTGGGTCCTCTGGTAGGTTAGAATAAGGAACTTTAGAACAACAGTTTCTTGACGTTATAGAACCTAAGGATGATCTTCAACAGTGCAGTATTGTGTTAATGCACTTAATGTTAAATTCTGCCACTAAATGGCACATGTCTCATAACCAAACATAATTTGCATAAATTTTAATATAGATATCCATTAAGAATCAAACGTAATATAGTTTTATGTTTTTACATCTTAATTTTATGCAGAGCATGCGGTTTGTAGGTCATCTTTTAGGTTTAAAATTTTCAGGTTTCATCTTTTAGGTTGTTAAATTTTAGGTCTTTTAAGGTTTTTAGGCCATATGATTTTGTAGTAAATAGGCATTTAATAGAAAATTTATTTAATATTATTATTTTTAATATTAATTTTCACATTAACCTGCTTCGAAATTGTTAAATAAAAACACATCTGAAGATTGTCATAAAGGCAACAAAATATATTCAATACTAAGAAGTATTACGTCAATACTAAAAAGTATAAGAAATGGCATATGAATATATTCTATATAATACCTTAACTATAAGAAAGAATGTGTGTGTTTGTATGATCCATGTTGGAGGCCAAACACTAGCGGCTAGCCTCACCCAAATTGGCAGAGCGGATGGCCTGCGGTACGGGACAAACACAGGCTCGTCGGGGTCGCCATAATTCGAGAGAGAACAGCGTGCTAGGGTCACATTCAGCCAAAAATTCACGATCATTTTTGTCACCGCTCTCCACCCACACAGCTAAATATATTCAAAACAAACTTTTCCCCAAAATTAATTTCTTATAGTAATATGCTATCTTATAGTAACTGATCTCGGAAAAATTACCAGAAATTTTCCTGCTGTCAATAATTTGCCCGTAGTAGCATAAAACAAACTATTCTTCCACAGCTTTAAACGTGTCTCAAGCCACAGTCCTTAAGCACGGTAAGGGGTAACTGTTCTTCCTTTTAGTATTTTGCACCATTGAGCTCCTGTATACATAGATGGGTACATAGATAGATAGATGGATTGGTACGTAGATGGATATATGATACAAAGATTGATAGATGTACGGATAGAAGGAGGCTGGATGGATAGAATGATGAATATATGGATAGATAGATAGATAGATAGATAGATAGATAGATAGATAGATAGATAGACCCCGCCAACACCGGGTACACCCTATAGTATACTCTAAGATAAAATATCTGCTGTTATGTCTGTTTGTTTGTCCAAAATAGGAGGCCAGCAGCTTGGTGGGTGAGGCCAGCCTAACCCAAATTTGCAGGGGGAATGATGTGCTGTACGGAGCAGACATAGGCTTGTCGAAGAAGGTCAATGATAACTGCTTTAAGAATTTTCGTGAGCAACTCAACAACCCTGAGCAGTGTTCATAAAGTCTGAAATGAATCTAGAATGATATCGGGAATGTAAAGTCCGTAGTGTGAAAAGTTAATAAGATATTTGATCATTAAAAACATTGGAGGAGGAATAATTTTTTGTGATTCAAAGTCTGCTCTTCAAGGAATCGAAAACTTCTCCAGGAAGATCGACAGCAAGAACCTCATACTACCAATTATTAATGACGTAATCGCTGCACAGAGTAAAGGGTCTCGAATCTTCTTTGTATGGATACCATAACACATAAATATATCCCATCATAATGAGACAGACATTGCAGCGAAATTAGCGTGCAACAAAGATGAAGTTGAATTAAACCTAGGTGTCCCCATATCTGCTGTCAAAACTCTATTGTTCCGAACACTCAGGTCTCATAGGAGAGAAATTACTGACTCCCAACGACCTAAAAGCACGAGTATTAAAAGCTATGATTTGTTCAGATCTGAAAGATATGTTTATGGGCAGCACAAAACGTCCACTAGACTGTGCGGCACAGTGATTGCAAGGATCAGGTTGGGTTACCGTTACCTGTGGCAGGTGGCTGCAGGTGACGGATCTCCCAATCCTGAGAACTCCAGGTGCAAACTGTATAAGCAAGAACTGGGGCATGAGCTTGCACACTACACCACCGAATGCCCAGTTATCAGACGATTCAGACCCGTTAGCATGAGATACCTGGAGCTTTGCAATTACTTTATTCTCTCTCTCGTGTTCTTGAGGATATCCTCATATTGCACCCAAAATTTGCGAGTGCTTGTACCGTCCAGTACAAGTGGCCTAAGTTAAATAATTAAGAAATATTAGTAATTATTGACACCCCTTTCCGATTTTCATAGTCGATGGTGGTTTAGTGTGAAATATTATTTGTGATTCCCGACGAGTTATTCCTGATAGCAAAAAAATTATTCTAGTTTTGTTAAATCCAAACCTTACTTGTTTTGTAGAATCCAAACACTGCTTGTTTTGTACAACCATGTTTCTCGTTGGATAGAATCCAAGTCATGTTAGTTTGGTAGAAACAAAACTCTGCTCGTTGTGTAGAATCCGAAACTTGGTAGTTGTGTATAATCCAAACCTTTGCTGGTTGTGTAGAATCCAAAATCCTACTGGTGTGTAGAATCAAAATTATTGCTGGCTGTATAGAATCCAAACAGCTGCTGGCTCCGTAGAATCCACACTCATGTTGGTTGTGTAGAATAAAAAAACATTTAAATTGTGTATACTCCAAATCCCTCCTAATTCAGTGGAATCCAAAACAAGTTTGATGTGTTAAATTTAAACTATTGCTAGTTGTGTGGATCCAAACTCTGTTTGGTGTATAGAATCCAAACCTTTTTAAATAGGTACAGTCCAAAATTTCCTAAATGTGTAGAATTCAAACTTATAGTCTTAGTGAAACATTAAAACCCCTGCTAGATGGGGAACACTCCAAACCCTACTAGTTGCTTAGAAAACAAATCCTGCTCGGCTGGGTAGAATCCAAACCCTTATTTGTTATATAACACTCAAACCCAAGTTATGGTCTAGAACCCAAAAAGAAATGTTGCATTATATGTTAAAAGAGAATGTTCTCAGAATCAAATGACGTGGCAGGATACGTGGCAAGAGATATGGCAGTGTTGCACAAGATGTTGCACCTCGAGAGGAAGTGTTGCTTCACAGTTTGGGTTGTAAAGGGCGTGCCTCATCGCTCATCATGACACTGTGGAGTATATACCATACGGGACATTACTCGTGTGGATCCATCAACACATTGCTTAGAGTGATGGATGAGAGATAGGGAGGCAAAGGTGTACTCACCTAGTTGTGCTTGCGAGGGTTGAGCTCTGGCTCCGCCTCTCAACTGTCAACTGGTGTTGACAGTCACCACTTAGGCACAACTTCGCTGCCTAATGCATTCCATCTGTTAATTACTCAGATGCTAAGAACTGAGAAAAGTTCTTTCTAATGTCCCTGTGGCTCATTTGGGAAACTACAGAGTTTCCACCTGTGTCGCCTTGTTTGCGTACCCTCGAATTTATTAAACAATTTATCTTTATCTACCCTGTCGATTCCTCTTAAAATTTTGTATGTAGTGATCATGTTTCCCCGAGCTCTCCTATCTTACAGCGACATGAGGTGCATTTCACGCAGCCTTTACTCGTAACTCATGCTTCTTAGTTTCGGGACTAGCCTAGTGGCATACCTCTGAACTTTTCCCAGCTTCGTTTTGTGCTTGACAAGATGCGGGCTCCATGCTGGGGCGCATACTCCAGGATTGGTCTTACATATGTGGTATACAAGTTCTGAATGATTCCTTACACAGGTTTCTGAAGGCAGTTCTGATGTTAGCCAACCTCGCGTATGCCGCAGATGTTTTTTTTATGTGGGCTTCAGAGACAGGATGAGGGATATCAACTCCTAGATCTTTCTCTCTGTCCGCTTCGTTTAGGACTTCATCTCCTATTCGGTAACCTTTGGTGTGTGTTGTGTG
>WNGS01092210.1:45247257-45259497 GCA_020271785.1 Procambarus virginalis | reverse complement strand
AAACAACAACACCAAGCCATCCACAACTACACCAAGCCATCCACAACTACACCAAGCCATCCACAACAACACCAAGCCATCCACAACAACACCAAGCCATCCACAACAACACCAAGCCATCCACAGCAACACCAAGCCATCCACAACAACACCAAGCCATCCACAACAACACCAAGCCATTCACAACAACACTAAGCCATCCACAACTACACCAAGCCATCCACAACAACACCAAGCCATTCACAGCAACACCAACCCATCCACAACTACACCAAGCCATCAACAACAACACCAAGCCATTCACAACAACACCAACCCATCCACAACAACACCAAGCCATTCACAACAACACCAAGCCACTCACAACAACACCAAGCCATTCACAACAACACCAAGCCATCCACAACACTGTAACAACACACAACACAACTGTCACTCTCGGCAATAACAACACGGCAGCTCTGCGCTGAAGACAACAAGTTTTTCACGTGCGGCCGAGACGAACAGCTTCCACTTAGCACTACATCTGGACCAAGTGCGTCTGGGGCTTAAAACACAGCACGCGAAACAGCGCCAGTATTCGTCAAACTTTAACGCAACCACTTACGAAACCTCTTCATCTTTCCTTAACATGGCGGAGGTATTTATGAATAAAGCATTTTACGAGCTTGGAAAGATCACAACCTCAAGGTTATTTTTGTTATCAACAATCTCGGTGGCGCTTCGGAACCCATACACTACTTTATTTTAATAAATGTATACACAGCAGACATTATTGAGGAAAGATGTATTCGTTTCGTAAATGGTTGTGAATATTTGATGAATCCTGGCTCCGGGCAAGCTAAAGCACCAGACTAGGGAACCACTGTCATTCAACCACCAGGCTGGGGAACCATTGCAATGCAACCTCCAGGTTGGGGAACCATTGTGATGCAACCACCAGGCTGGGGAATCATTGTGGTGCAACCACCAGGCTGGGGAACCATTGTGATGCAACCACCAGGCTGGGGGAACCATTCCGATGCAACCACCAAGGCTGGGGAACCATTGTGATGCAACCACCAAGCTGGGGGAACCATTCCGATGCAACCACCAAGGCTGGGGAACCATTGTGATGCAACCACCAGGCTGGGGAACCATTGTGATGCAACCACCAGGCTGGGGAACCATTGCAATGCAACCACCAGGCTGGGGAATCATTGTGATGCAGCCACCAGGCTGGGGAACCATTGTGATGCAACCACCAGGCTGGGGGAACCATTCCGATGCAACCACCAAGGCTGGGGAACCATTGTGATGCAACCACCAGGCTGGGGGGAACCATTCCGATGCAACCACCAAGGCTGGGGAACCATTGTGATGCAACCACCAGGCTGGGGGAACCATTCCGATGCAACCACCAGGCTGGGGAACCATTGTGATGCAACCACCAAGGCTGGGGAACCATTGTGATGCAACCACCAGACTGGGGAACCATTGTGATGCAACCACCAAGGCTGGGGAACCATTGTGATGCAACCACCAGGCTGGGGAACCATTGTGATGCAACCACTAGGCTGGGGAACCATTGTAATGCAACCACCAGGCTGGGGAACCATTGTAATGCAACCACCAGGCTGGGGAACCATTGTGATGCAACCACCAGGCTGGGGAACCATTGCAATGCAACCACCAGGCTGGGGAACCATTGCAATGCAACCACCAGGCTGGGGGAACCATTCCGATGCAACCACCAAGGCTGGGGAACCATTGCGATGCAACCACCAGGCTGGGGAACCATTGCAATGCAACCACCAGGCTGGGGGAACCATTCCGATGCAACCACCAAGGCTGGGGAACCATTGCGATGCAACCACCAAGGTTGGGGAACCATTGCGATGCAACCAAACATTGGCTCAATGTATTCCATCTGTAAAAGTAGATTATCTTTATCTTTAAAGGTACTTTAATTAAGTTCGAGTCAAAGCAGGATGGAATGATTTTTTTTCAATATTGTCTTTTTAAGAGATTGGAAATTGATTAATTTCTGTTGCAGTAGACTGTACTTAGCACCGCCAAATTATCCTTATATACAGTTCAACAATTTATTAATTGACCTGGTTCTGAACTGGGAAATGGTTAAGTTTTAAGTTTGAAAATCACTGCATCTCTTACTCACTTTCTCAACTAAAATATATAGCTCTGTGTGTCATGTTGCAGCCTGTGTGTGTGCAATTTATTTCGTGAAGAAATACGTTCCTTAGTTTTGTATCTTTTTAAAATTTATGTAATGTGTGTGTGTGTGTACTCACCATGTTGTGATTGCGGAGGTTGAGCTCTGGCTCTTTGGTTCCGCCTCTCAACCGTCAATCAATTGATGTAAAGATTCCTGAACCTACTGGGCTCTATCAAATTTACATTTGAAACTGTGTATGGAGTCTACCTCCACCACGTCAATGGCTAATGCATTTCATAAGTTAACTACTCTGACACTGAAATAAATATATAATGTCTCCGTGGCTCATTTGGATACTAAGTTTCCACATGTGTCCTTTTGTTCGTGTTCCACCCGTGCTAAAGAGTTTCTCTTTGTCAAACCCTGTCATTCCCCTGAGAATTTTGTAGGTGGTTATCATGTCTCCCCTTACTCTTCTGTTTTTCAGGGAAGCGAGGTTCAGCTTCCTTAGCCTTTCCTCGTTTCTCATACCTCTCAATTCCGGGACTAGTCTTGTGGCATACTTCTGAATCTTCTCTAACTTTGTTTTGTGTTTAACTAGGTATGCAATCCAGGCTGGAGCTGCATACTCCAAGATTGGTTTACATAAGTGGTATAGGAGGTCTTGAACGATTCCTTACACAATTTGCTAAAGGCAGTTCTTATGTCGGCCAATCTAACATATGCCGCTGATGATATCCTTTTGATGTGGACCTCTGGGACAAGTTCGATGTGATATAAACTCCCAGATCTTTCTCCCTATTTGATTCTTGCATCATTCAACAGGATATCAACTCCCAGATGGTACATGTGTTCAGCCTTCTGCTCCCTTCGCCTAATTTCATTACTTTACACTTTTCTGAGTTGAACTTTAGTACCCATTTTCTAGACCATTCCACCAGTTTGTCCAAGTCGTCCTGTAGTTTCTAACTTCATCTGTCTTGATTCTTCTGATAATTTTTGCATCCACAGTAAACAATGGGAGAAATGAGTCTATACCCTCTGGAAGATCGTTTACATATATTAGAAATAGGATGGGTCCAAGTACAGAGCCCTGTGGAACCCTGCTGGTGACATCTTGCCACTCTGGTGTCTCCCCCTTTACAGTTACTCGCTGTTGTTTCCTGATGCTTAGATACTCCATATCCACTGGAGCACCTTACCTTAAACTCCTGCCTGTGGCTCCAACTTTTGTAACAGCCTTTTGTGAGGTACTGTATCACAGGCTTTCTGACAGTCCTAGAAAAGGCAGCCTGCCCACCCTTCTCTTTCTTGGCTAATTTATGCTGCTTGGTCATAGAATTATATTAACCCTGTGAGGCACGATTTACCATCTCTGAACCCATGCTGGTGGTGTGTTACAAAACTATTTCCCTCCAGATGCTCTACGAGCCTTTTCCTCACGGTCTTCATCACCTTGCATGGTATACAAGTTAGGGAAACTAGCGTGCTGTTCAGTGCCTCTTGCCTGTCAGTATATTGTTAGTATATTGAAACTACATTAGCTGTCTTCCAGTTTTCTGGTAGGTCTCCTGATTCCAGTGACCTGTTATACACCATAGAGAGAGTGGCACACTTAGTGCCTCGGCACCTTCTTTTAGTATCCACAGTGAGATTCTGTCAGGCCTTACAGTTTTTGTCACATTTAGCTCCAACAGTTTCCTTTTGACCTCATCACTGGTGAAGTCAGAGAGATTGCCTAGCTTAGAAATTGCCCAGGCTTGCTTGAAACAGGAAGAATTCCTAGGGATGGAGGGGCAGGGAGTACTCGGGGTTGGGGTGACAGGGAGGGCTTGGGGTGAGGGCTCGTCCTCCTGTGGTGCAGTTAGCAGCTGTTTGGAGGGGGGGTGGGGTGGGGGATGGAGGATTTAGATCTTGCCTGGGGTCTGCTTGGGACAGGAATAAGATCTGTTATACACAGGAAGAACACCTGGATGGCAAGACATTGGGTACTCGTTGAGGGGAGGGAGGGTGGATTTTTGTTGTATGCCAGGCATTGTGTAGGGCAGGGTCTCCAAACTTTTCAATGTAAGGGCCACATTATATATTTCCCATATTTATGCGGGCCGAAGGAATAAAAAATGAAAAAAAACAAAAACAAATCAGTGCCAGTAATTTAATTTCCTCAAATATTAAAGTATAAACATGGAAAAATTAAAACATATTTTTTGAAAAAAATAGGGTAAACTAAATAGATTCCTGCCTTTAGTTTTATGCAACCAAATTAGTGTGACGAATGATACTGTCGTTTTGACTTCAAAATTTCATTAAAATCAGGTTCCAGATTAGATGAGCCAATTGTAAGAATTGATTTCAAGTGATCATCAGACAAATTTGCTCGATAGTTAGATTTCACATACTTCATTTTGGAAAATGTTTGTTCACACAAGTATGTTGAACCAAAAATGGACACAAAACTACAAGCAAACTTTATCAAATTTGGAAACTGATCTGGCTGCAGGCATTTATAAAACTCAATCAGATTTCCTTCTCTATACTTATCTTTCAGTCTGTCATCTGCCTGGAGATCAATAATTTCCATTTGAAATTGAGTTGGAAGATTTTCAGCATTGCAGTCAAATGGATTATGAAAGAGCCTGATTTCATTTGCTTTGGCATCAAGGTCAGCAAATCGCTTCTGAAACTGTTTTTTCAAATCTGAAATTATTTCATTTGCAAATGAAAAAGGAAATTCAACTTTACTTTCTGCATGAAATTTTTCACAACATGGAAAATGAGCAAAATTCTTAACCTTCACCTGGCCTTCAAGTAGCGCAAGTTTTGCTCTGAATGCCTTGACATGAACAAAGTAGTCACTGATCAAATTTGTTTTGCCTTGCAATTTCAGATTCAAGTTATTCATATGACCTGTCATATCTGCAAAAAATGCCAATTTCCAAATCCATTCACATTCTGATAATAATGGCTGAGGTTTATTTTTCTCTGTGAGAAATAAATCAATTTCTAATCTGAGCTCAAAGAAATGCAGCAAAACCTTTCCACAACTAAGCCATCTATCTTTTTCTTTCTTTATCTTTTCCATATCTGAAAACATAAGGGTAAAATAAATGAAATAAATTCTACAGGAAAAAAACAGCTTGTATGTGGTGTTAAAAAGCATAGCATATTATTATAAAGTGGTAAATATTATGGCAACAGCTTTCGTTGATAAACTTAATGGTTACCATTTAACTATTTTAAACATGCAATATTTTTGGCTACAATAGTATTATTGCTATTTTGTATAATTAAGATAAAGGTATTGTCAAAGTACAGAGAAAAGAATATTGTACAGTGTTTGTGCTCCCTGAAACAGAAGCAGCGAAGCCCCACTCGCCCTCCATCCCCACAATATACAGTTATACACAACTGATTGGTTGTAATGCACAACACATACCTACCAGTACTAGTATCTGTGCGTCACACTATCGAGAGAGAGGAAAACTGACTCGGGCTGAGCGCCACCAGTCAGCAGCCCCAGCTTTGAATAATTCTGCGATGCCATTCGTACGATAATTATTTTTTCAAGGCCACCACACAGGGATTTGTTTGGCGGGCCGGATGAAATATGTGGCGGGCCGGATGTGGCCCGCGGGCCATCGTTTGGAGACCCCTGGTGTAGGGGCAAGGAAGTATTTGTGCTTTGGGTGTGGGGAGGGGGAGATGGCTCCTGTCGGGTGGTGGGTTGGGGTGTTGCAGTCTTTTCTGGGCTTCCCGAATTGCTGGATTGGGGTTCCCCACTCCCCTCTGGGATTGCAGGGTTGGAGGTTGAGGTTCCCTGGCTTCTTCCCTCAACCTGTGCCTTTTCCTTGCATCTGCTACCTGTATTATTTCTTCCCTGGTCATTTGCCTTTGATGGAATACCTTTCCATAACTCCATACATATTTCAGTTTGCTCTTTTTTACTAGGATGTCCTCTTTGATTTACTCGTTTCTGAGCACTACCTTGATCAACTGATCTTTGCCTTTGTTGTACTGGCCAATCCAGAAAAACTTTTCTTTGTCTTTTTCAGCCCCTTCCATTACTTTCTCCTTTAGAATCCCTGAAACTACAGATTGTCCTTAGTCCTCCATTCTTCCCTTTTGGAACCGTCTTCTTCCTTAATACCTACCAATACCATAGCTCTTTTCCTTTCCATTCGCTGGCTCGTGCATCTAGCTGCCTCCGGTGAAGTTACTGCTTTCATTGCAACTTTCCTGACTGTGGACATGGCTTCTGGACACATCTTCATCACGTCAGCAAAGGTGGCACCCACTGTAGGGGGGGTCCCTGCCATTGCTACATCCCCCTATTACCTGGGGGATGGTTGCCTGAGCCAGGGTCTGAGAGATCTTGTCTTTAGGTTTTGTATCTCCTCTTGCGCTGCACTTAAGTTTCTTCTGCAAGGTTATTTATGGTTTTCTGTGTATTCACCTAGTAGTGCTTGTGGGGGTTGAGCTCTGCTCTTTCGGCCCGCCCCACAAATGTGAAAAAAGTTAATCAGCAGCCGGTGACAGCTGACTAACTCCCAGGTACCTATTTACTGCTAGGTAACAGGGGCATAGGGTGAAAGAAACTCTGCCCAATGTTTCTCGCCGGCACCCGGGATCAAACCCGGGACCACAGTATAATATGTCCAACGTGCTGTCCGCTCGGCCGGCCGCCCGAGTGTGTGTGTGTTTGTGTTTTTGTGTGTATTGTGTGAGAGAGAGAGGGAGAGAGAGAGAGAGAGAGATTTTTTTTATCATGCTTGGTCATTTTGGGGCAAATGCAAAATTCATGTTTTAATTTATAATGTAATCTGTGTGTCAGTTTCCTGTCAAACATTCTATTAAAATGACTGTTGTTATACAGCAGACGACTAGTTTTTGTGCTAACAACCATCATTAATTTAAGTTAGGTACATGCATAATTCTTGTCTCATATCATGCTGGCTGGTGAGGTAGACACACACACACACACACACCACACACACACACACCACACACACACACACACACACACACACACACACACACACACACACACACACACACACCCACACACACCCACACACACACACACACACACACACACTGGGTGGAAACTGGAAACTCAGATGAGTCACAGAGATGTTAGGAAGTTTTCTTTTAGCGTGAGAGTAGTGGAAAAATGGAATGCACTTGGGAACAGGTTGTGGAAGCAAATACTATTCATACTTTTAAGACTAGGTATGATAGGGAAATGGGACAGGAGTCATTGCTGTAACACCCGATAGCTGGATAGGCGGGATCCAAGAGTCAATGCTCGATCCTGCAAGCACAAATAGGTAGTACAATAGGTAAGTACACACACACACACCACACACACACACACACACATGTGTGTGTGTGTGTGTGTACTTACCCATTGTACTTACCTATTTGTGCTTGCAGGATCGAGCATTGACTCTTGGATCCCGCCTTTCCAGCTATCGGTTGTTTACAGCAATGACTCCTGTCCCATTTCCCTATCATACCTAGTCTTAAATCAAATTGGCAAAGTTTCTTTGAACCTGAATGCCCCTGTTATCTGCAGTAAATAGGTACCGGGGAGTTAGTCAGCTGTTACATGCTGCTTCCTGGTGTGTGTGTGTGGTACTTACCTATTTGTACTTACCTATTTGTGCTTGCAGGATCGAGCATTGACTCTTGGATCCCGCCTTTCCAGCTATCGGTTGTTTACAGCAATGACTCCTGTCCCATTTCCCTATCATACCTAGTCTTAAAAGTATGAATAGTATTTGCTTCCACAACCTGTTCCCCAAGTGCATTCCATTTTTCCACTACTCTCACGCTAAAAGAAAACTTCCTAACATCTCTGTGACTCATCTGAGTTTCCAGTTTCCACCCATGTCCCCTCGTTCTGTTATTATTACGTGTGAACATTTCATCTATTTCCACTTTGTCAATTCCCCTGAGTATTTTATATGTCCCTATCATATCTCCTCTCTCCCTTCTTTTCTCTAGTGTCGTAAGGTTCAGTTCCTTCAGTCGCTCTTCATATCCCTTCCCTCGTAACTCTGGGACAAGCCTCGTCGCAAACCTCTGAACCTTCTCCAGTTTCCTTATGTGTTTCTTCTGGTGGGGGCTCCATGATGGCGCGGCGTACTCTAAGACGGGTCTCACGTATGCAGTGTAAAGCGCCCTAAAAGCCTCCTCATTTAGGTTTCTGAATGAAGTTCTAATTTTCGCCAGTGTAGAGTACGCTGCTGTCGTTATCCTATTTATATGTGCCTCAGGAGTTAGATTAGGTGTCACATCCACTCCCAGATCTCTTTCTCGAATCGTTACAGGTAGGCTGTTCCCCTTCATTGTGTACTGTCCCTTTGGTCTCCTATCACCTGATCCCATTTCCATAACTTTACATTTACTGGTGTTAAACTCCAGTAGCCATTTCCCTGACCATCTCTGCAACCTGTTTAAGTCCTCTTGGAGGATCCTACAATCCTCGTCTGTCACAACTCTTCTCATTAATTTTGCGTCATCCGCAAACATTGACATGTATGACTCCACTCCTGTAAACATGTCATTTACGTAAATTAGAAAGAGGATTGGTCCCAGCACCGATCCTTGAGGTACTCCACTTGTTACTGTTCTCCAGTCCGACTTCTCGCCCCTTACCATTACCCTCTGGCTCCTTCCTGTTAGGTAGTTCTTCACCCATTCTAGGGCCTTTCCGCTTACTCCTGCCTGCCTCTCAAGTTTGTATAGCAGTCTCATGTGCAGTACTGTATCAAAGGCCTTTTGGTTTGCGTGTGCGTGTGTGTGTGTGTGTGTGTGTGTGTGTGTGTGTGTGTGTGTGTGTGGTGTGTGTGTGTTGTGTGTGTGTGGTGTGTGGTATGGTGTGGGAAAAAAAAGTATTTAGTAAACAGTTGATTGACAGTTGAGAGGCGGCCGAAAGAGCAAAGCTCAATCCCCGCAAACACAACTAGGTGAATACAACTAGGTGAAATACACACACACACACACACTCACCCTCACCTAGCGACTCCCAGCCTCTCTACCCCTCACCTCTCCACTGTGTAACACTGTAGGTTCCTTGACCTGTTGTATAAGACTGTAGGTACCTTGATCTGTTGTATAACACTGTTGGTCCCTTGACCTGTCGTATAAGACTGTAGGTCCCTTGACCTGTTGTATAACACTGTTGTTCATTTGACCTGTTGTATAACACTGATGGTTCCTTGACCTGTTGTATAACACTGATTGTTCCTTGACCTGTTGTATAACACTGATGGTCCCTTGACGTGTTGTGTAACACTGATGGTTCCTTAACTTGTTGTACAACAATGTATGCCATACACACCGCCCTATACACGTGTATGCGCAGGCTGAAGAAGCCTCTAGATAGCTCTTGGCCCCAGACCACCTCCATAAGAACGAGAAGGAGAGACTTCACCGTGGTTGTCTCGCCCAAAATTACTATAATTAAGCAAATTCTTCTGCTGGCGGTACCCGACATTAGCGAAATGGGGAATTACAATCAGAGACTGTCCAATGTGTGACACTGTCATATGTATATATATATATATATATATATATATATATATATATATATATATATATATATATATATATATATATATATATATATAAATATATATAAATGCAGAATAACCACATGGGAAAAATAGAAAATGCTTAACGCGTTTCGGTTAATTCGCCTTCATCAGAGCAAAGTAGAATGAAGATCCTCATCTTCATTCTACTTTGCTCTGATGAAGGCGAATTAACCGAAAACGCGTTAAGCATTTTCTATTTTTCACATGTGGTTATTCTGCATACTTGGATCAGTGTTTTTGTGACCATTGTTGCATATATATATATATATATATATATATATATATATATATATATATAGATATATATATATATATATTATATATATATATATATATATATATATATATGTGTGTATATATATATAATAATATATATTTTCATCCACAATAAACGTAGATAACAACATCATTCACTTGGGCACTAGGAGCCTCAAACCACCAACCCCAGTAGCGAGAGACAGTAGCTTCATACATATATATACACACACATACATATACATTATGCTTGTATCGTGGACTTTCCCCCCCCCCCCCCGAAGATGGAATTACTGACTCCCTACCCAGGATGCAACCCAACACAGTTGCGTAACTCCCAGGTATACCTGTGTTCTACCAGGTGAACAGCGGCATTAGGTGAATGGAAACGGTGCCCAACTATTTCTATCTCACCCGGGGAATCGAACCCAGCATCCCCCAATAGAGAATCGAGATTGAAGCAAGCTATGCTACGAGACCCTAATTATTCTGAGAATCTTCCATGTCGTTATCATATCCCCAAGTATTCCAGCCATTTGTGAGTCTTTAGACTGCCAGCATGCACCACAGGAGGACGGTAGACACCATCAAACCACAACTTACACATTATGGCGGAAAGTTTAAAATGAAGAACAAAGTAAGTTGAGATTCCTGAAGCCGCCGACAGAGCCTCTTAAGATTGGATAAAACGATGCTCCGAGATTACGCTTTTAATCACTCATCTTTGTTATTCAATGAGCCCTCGACCTTTCTCCCATCCGCCTGCGTATTATGGCAGCCAGGCAAGAAAAATAGTGAGTGTAATGGAGCCCATTAACACACGAAGATCCAAAGGAGATCTAATTATCATGTTCACTTTCTTTATTCCCCGCTTCGACTCACAGACCTGGAGCTCAAACTGTGATGAGTGTTGAGTATGCTTTGGTTGTGCTGAATGTTGGATAAGCTTAGACTGTGATGAGTGTTAAATTGACTTGTTCTGTGGGGGTACTGCTTTGTATGTCAATATATGGAAAATTTTCTAAAACAAATTATACTCGAAACTTCTTAATTCGTTAAAAAACCTCAATTATCCTATTATCTTAGATACCATGCTAATAAACAAATTTAGATCGCGCAAAAATTTCTTTGAATTCTATGAATAAGATTTCGCATGTAATTTTTTTTGACATTATATTATATAACCTTTTATAAATAGATACCAGTATCTCATGCGCACGAGCAAGCACACGCAGCTTGTATATGTATATTATATTTAATCTATCTATATACTAACTTATTCTATAATAATATAATATATGTATATATTAATATAAATAATCCACACCATTTTCGGAAGCTTCGACTCGACAGGTATACTTTCGCTACTAAGGAGGAAAAATATGTTGACAGAAGAAACTTAAAAGAATCACCTCTTTGTCCGTACGAAACCAGAAGTTAAAACGGTTAGGGCTGCCATATGCGACCGCTTCCTGTAAAGAAAGAGAGCACTCTATGGGACCGGTGTACACACAGTGCTCACCCTAAATACCTGCAAGTTAACACCGATCACGCGTTACACAAATTCGATGATTTTTAGTGATAATTAAAACAACAGTTCATTATTACTGACGTATTATTGGACTGAACGAGATTCATGGACGTCGTTGGTGGGTTGCCCAGGATCTCAGACGCTTCTAGTTAGGAAAAACTTCAAATATGAAGTTTGGTCGATCCGTGAGAACAGGATGGGGGGTCCCTGACCTGTATAACACTGTTTGGTTAGCCTGGAATCTGTTGATATTAACAAACTGTTGGTCCTTAGATCTGTTGTATTGAAACATGTTGGTCCCTGACGTTGAACAAACAAAATGTATGCACTACACACCCGCCCTGTACAACAGTGTATGCGAAGAGCTGAAGAAGCCTCAGATAGCTCTTGGGCCCAGACCACCTCCATAAGAACGAGAAGGAGAGACTTCACCGTGGTTGTCTCGCCCTTAATGACTTTAATTAAGCAAATTCTTCTGCTGGCGGTACCCGACATTAGCGAAATGGGGGATTACACTCAGAGACTGTCCAATTATGTTACATAACGAAGGTACTTGGCGAGAGTCGAAGTTAATTGGTAGTTTTCGAAATTGGGCGTAATTCTCAGTTATGGATGTTAATGCATGCGTTTTTATCTTCAGCTTACTCAGGATTTACACGCTTTAGCTTATTCTCAGCGTTCATCACATTCTCAGCTTA
>WNGS01092210.1:45199754-45227424 GCA_020271785.1 Procambarus virginalis | reverse complement strand
TTGATATGGCATTTTTTATTAATATTCCACTAGTACTAGAATTCTATAGCTTTTTGATAGTAGGTTTCATAGGATCAAATGAAGAGCTGAAGTAAATCAATATTATTTCTCCATCTTGAAATCGTGTTTGTTTGAAAAGTCTATATATGAATTCGCATATATTAAATAATATTATGCAAATTATTTAAAAATACTTCATCGTTTAAATCACGTACTCATTAAACAGATTGAAAATTTTGACTGACTAAGTTTTGAAGGTTTCAATTGACAAAATGTAAAGTCGATGTATTTGACAGCGCAGAGACAGCACGACGTAAATTATCTGCTGTGGAAGGTTTATGAGACGTTCATGATGAAAGACTGAAGCACCTCGGGAGACCTTCGACCCTGAGGCCGACCCTTCTCAGTATACTGACGATGGCGCCTCTGCCCACAAGCTGTGAAGGACTGAAGGACGGAGACTTCTGCAGCAGAACACTGGTTCTCCTCTTCAATACTCGACAACGTGAAGAAGCCCTTATGCTCTATGATGTCCTGGAACACAGCAAGGACTGGAACACATTCATCGTCTGCAATGCTTTATTTAGACGTCACGTTAATGAAGGAGAGTTTGTGTATGCTTTGTATGCAGGCAGTGATCCACTCTTCACTCACTCAACACGTTGTGCTTCCACCACTTTACGAGGTCACCCCACATTTGTTCACTACAGTGACTTATCCTGAAAGCGTATCGTGCCAAGATGACACAGACACCAGGTAAATTCAAGTCAACATATTCAGGCCGCAAAAGGAACCCAGAGCAGCGTGTGGCCTACTTCGGTGAAGACATTGGCCTGAACACCCACCACGTCACTTGGCATTTTGAGTTCCCATTCTGGTGTGACGATGCTCATGAAGGTCACCAGCTGGACCGCAAAGCGAGAACTTCTTCTGTACATCACCAGCTCACAGTCCGCTTCTTTGAGCCTGAACGTCTTTCCAACTTCTTGAGTCCCGTGGAAGAACTTCATTGGAAAAAACCATCAAGGAAGGATTTGCTCCTCATACAACATACAAATATGGTGGCTACTTCCCCTCTCGTCCCGATAATGGGAATATCAGGATGTGGAGGGCGTTTGCTCATGTTCGCGACATGCTCATACTTGAGAACCGTATTCGTGACGCCATTGCCCATGGCTATGTTACTGCCAATGATGGTTCCACCATCGATATCAATAACTCGCATGGCATTGACGTTCTGGGTGATGTTATCGAGTCGTCTACCTACAGTCCTAACGTTGCGTACTACGGCTCCCTCCACAACACAGCTCACGTTATGCTTGGTCGCCAGGGAGACCCTCATGGAAAGTACGACCTTCCCCCAGGTGTCCTGGAACACTTTGAAACTGCCACCCGCGACCCCAGCTTCTTCAGACTGCATAAATATATGGATAATATATTCAGGGAACATAAGGACAGCCTTACGCCATACACTCATGATGAGTTGGAGTTCAGCGGTGTGTCTGTTGACGCTTTTGCAATTGACGGAAAATTGAAACTTACTTTGAAGATTTTGAATACAGCCTCGTCAATGCTGTGGATGACACCCCCGAAATTGAAGATGTCGAAATATCAACAACTGTGTCACGTCTGAACCACAGGGACTTCTCCTTCAAATTGACGTCACCAACAATCATGAAGAAGAAGTGTTGGCAACAGTGCGCATCTTCGCCTGGCCCCACCGTGACAACAATGGTATTGTCTTCCCATTCAACGAGGGACGTTGGAGAGCCATCGAGCTGGACAGGTTTTGGACGAAACGTAAGTGGCCTTTCGTTTAGTCTTTTCTTCTATTTAATGGCATGAATTAAGATGAAACCAAATCGCAAAATGTGACTTTAAGTAATAAATTTTGGGGCAATCTTTTAATACCAATAACCATGTGACAATATATTATACTACATATGATACACATATTAATATCTTGCAACTAGTTCATGAAGAACTTCCAATTTCATGTTATATTTTGCCAACAGTGAGTGCTGGAGTGAACCACATCGTGCGCAAGTCTAAGGACTCGTCAGTGACTGTCCCCGATGTGCCCAGTTTCCAGACCCTGATACAGAAGGCTGACGAGGCGCTCTCCTCCAGAAATAAGTTTGACCTTCATCAGTATGAGAGTGCCCTTGGACTGCCCAACAGGTTCCTGCTGCCCAAGGGTAACTCTAATGGTATGGAGTTCGACCTGGTGGTGGCTGTGACCGACGGCAAGGCTGACGCTGCTGTAGATGATCTACACACAAACACCAAATTCAACCACTATGGCTACCGAGGAGTGTATCCCGACCACCGACCACACGGCTACCCCCTGGACCGTCGTGTTGACGATGAACGCATCTTCCACAGTCTTTCTAACTTCAAACAAATCCTCGTCAAAGTCATCAACCACTAATGACTACATAAACGATACTGATATTCAGTAAATTTAGGCAACAATAGACACTCTTTGTCTCTAGTTTCAACAAAGAACATAGAAGAGTCCTGACTACTGGTATTGCATATTTACACCTTTCCGTATTATTCAGTATATTTTGAAGGAACACCATCCTTTCTTTCTTTCTTATAAATAAACAATACCTATATGGAGCAACAGTAATTTTAATTTATTACTCATTAATGAATGTTAAGGTCACCCAAATGTTAAACCAACGCTTCGTCTCCTTGTGAAGAGTCAGGTTGCCACTGCATTTGTAGATGCAGCTTGGCACTCCATGTGTAAAGGCAGGTTGCCTCTCAATATGTAGAGGCAAGTTGCCATTCTATGTGTAAAGGTAGTTTGCCACTCCGTCGTCGACGCCATATCGTCGACCGTGAAAGGTGATTTAGTGTAGTAGTTTAAGGCCATCACTCTCTTGAGGGTTATTAAAGCCTGTCAATCTCTTGAGGGTTATTAAGGCCTGTCAATCTCTTGAGGGTTATTAAGGCCTGTCAATCTTTGGAGGATTATTAAGGTTAATTAAACTCTGTAGGGTTAAATCTTATCAACCTCATAAGGATTATTTAGGCCTGCCAAACTCAGGAAGGTTATTCAGATCTGTTAAACAATATAGGGGTATTAAGGCCTATTAGCCTCCGAAAGTTTATTAAGGCCTATTAGCCTCGTGAGGGTTTATTTAAGCCCATCACTCACAGGAGATTTATTAAGACCAACCAACCTGGATTGGTTAGTATAAGTCTTATTACCATCCTCTGGAGTATGGTAATAAGGCCTATCGACCTCTGAAGCGTTATTAAGACTTAATATCATCCTCTGGAGGGTTATTAAATCCTATAAATCTCTGAAGGGTTATCTAGGCCTGTGAAACTCTGGAAGGTTATTAAAAGGCTATATAAACTCTGGAAGTTTATTAAGGCTATATAAACTCTGGAAGGTTATTAAGGCTATATAAACTCTGGAAGTTTATTAAGGCTATATAAACTCTGCAAGGTTATTAGGGCTATATAAACTCTGGAAGGTTATCAAGGCATATAACCTTTGGATGGTTACTAAGGCTTATCTATATTGGTAAGCTTATTACGAACTATCAACATCTTTTGGCTTATTAAGGCCTATGAATTTCTGAAGAGTTATTAAATCCGGTTAACCTCTTGAGCGTTAATAAAGCCCATCAACCTCACGGGGTGTTATTAAGGCCCTTCAACCCCCTGAAGGGTTATTTAGGTCTGCCAAACTATGAAGTGCTGTATTATGACCTACCAACCTCAAGAGGGTTTGTAGGGTCTATCAACCTCGGATTGATTGGCCTTATTAAGGCCTATCAATCTCTGGAAGGTTGTGAAGGCCTATCAGCCTCGTTATTGTGACCTATCAACCTCTTTGGGCTATTATGACCTTACAACCTCAAGTGGGTTAATTAAGGTTTATCAATCTGTGGAAGGTTATTAAGGCCTATCAATCTCTTAAGGGTTCTAATGGCCTATCAACCTCATAGGGCCATTAGGGCCTATCAATCTCTTGAGGGTTATTAACTCCTATCAACCTCTAGAGGGTTAATTATTAAGGTCTATCTGCCTCGTGAGGGTCGTTAAGACCATCACAATAGCTTACTGACCCGTCAGGAAGTACACCTTAGTCCAGAACGTATTTGAGGAGCCAAGGAAACTCTCAGGGTGTGTACACCGAAGAAGCTAGGTATACCTTCTGTGCCTATACCTCTTTGTACACCTTTCTCTGCCTATACCTCTTGGTATACCTTTCTGTGGTTATACCTCTTGTTATACCTTTCTGTGCCTATACCTCTTTGTATACTTTCTGTGCCTATACCTCTTGGTATATCTTTTGTGTGCCTATACCTCTTGTTATACCTTCATGTGCCTCTACCTCTTGGTATACCTTCCTGTGCCTATACCTCTTGTTATACCTTTCTGTGCCTATATCAACTGTGAAGTGCTGATATCGCTAGAGCATGCTAACAAAGATAGTTGAAGATACTGCCATCAAGGATAGTTAAAGATCATGCCATCAAGGATAGTTGATGATCATGCCATCAAGAATAGTTGATGATCATGCCATCAAGGATAGTTAAAGATCATGCCATCAAGGATAGTTAAAGATCATGCCATCAAGGATAGTTAAAGATCATGCCATCAAGGATAGTTGATGATCATGCCATCAAGAATAGTTGATGATCATGCCATCAAGGACAGCTGAAGATCATGCCATCAAGGATAGCTGAAGATCATCTACGAGAAACAGTAAGCCATCGTGGTCCAGTCGGTAGTGCGTGTGCGTGGGGAATCCAGGTAATCCGATTCGATCCACGTGCACTGCCGCAACATTTTCACAAGATGGAAACCTTTATCCCTGAAAAGAGCGATGATTAAGTAAGTGTTTCTTTTATATATCTGGGCCAGGGTTCATCAGGCATTTATAAGACCATTTACGACACTCATATCATTCCAAGTGCTGTGTAGTCATGCAACTCTTAGTCTGAGATCTCTTCCAAATGCTGTGTAGTCGTACCGGCTTAGCGCTTTCTCCTGATAATTACCCCCACCTTCTCTTGACAGTTAACCGCAATTCACAACTTGCCGGCTGTCGTGTACAACGCGGCCTTAACACCAGCTGCGTTATTTAAGACGTTAACTCTCCAGCATCTTAGGAATATGATCTTTTTACATGAGATAATCTCCACCAGTCCGTCGCTGAAACTATAAATTACTACTTGATGCGGCTTCAAGTAGGACTTCCATAAGGACTTACAGGGACTTCAATAAGGACTTTTACAGACTTCAATACGAACTTAGGCGGACTTTAATCAGGACTTCCAAGGACTTTAAAAATGTCTTTCGTGAAGTCATTTTTTAAGTTCTTTTTCGCGAAGTCCGTACTTCTTATTGAAGGACTTTTTCGGACTTCAGTGACTTCAATTGACATCAATGAAAACTTACACACTTCAATAAGGGCTTCCATTGACTTGATTAAAGATTCCATTGAACATGAAATAAAGATTTCTTTGAAATTGAAATAAAAAGGAGATTTCCCGCCTCTTCATTCTCACGCGTGTGTGGCCAAAGCTCTATCGACTGGACTATGAGTAGTCTGAATAAGGAAAGTTTCTTAACTTTACAGGAAAGAATGTCAGTCATTCTGCCGATGGTTGCAGGCCAGACACTTGGGACTAGCCTCCTCCAGCTTTGCAGGGGAAGTGGTTTGGGGTCCGGTACAGACACAAGTTCGTCAGGGTAGCCAGAATTCGATAATTAACCGCGTGTCAGGATCACATTCTGATCCCCACAACAATTTTTGGCACTGCCCACCGACTACACGTGGTGAAATATTCCGAAAACGAAGATTTCAAGATATTTTTTTATAATACTAATATACATCATCATTCAATGATTTCAGAAAAAATTATGCAAATTTTATGTTATTCGTACTTCGACTGTGCTAGCATAAAACAGAGAATCCAGCAGCTTCAAACGTTTTCACACTTACCCCGCACCCCCAACCACCTTTATATATATATATATATATATATATATATATATATATATATATATATATATATATATATATATATATATATATATATATATATATATATATATATATATATATTTGTTTGAACATTTCACACAAAGGCTTCTCCGATAGAAGACCACCTACGCGCCAAAGGTACTATTATATTACTTTGATGAGATAGAGAGAGTTAGAAAGGGACAGAGAGAGACAGAGGCACATTCAGAGAAAAAAACAGACAGACAGAATGAGACAGACAGAATGAAAAAATAAAAGACTAGCAAAGACTTACATACAAGCAGATACAGAGTCAGAAACAGAGAAATACAGACACAGACAGGAAGACACAGAGATAGGGAGAGACAGAAAGAGAAGGAGACGGGGGATTTAGAAGAGAGGTATGGCGAAGGGGGATATTTTAAAGTAGGGAATTAGAGTGAGGGAGAGAGAGGTGGAGACGGAAAGAGGGAGGTGAGAAGTGAGAGAGGGGGGTTTAGGCCAGTAGAGAGGTGAAAAGTTTGAGAACAGGGAGAGGGGAGAAAAGCGGAAGAACAGGGTGAGGGAAGAAAAGCGGAAGAACAAGGAAGGAGAGAAGGGATTAAGTTTCGGAGGAGGGGGACATGGGAAAACTAAAGGGGGTAGGGAACGAGTGATGAGAGAGGTGGAGAATGGGACAGAATGGGTGTGTGGGCAATATCGAATATACGAATAAAAATAAAACTGATAAGTGTTTTCCCTCAGAAACTTGGTGTGTGTGTGTGCCTTAAGAAGTTTATCCCAGCATAAGCTCTCCATAAACAAATCTCCAATAGTTTAGCTCTATAAGTTTCTTTCTCTTTATAATCCTTTGAAAGTGCTCGGAGTTTCCCTAGCACTTGTGAGTCAGGGAAGATATGTACTCATTTTTGTAGTAGACGTGATTACATTTCGATAATTGTAATGAACATTTATCTGATTGCAAGTTGGATGACAACAGCTGAGAGGAACGTATCGGGTGACGAGTCTGAAGGTCACCAAGAGACCGGAGGGTATAAAGAAGGTGATTGCACAGATGATCAGCCATCTCCACCATGAAGGCCCTGGTGCTGTGTACTCTCGTGGCCGCTGTCGCCGCCTGGCCCAACCTGGGCTTCCAGAACGACGATGCAGGTGGTGAGTATACACCAGCCAGCAACAGTGTCTGTCAGTCCCCTCGTTGCTCCATAGTTCATATGGACATGCATTGTTTTGTATGACGGCGAATATATTTATTTTCCAGTGACAATATTCCACAGGTGAGTCGAAAGTCATGTTATTTGAATGACGAAAGATTCTCATGTCTTCATATGGCGATAATGGTAACTAGATCCAGCCAATGTCATATTTGGCACAAGTGTTAAAAGCGTCAGCATATGGCAGGAACACCCTAACTCTGGCACAGAATCTTATATTTATAAACATTCATGATTAGCACAAACTTCCACAGCTATACATATCACCGACAAATATAAACTCAATCACTAAATGAGATTATTAAAGGAAGGGAGAAAATGTAGGTGTTTGACCCTTAAACGTATAATTACTGCACGATAAAATCACAATATTCTGGACTGAAAACGCTAAACTTCTAATTTAACGATCAATGAATTTACACTAAGTAGGCGTGTGAGAACACTGATATTGTCATTATTGCACATGAGATCTCGGTAACTTAATTTTTGAATGTGAGCCAACAAAAGTTGCACTAATTGTTTAAAATATAAATAAAGAATTTTTGAGTTAATCATCGACATATAATAACAGCTCAGCTACTAAAGTGATTAAACTGTGATAAGAGTCCTTGAGGGTATCTTGAGATGATTTCGGGGCTTAATGTCTCCCCGGCCCGGTCCTCGACCAGGCCTAATTTTTGTTACACATCCCCAGGAAGCAGCCCGTAACAGCTGTCTAACTCCCAGGTACCTATTTACTGCCTTGTGAACAGGGGCTTCAGGGTGAAAGAAACTCTGCCCATTTGTTTCCGCCTCCACCAAGGATCGAGCCCAGAACCTTAGAACTATGAATTCCGAGCGTTGTCCACTCAGCCATCAGGCTTCTCGGTGGACACTATCAAGACAAAATAATAGATGATTGAAAGGCATTAAAGAGTGATAAGAATAAATTATAAACTCCAAATAGGGGTTTTGAAAATGAGCTTCAGTTTATGAGTCAGCTATGGGAAATTTTACCCACTATATCTATATTATTATCTAAGAAATATATAATTTCTATATCATATCTAAAGCATAACAAAAACATCAAAATCATCTTAGAATCACTACAGATTCATTGTACATCTGGATCCTAGATGACAATGCCTATGATCACCTACGCCTTAGGGCCCTATAGGTGCCTACGTGACTTTGTGCATAATTTCTCAAAGATCTAGAAGCTTCAAGAAGAATATCTTAATTAAAAAACTATTAGAACAATTCAATCGATTTCCAGTGCGGATTAAATCAAATCCTTAATAAGAATCAGTAGTACTAGCAAGTACTACTCATAATCTTTAAATCTTATATCTAATTATATTATAATCACATCTTATCTCAACCATATGTCTAAACAGTAAAAATAATCAATCAATATTCATTGAAAGCTACCCTCTCTAGGAGGGGAGGAGCAAACTCGGGAGTGAAGCGAGCTACGGGCCGCCCCGGAGCCAGAAAGCGTTTGTTTACTACCAGAGTGAAACGTGTGACGGTGCCTTGCGAACAATTTTCAGCTTAGGACACCTAATTCAATTATCTTTACCACCAGTGATTACTCTCTAGAACTGGGGGAGTACCTGGACAATATATCTACAAGGAAAATTCCTAGTACTTTATCTAAATAAGAGTGTAGAGTGGGGCACACCAAGTAACGCTGCCTCCACCACTGATCTTAGTCTACTGCAAACACAATTAAGGACATAATCAATTATGTCCAATTAACAACGCTACCAGAACTTTATACAGCAAAGCGGTGACATAAAATATAATGCCTAAACTCGACATGAGAGTTAACCAGTCTGGCAACTACTCAGACAGGCACCCAGCACTCAGACATAAGTATATTAATAGTTATTTAGAGTGTTAATGGGCCAATTGCATGCTTATATAACCTTAATATATCCAATAAATCTGTTTGTCGGTACAGGGTGAGGCAATACCTCATATTTCAGTACATTTTATTAATATTGTAGCAACTGAATTTCTTTTCGGACCCCTGACACTCGTGAGGTACATAGCCTCATAAGTGTTCCTTGTATGCGAAAAGTTCAGTCGATCCATTAATGTAACATCCCTTGTATGTAAGGTATGTACCTTACCTGAAAAAATTTATTTTATTTATTTATTTATTTATTTATTTATTTATTTATTTCCCACATCAACTCCTCTATGGTCATTCGTTGCTCTAAATATCCAACTTTATTATTATTATTATTATTATTATTATTATTATTATTATTATTATTATTATTATTATTATTATTATTATTATTATTATTATTATTATTTAGTTTTCATCATTGTAGGCAGAAAAAAATATTTTTTTTCAGATGAGTTATGTATTATTTATTTGTTATTCATGGGAATCGTCTCCATAGGTCAACGCTGAACCAAATCTGCAGAATTTGTTCATGATCAAAATCCTCCAATGTGTTATCCAGAGTAAGTAGGACTTGTGGGGTAAAGATCTGAAGATCAGTCTCAGGGCCCGTTAAGTGTACCATGTGATGGGCCTCAAGGGGTCAGTCTCAGGGCCCGTTAAGTGTACCAGTTGGTGGGTCTCAAAGGGTCAGTTTCAGGGCCTGTTAAGTGTACCAGTTGGTGGGTCTCAAAGGGTCAGTCTCAGGGCCTGTTAAGTGTACCAGTTGGTGGGTCTCAAAGGGTCAGTCTCAGGGCCTGTTAAGTGTACCAGTTGGTGGGTCTCAAAGGGTCAGTCTCAGGGCCTGTTACGTTCTTCAAAGTCGCAGGGCTAAAAGTATTCGGACAAATAAATTAAATCATTTTATGAGAAATAATTAAAAATTGTTGTGCAGAATGCTTGTACACCTTACCCTGCACTGGGTTCTTATTTTTCTGCATATATTTATGTAACAATGATCACAAAAACACTGATTCAAGTATGCGGAAAAACCACATGTGAAAAAAACTAAATGCTAAACGTGTTTTCGGCTCTATCAGAGCAAAATAAAATTAAGAAGGAAACGTGGTAGGCAGCCTATCATGTCATGACATGACCCGCCAGGACAGGTCACTTGACCACCAAGATAGTGGGATGAAACTTCCGGATGAAAGGGGACTAAAAAGTCGAAGGAAAGGGGCAAATAAGGATAACTGTACAAAACAAAATCACTGGATAATAAATATAAGTGCCGCCAGATGAAAATAATTAAAAAAAATAACACAGGTTAAATGGAAGCGATATTGTACTAACGTGCTATATTGAAGCTTATATGGGAATCTAATTTCTCTTATGTTTTAATCTATATTTGAATTGAATTTTTCTTGTAGAGAAATATCAAGATGAAAGTGGGCCAGTTAACCTGCATTCCACGCCAATTATTATTTTATGTAAATGAAGAAGTTAACTGGATTCTGGCACTGTTCCGCAGTCCCTGCCTCCTCATGCCTTAAGCCGTGCTTATTGATCTTGCGGCTCGTGTGCGGCAGCGACGGCGTCACCTACGCTAACGATTGTGCACTGGAGATCGCAGACTGTGAGAGCAAAGAAGCTGGAGGACCCGGCGTCCTGCCTGTACATGACGGCCACTGTGGTGAGTAACTGACAATGTTCTCTGTTCTAAACTTGGCACGATGTTCAGCTTGGAACATTCCATTTGTTATACAAATGTCAGGTTTCAACAAACCACATTTATATAATATATATACATATAGGGGTACCACCTCTGGTGCAAGTGTAGGGACCCATAGCCTCGGAGAGGAAAATAAAGAGTACTCAGAGAAGACCTTGTGGATCCTCACTGAATACTTTAATATTTTCTTCTCCTACCACCCCTATTCTTTTTGTGTGTGTGAATATACTGTATATCTAACTTTTATTTAAATTTCATTAATATATATATATATATATATATATATATATATATATATATATATATATATATATATATATATATATATGTATATAATATATATATATATATATATATATATATATATATATATATATATATATATATATATATATATATATATATATATATATATATATATATATATATATATATATAATGTAAATGGTGTTATTTGCATTCTTAATTAATATCCATCAATTATTAGAATTCTATAGCTTTTCCATAGCGGGTTTCACAGGATCAAATAAAAAGCTGAAGTATTTCAATATTATTTCTCCATCTTGAAATCGTGTTCGTCTGGAAAAGTCTATATATTAATTCGCAAATATTACATAAATATTAATGCAAATTATTAAAAATAATTCATCGTTTAAGCGATGCAATGTCAATAAAACAGGTAGCAAATTATAGCTGACTAAATTTTGAAGATTTCTATTTGACACATTGTAAAGTCAATAAATATTTGACAGCGCAGAAACAGCACGACGTAAATTATCTGCTGTGGAAGGTCTATGAAGACGTTCAAGACGCCAGACTGAAGCAGCTCGGGGAGACCTTCGATCCTGAGGCCGACACATCTCACTATACTGACGATGGCGCTGCTACCCACAAGCTGGTGAAGGAACTGAAGGACGGGAGACTTCTGCAGCAGAAACACTGGTTCTCCCTCTTCAATACTCGACAACGTGAAGAAGCCCTTATGCTCTATGATGTCCTGGAACACAGCAAGGACTGGAACACATTAGTCGGCAATGCTGCTTATTTTAGACGTCACGTTAATGAAGGAGAGTTTGTGTATGCTTTGTATGCAGCAGTGACCCACTCTTCACTCACTCAACACGTTGTGCTTCCACCACTTTACGAGGTCACCCCACACTTGTTCACTAACAGTGAAATTATCTTGCAAGCTTACCGTGCCAAGATGACACAGACACCAGGTAAATTCAAGTCAACATATTCAGGCAGCCAAAGGAACCCAGAGCAGCGTGTTGCCTACTTCGGTGAAGACATTGGCCTGAACACCCACCACGTCACTTGGCATTTGGAGTTCCCATTCTGGTGGGACGATGCTCATGAAGGTCACCATCTGGACCGCAAAGGCGAGAACTTCTTCTGGGTACATCACCAGCTCACAGTCCGCTTCGACGCTGAACGTCTTTCCAACTTCTTGAGTCCCGTGGAAGAACTTCATTGGGAAAAACCCATCAAGGAAGGATTTGCTCCTCATACAACATACAAGTATGGTGGCTACTTCCCCTCTCGTCCAGATAATGTGGAATATCAGGATGTGGAGGGCGTTGCTCATGTTCGCGACATGATCATACTTGAGAACCGTATTCGTGACGCCATTGCCCATGGCTTTGTTACTGCCAATGATGGTTCCACCATCGATATCAATAACTCGCATGGCATTGACGTTCTGGGTGATGTTATCGAGTCGTCTACCTACAGTCCTAACGTTGCGTACTACGGCTCCCTCCACAACACAGCTCACGTTATGCTTGGTCGCCAGGGAGACCCTCATGGAAAGTACGACCTTCCCCCAGGTGTCCTGGAACACTTTGAAACTGCCACCCGCGACCCCAGCTTCTTCAGACTACATAAATATATGGATAATATATTCAGGGAACATAAGGACAGCCTTACGCCATACACTCATGATGAGTTGGATTTCAGCGGTGTGTCTGTTGACGCTTTTGCAATTGACGGAAAATTTGAAACTTACTTTGAAGATTTTGAATACAGCCTCGTCAATGCTGTGGATGACACCCCCGAAATTGAAGACGTCGAAATATCAACAACTGTGTCACGTCTGAACCACAGGGACTTCTCCTTCAAAATTGACGTCACCAACAATCATGAAGAAGAAGTGTTGGCAACAGTGCGCATCTTCGCCTGGCCCCACCGTGACAACAATGGTATTGTCTTCCCATTCAACGAGGGACGTTGGAGAGCCATCGAGCTGGACAGGTTTTGGACCAAACGTAAGTGGCCTTTCGTTTAGTTTTCTCTCCTATATAATGGCATGAATTTAAATGAAACCAAATCGCAAAATGTGACTTTAAGTAATAAATTTTGGGGCAATCTTTTAATACCAATAACCATGTGACAATATATTATACTACATATGATACACATAATAATATCTTACAACTAGTTCATGAAGAACTTCCAATTTCATGTTATATTTTGCCAACAGTGAGTGCTGGAGTGAACCACATCGTGCGCAAGTCTAAGGACTCGTCAGTGACTGTCCCCGACGTGCCCAGTTTTCAGACCCTGATACAGAAGGCTGACGAGGCGCTCTCCTCCGGAAATAAGTTTGACCTTCATCAGTATGAGAGTGCCCTTGGACTGCCCAACAGGTTCCTGCTTCCCAAGGGTAACTCTAATGGTATGGAGTTCGACCTAGTGGTGGCTGTAACCGACGGCAAGGCTGACGCTGCTGTAGATGATCTACACACAAACACCAAATTCAACCACTATGGCTACCGAGGAGTGTATCCCGACCACCGACCACACGGCTACCCCCTAGACCGTCGTGTTGACGATGAACGCATCTTCCACAGTCTTTCTAACTTCAAACAAATCCTCGTCAAGGTCATCAACCACTAATGACTACATAAACTTTACTAATATTCAGTAAATTTAGACAACAATAGACACTCTTTGCCTCATTAGTTTCAACAAAAAACATAGAAGAGTCCTGACTACTGGTATTGCATATTTTCACTTTTCCATATTAATCAGTATATTTTGAAGGAATACCATCCGCTCTTTCTAACAAATAAATAAAATCAATATGCAACAACTGTAATTTTAATGTATGACACCATTAATGAGTGTAGAGGTCACCCAAATGTCTATCCAACGCTTCGTCTCCTTGTGAAGAGGCAGCTTGCCACTCCATGTGTAGAGGCAGGTTGCCACTCCCAAGGCAACCTGCCTTTGTTGTTGATAAAGTAGGCTAGACACTCCAAAGGAGTGTCTAGCCAACTTTGGCTAAACACTCGTGTGTTTAGCCAAAGTTGCCAGTCATTGTGTTAGAGATGTCAAACGCATTGCAGAGCGTCTACGTTCGGCTTGCTGTTTGCGTTGTCAACCTTCACCTCCCTTTTTTACCGATGCTTTTTTATCCTCATTTTGATGATTTTTAAATTCCAATATGGAAAAAAAGAATGTAAAAGCAATTCATGTGTTATTCAACTGTTCAACTCATGAACTTGATCAAAGAACTCTTTCATGAACTTCATCAAAGAACTTTTCCTGCTCCCCAACGAAGTTGTCCAAATACTACAAAAGGATATCGTTATTGTATAGTGTCAAATTATCACGGCTATCTTTCTCTCCAATTCACACCCTGGCGGACTCTTGCAGCCTCCATCACCATGGCTACATCTATTTTATCTGTGTACCTTTAGGTGGTTTTGCTAATGTTGTGGCTGATCGTGTTCTCATTGACACAGTACTACTCTCTGTCTGCGTTACGCTCTTCTCCGTTACCTTTGTTGCTGCTTCAACTGTCTTCTCTTTCTCTTCTGTTGCTTTTAACCTGCTAAGTATTCCATGGTCATTATCCTCTTTTTTGCCTTTCACTTTTCTTAATTCATCTATTCACCCTTAAGCTTACATAGTGGAGATAAGCATTCTTGGGTAGGTAATTATCAAAAGAAAGCACTTACAAAGTAAGTCTATATAGCACTTGGATGAGATATGAGGATAAGGAGCTGGAATATATGGACAAGGAGCTGGGATATAAGGAGAAGGATCTGGGACAGGGGGGAGGAAGGAAGGAAGGAAGGAAGGAATGGCAATATTCGTCTTTAGATCGTAAGCAACCTCTTTGTCTTCCTCTGATCATTTCATCTGACGATCGTTAGCTCAGTTGCGGAGGCCAGGAGCTATAGCCCATTGCTGAACACACAGGCAGATACGAAGCCGCTCGTACGGAGGAGATAAGAATATCTGGACAACAAGAAAAGAGGCGGGGACACCTAGGTAAGAATAGACAGGTAAGAACATGGGGGACATGATACATATACTAGCACGACACATTCTTATATGATACATAGTAAGAGGACACAAGGCAACAGGAAACAGTATACATGGCAAAAGGATACGTGGTAACAAGATACATAGTAACAGGATACATTACAACATTGTTCATCGAAACAGGATGCATACTAACATGATATGTATCCTATTATGAGTTTCTTGGGGAATTTCCTGCACTCCAGGATCTATGCACAGTGTAACGAAGACACTTTAATCTTTGTCCCGGACTGTTTAGGGAAGAGGTCGTCAAGGTTTCATCTTCCCGCCAAAACACACGACGAAACTACGACGTTGCTACAACTGTCGAACAAATTGTAGAAAAAACTATCTAACAAGTTGTAGTAACAACTATCTAACAAGTTGTAGTAACAACTATCTAACAAGTTTTAACAACTTTCTAACACGTCTTAAAAACTTTATAAAACAAGATGAAACAACTTTCTAAGAAGCAGTAACAAGGTAAGAATAGGGGGATCGTCACGTTGTGTGTTCACAAGGATGTGAAGGCTTCCGTCTACTAAACTCTAGACCTGTGGTATATTGACTAATCAGAACCAATTTGATGTTCAGTGGAGGTATTTTCAGGTTCTATGGTTCCTCCTGTGGCTCGTACTTTTGACTCTCAGGACGTGGTGACCCTCCAGACGTGATGACCCCTCCAGACGTGATGACCCTCCAGACGTGATGAACCTACAGTTGAGATAACCCTCCAGTCGTGATAACCCTCCAGACATGATAACCCTTCAGACGTGATGACCATACAGTCGTGATGACCTTCCAGACGTGACTACCCTCCAGTCATGATGACCCTCCAGACGTGATGACCTTCCAGACGTGACTACCCTCCAGTCATGATGACCCTCCAGTCATGATGACCCTCCAGACGTGATGACCTTCCAGACGTGACTACCCTCCAGTCATGATGACCCTCTAGTCATGATGACCTCCAGATGTGATGACCCTACAGTCTGGAAGCTCATCACACTGAAATGCTTGTAATTTACCTAGATCACCCTGTACGCCTCTTAATCTTGCAGAGGGGTTCAACATCACATATTTAAAGAAGCGGCTCCAACACTGGCCTCGTTGTATTGGGCACACACCCTACTCGAGCCGCCGTGACTCCCCACTCTCTCCTTGTTTGGATTGATCTCCTAAATCCCCTTGTCGTGAATTAGTATTATCTGACACCCTGTCTGCAGCCGTAAACTCCTCTCTCTCTCTCTCTCTCTCTCTCTCTCTCTCTCTCTCTCTCTCTCTCTCTCTCTCTCTCTCTCTCTCTCTCTCTCTCTCTCTCTCCCGCTTTCTGGAAAACCTCACCAGGACAAGAGCGAAAAACCAGCAAAAATGCACATTTAATATACAAAGAAAACGTATATGGGTAAAATGACGAGTGTTCTAATTATTGGCATTAAAATAAATATTTATGTTAATATGATAGTCATCAACATTATTATAAGTCACACAAAAGTCACACTAACGTGATATATATCAATGAGAAAGTCCTCCAAGGCTGTGAGGGGGGCGGGAACCTTGACCCCAGCATTGTCAGTCGCACACTGGAAACACCGGGCCTGTGGTCCAGTGGTAGAGTACACGACTGGCTATACCGGGGTCGTAGGTTCGCGCCCACCTCACATCCGGGTGGATTTTCTCCTTATTATAATTTAGGATAAAAACCCCACACTTGTGTATATGTGAATACATCTCAACGTCTATATCAGGTTGATTAAACGTTGAGATGTAAGTTTCGTCCTAATCACAAACTCTGACCTTGATAAAGTACTCAGGAAGGAGGGAATTGTCAGGGAAAGCGCCATGCCATTACGACTATATAGCACTTGGAAGGGATCGGGATAAAGATTTCGGATGGGACCGGGGGGGGGGGGATGGTGCCCAACCACTTGGACGGTCGGGGATTGAACGCCAACCTGCATGTAGCGAGACCGTCGCTCTACCGTCCAGCCCAAGTGATTATGCTAAAGCACTCAGGAGAGTGAGAAAGACTTGGTGTAAATTCCTTACATAATTTCACATATAAACAAGTCTAGGTTTTTATCCTATGTTATTATATCTGCGAGAGGACATTACCATTACTAGTTATCATAATTCGTTTTGTTAAAATTAGTGTTTTCATAATTATAGTTTATCAGTCATAAATACAACAAACCAAATTCAATAATGTTAAAGGCATTGTCACCCTGTATCTCACAACGCGGTATGGCCATGAGGGACATAGAGAGCTTTTGATACACACGGGTGGAATGTCAACGTTGTTAATAAATAGAATGCACTAGGAAGTGATGTGGTTGAAGCAAGCTCCATAGACAGTTTCAGAAATAGATACCCCTTGATCTTGAGACCCCTAATAGGCTCAAGAACCAGTACACCAGTTGAGTGACTGCTGAGAGGCGGGACTAAAGAGCCGGAGCTCAATCCTCGCAAGCACAACTAGGCGACTGCTTGAGGGACATACAAACCTGTGCACGCAGGTACACAGATAACATTGTGCACTTATATAGTACGGAGTACATAGATAACCTTATCCACTAATATTTTAAGTCCATAGGACCATTGAGGGTGTAGCGAAGCCTTGATCAATGATGGGGGTTTCACTCAGTAGTAAGCTTCTGACAGTGGGGGTTTACCAGTGGTTTCAAGTCGCAGTGGCTTACGAGCGCTCAAGCTCAGTCACACACAGCTGATAGCACGATAACGTGATGGCTCGGGATTCGAAAATAAGCTTCCCATTTTAAGTCGACGACGATAAAGTGAGTTTTCACGTGTGGAGAGGCTGATGAGGACACGCCACTGCTATAGTAACAAGCTGATTATCCCAGATATGATAAAGACCTCGGTATATAAACATCAGGAGATATACGTAGGTTTTCGTTGTCAGTTATTTCTAAGGAGTTTACTTCCGGTTCAAAGTTTACCTGCTGGTTGGTCAGTGTTATGTTCTCAATAACCCTTGAGAGGTTGTTTTAGACCTCGAACCCATCAACACTAGATCACTACCAATCACTAGCTTTCTTAGAGGGTCATTAGGGCGAAGAATGGTTAAGGTGTCTACAGAAGCTGAGATGGTCCAGGAGATGCGAGGCACCCACCAATATCATGTAGGGTGATGCGCTTAACAATCACATCAGAGACTTTTCTCATATACATCGACGATCATATTCCCCCGACACTCCCGTCTTGTTCAGTTGATATTAATGCCGTCAAGAACAACGCAGTCTTTTGTTACTGATCTCTTGGAGCAAACGGTACGGGTTAACTATAGATTAGACTTCAATAAGAACTTACATACTTCCACAAGTACTTCCACTAACTTGATTAAAGATTCCATTGGACTTGAAATAAGGATTTCTTTGAACTTGAAATAAAGGCTTCCATGGACCTCAATAAGGACTTTCACAAACTTCAATAGTAACTTCCTTTGATTTTAATGAGGACTTTTATGAGTGTAACTGGACGAGGCACTCACAGCGGCTCTTCTATCGCGATTCGATTATCGTTGAATTTGATGTGGTTTTCGACACCTAGACCACAAAAGCGGTGCTTTTGTTCTCACTAAACCACTGGAATCTTGACGGTGAACGATACAGTCTAAAATGCGAGGCAGCAAGATTAAGAAGAGTTTGAATCCATTCTTCTTTACAGTTCAGTCTTTGTCCGTCTTTATCGGACATTGTTGACGCTAGTTCTTTATTGCCTTGCTTGTCTCATTCCTCATTCCTTGTTTGTCTCATTGAATTAATCTTAATTCTATCTTCATTTGAAGAATATGGAACTTATTCAAGAGTAATTACAATAATGAAGTTTCTTGGAATTTTGGAAGATCTAACTATTGTCGATTACCTCAGTCAGTGTTCTAGACATGAGTACTATTAATATCCAAGGCATGGATTATTTCAATATCCTAGGCAGAAGGCATGAGTAATATCAATATCCTAGGCATTAGGCATGAGTAATATCAATATCCTAGGCAGTAAGCATGAGTAATATCAAAATTCTAGGCAGGATGCATGAATATTATCAATATCCATCATATCAACATCCCAAGCATGAGTAATAGCAATAACCTAGACATGAGTCATATCAATATCCCAAGCATGAGTTATATCGGACGTGTAGTACTTCCAAAATAATGGGTAATGAGTACGTCCAAAATAGTGAGTACTTCAAATTCACAATGAATTCATCTCTCCTCGGATACCCTGGCGGTATTCCATAAGGGACTTAAATGCTACAGAGCAAGTAGCATTTGAGATCGTGCCTATTGTGGGCATACTGGCCTGGATGATAGAGAAACGGTTTCGTATTGTACAGAACCCCAGAGTCAATCCCACGAAAATAGACTTCAGTGAAATGCTATTCCAATATTTTTAATGAAATTGACATGGAGGAAATGGGGGGCGTATTACCAGAAGTTGTGCTCCAAGGAGGGGTTATACCTATTTTGAATACTACTCGAATAGGGGCAAGGGCTGCACGACTCGCGTGAAGGGAAACCTATATGAGTAAAAAGATGCATTCTACGACCAGATTCCTGAGTCAGGCGAGTCTGGTGGGTGATGAATTCATATGTAATTAACCACAAATATGGCAGTAAAGTAAGAGAAGGTAATTATCCAGGTACCAGGCTATCTCCTGGAGATATCAGGAGTATCAGGAGAAAACACTAAGCCACTACGACTATAAAGCACTAGGAAGGGATAAGGATAAGGATTTGGGATGGGACGGGGAGGGGGAGGGGGTAAGGAATGGTACCCAGTCACTTGGACGGTCGGGAATTTAACGCCGATCAGCATGAAGCGAGATCGTCCATCAGTTCTGAGAGTGGTAGTGTGTGTTCCTCCCCCTCCACCTTTAAGTTAGTGTGTGACACGCAAAGAAGTATATGAGTATCGTAAGGGCTGCGTGGAGGAGTGCTTGAAGACCTTGTTAATGGTTAAGCAGAGCATGGCTGAGGCGTTGGTGGTCGTCAGGGCGGTGTGGCTCCTGAGTGTGGAGGTAGAGGTGCTGCTTTTGAGTGTGGAGGTGTGGCTCTTGAATGTGGAAGTGTGGCTCTTGCGTGTGGAGTCTACGTGTTGCTCTTGAGTGTGGAGGTAGAAGTGTGACTCTTGAGTGTGAAGGTGTGGCTCTTGAGTTCTTGAGTGTAGAGGTGATGGTGGGGCTGTTGAATGCGTAGATAGAGGTGTGGCTCTTTGGTTTGAAGGTAGGAGATTAGCTCTTGAGCGTTGAGGTAGAGGTGTGGGTCTTTAGTGTGAAGGGAGATATGTGAGTGTGAATGTGGAAGTGCAGATGTTTAGTGTGGAGGTGGTGGTGTGGCTCTTGAGTGTGGAGGTACAGGTGTGGTTCTTGAGTGTGGAGGCGGAGGTGTGGCTCTTGAGTGTTGATGTGGGAATGTTGCTCGTGAGTGAGGAGGTAGAGGTGAGGAGTGGAGGTTGGGGTTCTAATGTGAGCGTAGATGCTCACATGAGAGTGAAACATGCACCAGTTATCACGAGGAATGTCGCCAGATATGATCCTTGTTGCTAAGCTGTGGCCACTACCCTCACAGCTATCGCACCTGACTGACCAGCTAATCAACACCGTGATTGTTGACCGACCAGAGATAACAGCGATACTGCCACTTCTGAGATTCCCTTATCGTGATCAACCCACATGACCACCACGATATCTTATCACCTATCGCATCTATACTACATATCACCTAAACTACATTTCAGTTGTGAATTGGTTCCAAATATCGCTCCGGTGATACTCTATTTACAAATGTAATTTTTTTATTTTGTTAAGGCAACGCTAGATATGGCGTTCATAAAGAACGCAATAACTGTAATTTGGAGCTTGTGTTCAGTAGTTATGGTCGTGTGTTCAGTAGTGATGGTCGTGTGTTCAGTAGTGATGGTCGTGTGTTCAGTAGTGATGGTCGTGTGTTCAGTAGTGATGGTCGTGTGTTCAGTAGTGATGGTCGTGTGTTCAGTAGTGGTGGTCGTGTGTTCAGTAGTGGTGGTCGTGTGTTCAGTAGTGGTGGTCGTGTGTTCAGTAGTGCTGGTCGTGTGTTCAGTAGTGCTGGTCGTGTGTTCAGTAGTGGTGGTCGTGTGTTCAGTAGTGGTGGTCGAGTGTTCAGTAGTGCTGGTCGTGTGTTCAGTAGTGATGGTCGTGTGTTCAGTAGTGATGGTCGTGTGCTCAGTAGTGCTGGTCGTGTGTTCAGTAGTGATGGTCGTGTGTTCAGTAGTGCTGGTCGTGTGTTCAGTAGTGGTGGTCGTGTGTTCAGTAGTGCTGGTCGTGTATTCAGTAGTGCTGGTCGTGTGTTCAGTAGTGATGGTCGTGTGTTCAGTAGTGCTGGTCGTGTGTTCAGTAGTGATGGTCGTGTGTTCAGTAGTGATGGTCGTGTGTTCAGTAGTGATGGTCGGTGTTCAGTAGTGATGGTCGGTGTTCAGAAGTGCTGGTCGTGTGTGCACACTTATCTATGAAGTAGAGAGACGCACAACCCTTTGCTCTCATATCTTAAGTGTTCAGGCACCACTTCTCGATACGTTGGGGAATACCTCACGATATCGTTATATAACTGTTATATAGTGTGTGTCACTTTTATATGGTTATATCCGATGGTTCCCGGTCGACCATCCTTCGACCATTCGTCTTTCTGCAACGAGTTCCGCTTGCAAGGTGTCTTTAGTGGTTACCTTCTTATGAAGAAGGTACCTATTGGACGACATATTCGACCTCGAGGCGCTAAAGAAGGTAACCACTAAAGACACCTTGCAAGCGGAACTCATTGCAGAAGGAGGAAAGATTCGAGGTAACTACAGAAGCACAATACTGTCCCCCGAGCTCAAAGCGGCAGCTAAGAGCCTTCGTGAGAACAAGGAGATAGTCGTCAGGAGAGGCGACAAGTCGCCAACATACGTTATTCTTAATAAAGACGAATATCTGGCAAAAATGAACCTCATACTCTCTGACCAAACTAAATTCCAAAGGGTAACGAAGGACACTACAGCCGAATTGAAAACGAAGGTAAACAGATTGATTGAAATTGTGAACGCCAAGAAATTCGGACTCCACCTGCCAAAGGTTATCGGGGAATACAAACCTGGGTATGCCTACGGGAATGTCAAGACCCACAAACCTGGAAACTCACTTTGACCAATCATCAGCCAGATACCCTCACCCACATACAGACTGGCTAAGCGACTCAACTGCTTGCTGACTCCTTATGTGCCCTGTGCCTTTAGCCTGAGGTCTACAAAGGATTTAGCTCTAATGAATTACACGTTGCATGAACTTGGTTAACTGTCAGAGTTTCTACAGAAACACACTAGGTACTTCCATTCTGTATGCAGACAAACTGATTCACCGGAGCATAAGGTCATTGCATGAACTAAAAGAGAGACTTGGCACTAGAACTTTAGAAGCTCAAAAGGCAATTGAAAAGGGGAAGTTTGGAGGAATTACTATAACAAGCAACATGAAAATTGTCTTCATTAATTATCAACAGTTTCTTACTAGTCTTATGAGCAATTAGCAGCACCGTATTTTCACAACAACATCCATGAAAGGCTCTCAAACTTCTGAACCTCAAATTATGTATAAGCCACTTCTAAGTGAAATGCGTGTTATTGAAAAAAGACTACTGGCGGCTGGCCTGATGAAATACGACCTAATTACAGAGAAGCTGGAATATTATCTCTCTGTAAGAGGTTTCAGATTTCTTCTTACTCTGCACTAAATGCCTTTAGAGACTGTGGAGGATCACGGACGCCGCATTTCCCAAGATTTACCCCCATTACTGAGTTGTTTACAAGTTATTCCTATTAATACTGCTGAGTGTGAGAGGGGATTCAGTCACATGAACCTGATAATAACAACAACATCCTCAAGAATTCTCATAAATCATTTATCAGCACTTATAACTACATGGACCTCATTTTGTTCAGTGAAATCCTGAGCAATATGCCATATCATGGCTGCGGTACCAAAGATCGGCAGATGACACCAGGAAAAAAGAGGTGCTTCACACCCCGAAAACATCTCACACCTGATCCTTTGTGGAAACTTTTCACTGGTTGTATTTTGTGAGCACTGTTTTAACTTCTTAAAGTGATAAATACATGATTGATGTTTTCTCTTTATTTGTTTGATAATTATATTTTATGATAATTAGTAAGTACAAACACTAAATTCTTAATCGTGTGACATATATATAGAAAGAGAATAAGAAACGACAGGCTTTTGTCAGGCCCACCAGAGCTCCGGCACCTATAAAATTGGCACTGCACCCCTGGTCCAGAGCGAGGGGCGTTACACAGCCCAGCAAGAGGCCAGTATTCATCACGACCACTTAGGAGAGCTGTTCCTCAGCCCTCAGTCATGACAGCAGCTCCGGCAAACACACAACGTAACTAAAAGCTTATAGCGACGCTATTACGGTGCTTCAACGTAAAAAATTATTTTGTGGTTACCGAGAGTATATGTTGTGAGTTTACGCTAGGTTCATTACACAGTTGAGGAGCTGCAAAGTACTGCGAGGTCGTCCTCAACCCAAGTTTATTGTTATCTTGTCGTCCTCGCCGCGCTCTGTAGGTCGTCAGCTGTGTACTAAATGCAAGCTAAACTGCTAAACTGATGCACCCTGGCGCCTGGCTAGTGCCTCCGCGATGCAGTCTCCGCAATACCTCTCCCTTGACCTGAATTTACTCAAGGACCACTCTAGTGGCCACAACGAGGACAGAAAGCCGACGGCTTGTTAAAAGTCCTGCCAATTTTCTTAATGATATTAATTAGCTGGATTTTGAAGTTTAACAGTTTTGGCATTTACGGTTTCAGCGGGTAGGCGGTTGCCTGGGTTTATAACCCTGTGGGTGAAAAAACATCTCCTGTTTTCAGTCCAACTTGAGAGAACATACTTTCTAACACTATCTGTGATTTCCCTGTTATCAGTGCCTTCATATGCAGCCAAAATTATGTTAGGTAAGGGTTTGTTCCAGTTAATAAGGACCATCTTGAAGGACATTAATGATTCTCTGTACATTTCAGTAAATATATCCAAAGAGCATCTGATCAACGACACTATGATATACTGCATGCATCGGTGTCCACCTGTCAGGTCAACCTGGCTAATAAATATGAGTTAACAAGGGCGGGCGCCGGGGACATTAAACTCCGGATCACCTGAAGATAAAGTTAAGGTAAAGACGTTGCTTAGTGACTCTTACACCGCATCGTCGTAAGGAGAGTTCAGATTGTTATCGTCTAGTTCTGATAAGCTTTCTTGTCAATATGTCGGTCAACAACATCAGGTTGCATTATAGGGATTTCATTGCAGGGAATTTCAGGTCTTTGGTGTCGCGCCTTCACTAAGTCTTAAGAATGATATCATACGTGGGTTGTTTTGCACTGTACCCAGCGGTATGCAGTTCTTCTAAAGGCACAGTCGTGGCTCTAATTATATATTTAAACACCCACAATGGTGGCACTGTATGGCATCCTTCCCGAGGCACTCCGAGGCGGGGTAGCCTGGCAAAACACCTATGTATTATTATTTTTTTTTGAGAGAGAGAGAGATAGTTACGGATCAGACCACTGAGGGTGAGGTGATGACAGCTTCATTTATTTTTATTTATTTTTGATGTTTTATCTATACATTTATATACAAGAAGGTACTTTCGGTTGTGAGAGAACATAACATTGGTGTTCATACAGTCTTGCAAAGCCACTAACACGCCTGGTGTTTCTGGCAGATTGTGGCACTTACCATTTCTTAGGAACACTTGTGATGTGATTATTCCTATTATTCATAAAGTTACTGCACTTCTCTAGTGTTCCCATGAAGCTGCAGGAAAAGTATAAAACCAAGGTTATGGATGAGACCTGCAGGTCTCATCCGTAACCTTGATGAGAAAAATGAAAAAGCCTCGGCTACCATCATCTTTTGTCCAGTCATGATGGTCGAGCGGTTAAAGTGTTCTGTACACCAGTTGCAAAGTGCTCCTGGCAGTATGGGTTCGAGTCACATCTGGGGTGTGAGTTTTCAGTTGAATATATATGCCTGGGGACCATTCAGGCATGTTCACACATATATATTATATATATATATATATATATATATATATATATATATATATATATATATATATATATATATATATTGTGATGGGAAAAGTTGGTGGTCGGCAGTCTCTATAATGTCAGTCACATTAAACAAATAAAATATAAAAAAAAAGAAAAAAAAGTTAACTGCAAGTCGTCTTCGCTATGAAATAAACTGTAGGATAAAGCAGAGGAAAAAACATTTAAAATACTTACTTTGATCAAAAAAATAAATTAAACAAATTACAAAAATATCCAGGCTTGGCTCTAATACAAAATTTGCAAAACAAACAAGATGAATAATCAAATTTACGTTACGTTAAGGTGCAAAATAAAATATGGTGCAGAATACTGTGAGCTAAGCTGACTAACTCCGGTACCACACCGAGATGTGTTAACGGGTCTATTCAGTTGAGCACGCAGGAGGAATCTAATTCGTAGTGGGCAATGCAGCTATATAGATATATATATATATATATATATATATATATATTATATATATATATATATATATATATATATATATATATATATATGTGACGGTAACGAGTTGGAAATGGTGGTCGGCAGTCTTCCAACTAGCAGGTGTCAGTGCTGGGCCACATATAATATATAAAAAAGAAAAGGGAAAAAAAGAGAAAAAAAAGAATGACTGCGTGATTGGTAATCTGTGGTAAGGTTGGAAATACGAAAGACAATAATAAAAACTGGATTTTAATAACAATAAAAAAACACAAATTGAAACAAATGCAAAATCTTGGCTTAATGGTAACAAATGTCAAGTGGAAAAAGAATACATAAACATGAAAATAGATTACGTTAATGGGGAGGAGAATTGACATACAAAAGTAAATAAAATATGAATGCTGGAATATATGCACTAACTATAAACCTCTATTTGACCACACAAGGTGAGTCACTTAGGAGTTCATAGCTTGCGAGCACACAATATTCTGGCTGGCAGAAACGCAAGGGACTCCAACAATAACTGGCGAGGTCTTGTGATTGGCGAGGAGCCGGAGTGGAGTGTTGGTTGGCGGCCAATGAGGAAGCTGGATGGCCGCAGTCGCTAGTTAGGCAGTTGAAGGGTTCGGCGCGTCGACCAGGTGCAGCAGGTGCTGGAGTGGGGGGGAGGAGGGAGTTGCTGGTACGTGTGGCGAGCTTATAATACGTTTAGCCACTACAAAACGTATCTTGTATATTGATGAGGACAGGAGTGAGTCGTAGAAATAGCAGGCTAAATCTCTGATAAGAGATTATCGTCACAATATATATATATATATATATATATATATATATATATATTATATATATATATATAATATATTATATATATATATATATATATATATATACTTAAAGGAAATGTGCTATTCTTTTGTCCGAGGTTGAGTTTCACAAAGCCAGGCGCTTGCGTGAAATTTGCTTCTCTGAATTTTTCCAAGTGATGACTGCTGGGTTTTGACCAGCAAGGGTGGGTTAGGATTGGTGTCAATGAAACCAGCAGCAAGGCCCACTGTGACAACGTCACACCACACATTACCAAATATGGATTTTGTTTTATCATAATACTTGCCCTTTAAAACGCAAGTACTTTTTGATGAGTTTGTGTGTTTCTCTTAACTTTACGGACTGTGGAAGTGTGTTATAGCAAGAAATTCTGAAAGTGTCTGCTTCCCGAAGCCGTACTTCCTCGACGATGCTCCAGTTCAAAATGCAAATCCAAAAATTCATCACATATAAGGAAGGACCTTCGACAAACCTCCGGCTACTTGTCCTAGTCGAGGATTCTAAAACGAATCTGCCCTCTGGTAAATTTAAACAATTTAAGGAAATATTAGTAAGTAATAAAAAAGAAGGCACCAAGTAAAGAAATAATAATTTGTCTTGAATTAGTTTAGCTAGTGCACGGAGGAGCCACCACACTCACCATCTGGGATAGTGATGGTAATACCTGTCTAATAGTGTCAGGTACTGGACAACAATGGTCTTTGAGCTAACCAGTATCATTTGTGGGTTATAGTCCCATACACCTGGAGGGTCCCAGCCCCATACACCTGGAGGGTCCAGGCCCATACACCTGGAGGGTCCCAGCCCCATACACCTGGAGGGTCCCAGCCCCATACACCTGGAGGGTCCCAGCCCCATACACCTGGAGGGTCCCAGCCCCATAAACTGGAGGGTACCTGTCCCATATTCATTGTCACAATAAATAATATTGCAGTGTTATGTCAAATGATTAATAATTTACTCCAACCCTCATCAATCACTGAGTGACGGACAATATATGCAATTTTGTTCAATACTGGACCATTCAGGCTGATGTAATCTTTATTAAACAACAGAGTTGGATTTCGTTTAGTGACTTGCATCTCTCTCTCTCTCCTCTCTCTCTCTCTCTCTCTCTCTCT
>WNGS01092210.1:45129907-45154981 GCA_020271785.1 Procambarus virginalis | reverse complement strand
TAAACCAAATATGTTTAAAGGAAACGCTTGCTGCCTAAGGTATACAAATATATACGATGTATATATGTATGTATTTAGAAAGGACGCGATCCCTAACAGTACTCCAAACATTACAAACATTTACTGCGACACTGGAATAGAGGTCAATGTTTAGTCTGGACGCGAGCACTAACGGAAAGTAAACATTTCGCGCCTGACAATGTTACCGTTGCTCACCGAGCAGCGCTGACGCCGTGAAAAGTACCTTGAGGCAAAACCTACTCTTTACTACGAAGGCAGCATCGTCAGCATCTTCGTCAGCATCTTCGTCAGGAGGACCTGACGAAGTTAAGAGCTTTCCAGCAGCAGTCGCACAGGCCATAATCTTATTAACTGGTCGGCATAATCCCATAAATTACTGCAGGAACCTAACAAGATTGGTATTAGGATTCCCATCCCACCCAGTCTACACATTGCGGTTCTGAACTCCACTGAGCCTGCTCTATTGTCTCAACTCATCTTGGAAGACTCACGTGGGACAACTTACGAGAATCTGAAGGAAGCAATTTTATTAAGATGTGCTGAAAAGAAGTCACAACAACGAAGTAGAAACAACAAACCCAACCCTTACATAAGAGAAGAAACATTAATGACGACGTTTCGGTCCATCTCGGACCCTTATCAAGTCCGGCTCTGTCACGACTCAAGTAGAGTCCACATGGAAGGGCTCGAAGCGTCGACACTTTCACATGTGTGGGTTGACTTATTCAATGGGAATTATTGGGATTGGATGCCCACATAGAGCTGGTAGGAAGGAGGTAGGATGGGGATAGAGGAAATCTTGAATAAGAATTGAGGAGGTATAGAGCATTGGCAGTACCACTTTGACATTGTTGGTGACTTACAGACTTTGAAATGAAAGTGTATGTGTATGTTTGGTGTGTTGTGTGTGTGTGTGTGTGTGTGTGTGGTGTGTGTGTGTGTGTGTGTGTGTGTGTGTGTGTGTGTGTGTGTGTGTGTGTGTGTGTGTGTACTCACCTATTTGTACTCACCTATTTGTGCTTGCGGGGGTTGAGCTTTGGCTCTTGGTCCCGCCTCTCAACTGTCAATCAACTGGTGTACAGATTCCCGAGCCTACTGGCTCTATCATATCTACCCTTGAAACTGTGTATGGAGTCAGCCTCCACACATCACTGCCTAAAGCATTCCATCCGTTAACTACTCTGACAACTGTGTGTGTGTGTGTGTGTGTGTGTGTGTAATTACCTAAGTGTAATTACCTAAGTGTAGTTACAGGATGAGAGCTACGCTCGTGGTGTCCCGTCTTCCCAGCACTCTTTGTCATATAACGCTTTGAAACTACTGACGGTTTTGGCCTCCACCACCTTCTCACTTAACTTGTTCCAACCGTCTACCACTCTATTTGCGAAGGTGAATTTTCTTACGTTTCTTCGGCATCTGTGTTTAGCTAGTTTAAATCTATGACCTCTTGTTCTTGAAGGTCCAGGTCTCAGGAAATCTTCCCTGTCAATTTTATCAATTCCTGTTACTATTTTGTACGTAGTGATCATATCGCCTCTTTTTCTTCTATCTTCTAGTTTTTGCATATTTAATGCCTCTAACCTCTCCTCATAGCTTTATATGACCGCATTGCTGGCGGTGTTTATCTATAGTGAAAGCTTTCTACGCTATTTCTTAGTATTAGTATAAGAAGAGCAATCAAGTTCTGTGTAACTTTGTGTCATGTAACGCTTTGAATCTATGGACAGTTCATGCCTCCACCACCTTCTCACTTAACTTGTTCCAACCGTCTACCACTCTATTTGCAAAGAAAACTTTTAATATATTTTCTCGGCACCTTTGTTCCTTTGCTTGATTTTATGACCTCATGTCTTCAGTCGCAGGCTTCAAGAATTCCTCTTGTTAATTTTGACGATTTGTGTTACTATTTTGGCGATTGTTGTTACTATTTCAGCGATACTTGGTACTATTTGGCGATTCTTCGTACTATTTTGGCGATTCTTGGTACTATTTTGGCGATTCTTGGTACTATTTTGGCGATTCTTGGTACTATTTTGGCGATTCGTGTTAATGTTTTGACGTCGTGATCAAATCGCCTCTTTTTTCTTTCTACCTTCTAGTATGGCGTATTTAAACACCTTTAGCTGTCTGTATTGTGTGGCAGAGCGGGTGTGTGACAGCTGGGTGTAGTGGGAGGGTGGGTGTGTGTGGGAGGGCTGAGTGTCATGCCATCGCTAGTGAATAACGGAGGAGAGATCAGCTGTGAATCAAAGTAGCCGGCATCGAAACCACAAGGCTGAGGCTCCCAACCATCCGGATGAAGCCACAAGGCTGAGGCTCCCAACCCTCCGGATGAAACCACAAGGCGATTTCTTGTGGCTCCCAACCATCCGGATGACGCCACAAGGCTGAGACTCTCAACCATTCGGATGAAGTCGAACACATTCGAGTCGTTTCGGTTATGTGCAGTAAACGGGAATATTTCCGAGGTCGGCGGGCGGAGACGGTTGAGCGCGGGGTTATTGTCAGCTCTTACTCACCCTCGGGGCCCTTTTTTAAGACATTGGTAGTGATACGGGTGTTCCAACGACGGCTTCCATCCCGGCTTATTTCCGCATGTTACGCGCTCCGGGTCAGGTCAGAGGCCCCGCCGCACCGTGAGCACATGGCGGTCGCTCTCTCGGTTAGGGGCGAGAATTCGGTGTTTTGATTTATTATCGGAAAAAAACAGAGGGAAGCATACGAAGTGTGAGAGAGAGAGAGAGAGAGAGAGAGAGAGAGAGAGAGAGAGAGAGAGAGAGAGAGAGAGAGAGGGGGGGGGGGAAGACCGGGAGATGTGACGGATATGGCGCAGGGTGTGGCTCAGGGTGAGGCGTGTCAGCAGCGCCAGCGCCAAGGCCGCCAACCCTCACATTACATATCATGGGTTATTGGCGTCACATCACGGTAACGACGCGCTCACTGCCAGTTACACGCAACTCATTCCCGCCTTGCGTGTGTGTAGCACTTGCTGATGTTGTGTGTGTGTGTGTGTGTGTGTGTGTGTGTGTGTGTGTGTGTGTGTGTGTGTGTGTGTGTGTGTGTGTGTGTGTGTGTGTGTGTGCGTATGTATGTGTGTGTGAAAGACTCATTTAGAATTCAGGACAAAGAATCAGCCTAAACTATTTCATATAGGGACATAAGGGTAAAGATGTTGGTAAATAAACATAAGATCCAGCCGCACAAAAGAGGAAGCTACACAAGGATTCGTAAGGAAGTGCGCCAAGAACTCAATAAAAGCCTCAATGAAGTCTTCAAGACTGAACCTGAACTGTCCCCAGATCTAAGACTTCTAATGAAACAGACGCTACCAAGAGAAAGACAAATCGAAATATTAGTTACACCAAAGGAAGTAAAGAAACAAATAGAGGAACTGGGTGGGATGAAAGCCGCAGGCTCTGAGAAGATCTCACTATGGATTCTAAACGAGTCAAAGGCATCATTGTGTGTACTCTTTGTAATAGTTTTCAACTCTCCAATAGAAATGTGGGAACTGCCTGTTATTTGGATAGTGACAAATATGGTTCCTATATACAAGAAAATGGGAAGACCGATATCACTAACAAATATTCCATGTAAGATATTAGAAAGACTAATTAAACTAAGGCTCGTCGATCATTCAGAACATAAACATTTTGTTGCCAAACATCAACATGGAATCAACGAACGCAAATGTTACTTGTCAAACGTATTAGAGTTCTATGACAAAATAACAAAAATCAAACAGGAGAGAGCACGGAACAACTGCTTTTTCTCTGGATTGCCAGAAAGCTTGTGACTATGTTCTTCACAAGCGACTTATAGGCAATTTGAAAACCAGGCTGGTGTATCGAGAAAAGTAATAAATTGGGTGGAAAAAACTTGAATGAAGAAGGCATTGGGTCATAGTAAGAGGAGAACTATCAGAATGGAGAGGTAACGAGTGGAGTACATGAAGGGTCGGTACTAGGGGTCCAGTCTGTTCCTAATACATGTAAACGATCTAACAAACGAAGTAACTTCATTCTTATCCATGTTTGCTGACGATGTTAAGCTAATGATGCGAATAAGAACTTAGACTGCAACAGATTGAAAGATGATCTAGACAATCTCCAGAGATGGTTGGTGAAATGGCTACTAGCATTTAACCTTGACACATGCAGAGCCATGAGGAGAGTTGTTGAAGCAAAAAGACCTTAAATACATCATAGGACGAAAGGAAGACAACTTCCAATTTCCGAAAAAGGAAATGACGTAGGAGTGGACAAAGATCCCTTCCGAGGGCTGTATACATTCTTTGTGAGACCTATTTTTGAGCATGCTGCACCGGCATGGAACCCCTTACCTAAATAAACACAAAACAAAACTTGGAATGGTTAAAAAATATGCAAAAGGGCTAATGATATTACGTTATGCAGAAAACTGATGAAACCAAACCTCACTTCACTGGAGGGAAGAAGGAATACAGCAGACATGATAACATTTATTATTAACATCTTTATTGACAAAAAATAATAACAATACTGCCTTATCTGAGGAATTGAATTAGGTCTTATTAGAGTGAGGATAATGCTGGTATTCACTGTCACACAGGACAGAGGATCATACACAAGTCAAAAGGTCTAAACTGTAGGCTGAAGAATATAAATATCATGGTTGCAATCAGCTACATTATACTGTACTATATACTGTATACACATTTCAATGTACGAATATATAAATGCAACTTTCTATTGTGCACTGCCAGACAAGGGCAGGGATGAGTTCAAAACAGATGCAGCTTATCAATAATATAAATAAAATTGTCCTTCATTCTTTAAAATGGACAAGCAAATTTTGGATAAATTGTGAAGGTGTCGTCCAGTACATCAGATTCAATGAAATAGTTACACAGTTGGTAGTACAATAGGCCAGGAGGTCGATAATCTTTCACGGTTTCACATTCAACAATATAGTCTTCTAGTGAATGCGTTAAAGGTTTGTAACAGAATTAACAATCTGAATATTCTGGTAGTGAGTCGGCCTCACTAACCTGCCAAATGTGCCTATAACCAAGGCGAATTCTCGCAATGACTACATCACATTGCCTGGTCCGATTACTGTGCTGACCATACAAATACCAATTATTACAAAAGTTGTCGTAGCTTTTAATACTGCAGCTTTCAGGTCTCTGGGCATTTCTTAGTTAAATCTGAAGTATTTTCTTTAATTTGTGTTTCTAACAACTGCATTAAATAGTCCAACGTCATAATCAGTGTTTTCTTTCCTGCAAACCTCAGTGACCAGTCGATCTACAAAGTCATGATTTTCCGTGGGAGAAAACACCACTTGCCCCGTGGTCGAATTGTGACCACGGGGCAAGAGGTCTGGGGAAAGGAGGGCAGACTATATGACAGGGAATTACAGGAGAATAAGATAATATCTGGGAGAAGTGCAGTGGGAAGAAGAACTAAGAGAAAAATCAGGGCAATATATGATGGACCTAGTTAAGTTGAAATGTAAGTAGGCCGAAGAGAGTTTTATTCCAACAGTAAAGGAAAAAAAATAGTAGGGAACATAAAAACCCATGATGTATTAGAGTCAGTGTCAGTAAGTAAAAATGAGAAACAGGAGGGAGTGGAGAAAGTACAGTGGACAATATGATTAGATGCAACTTAGCTAGAAATGAATACATTAATATAAGGAGAGTATCGGAAAGAAATTATGAAAATTATATTGCAATTAAAGTGAGAAAGGAACCAAAATTACTACATAGTTATATAAGAAGGGAAAATGTCGGTGAACGACCAAGTGACACGACTAAGGAAAATAGAACGGTCATATACAGAAAACGATTTCCTACTTGATAAGGAAATCTGCTAGGCACCGAATGCCAGTTTCCATGGAGTGTTCACAGCCGAGCCTGAGCAGCTCCCATTGTTAGAAGAGGAGATGGCCCAGGATGAAAGACTAACAGATGTAGAAGTGACAGCAGTGGAGGTAATGAAACAGGTAACAACACTGGATGTAACTAAAGCGGTTAACACAAAGTATCACCGAGGTTCATAAAAGAGGCAGCGCAGGCCCTCAGCGTGCCTCAAGCAAGACTCTATAATGAGTCACTTACGAAGGGAGAGTTGCCCCCTTGCTGGAAGAAGGCAAATGTGGGGCCAATTTTTAAAAAAAGGAGATATGGAAGAGGCACTTAACTACAGATCAGTATCATTGACACGCATCCCCTGTAAAGTACTTAAAAAATAATCAGGCTAAGACTAATTACACACCTCGAGAACATTAGGCATGTAAACAAACATCAACATGGGTTCTGAGAAGGGACCTGAGGGTTGCCAGATTGGGTTACTTGTATTGGATTGTAGCCCAAATGAAAAGTTATGCTATGTATGTTTAGCTACTTCCTACTCTTTTCGGCTATTGTTAAAAGCTGACGTGTGTACTCTGAAAAGGGAATCAATCGTTAACAAAAATATTTTGTCTAGTTTTATAGTCAAATTATTGATTTTTATTTATTCAACTCGCGACTTCTTGCAACTCAAATCTGTCATCCCTGCCTGAGAGTGGATGTAACACCAATTCTAACTCCTGAGACACATGTGAATCGCATAAACCCAGCAGCGTACTCTACACTAGCAAAAGTTAGAACGTAATTCAGAAACCTAGGTAAGGGAGCCGGTCGGCCGAGCGGACAGCACGCTGGACTTGTGATCCTGTGGTCCTGGGTTCGTTCCCAGGCGCCGGCGAGAAACAATGGGCAGAGTTTCTTTCACAAAATGCCTCTGTTACCTAGCAGTAAAATAGGTACCTGGGTGTTAGTCAGCTGTCACGGGCTGCTTCCTGGGGGTGGAGGCCTGGTCGAGGACCGGGCCGCGGGGACACTAAATAGCCCCGAAATCATCTCAAGATAACCTCAAGATAAGGAAGCATTCGAAGCACTTTACACTGCCTACGTGAGACCAGTCTTAAATTATGCAGCCTCGTCATGGAGAACCCACCTAAAAAATATTAGGAAACTCGAAAAGGTAAACATATTTGCGATGAGGCTTATATCGCAAATTATGTCCCATAGTTGCATGGAATGGGATATGAAGAGCGACTGAAGGAACTGAACCTAACGACGTTAAAAAAAGGAGGGAGCGGGGAGATATGATAGCAGCATACAAAATACTTAAAGGGGATTGACAGATTGGAAACAGACGAGATGTGAATACGGAATACCAACAGAACAAGAGGACATGGGTGGAAACTGGAAACTCAGATGAGTCATAGTAATGTTAGAAAGTTTTCTTTTAGCGTGAGAGTAGTGGGGAAATAGACTAAAGGAGCACATTGTGTAAACACACACGATTCATAGCTTTAAAACAAGGTATGACGGAGAAGGTCATTGTTTTAAACAACCGAAGGCTAGAAAGGCGAGATCCAAGAGCCAACGCTCGATCCTGCAGGCATAAATAGGTGAGTACACACACACATCCGGTGGTCTGTGGTGCTGGACAAGCGTCTCTAAAACAGCAACAACTCGAAGATAAAACTCATCCTGGCGGCTACTCCTAAACATCTCGTACTTATTTTACTTTTATTATTTTGCAAATTAAACAAATCTCGATCATAATATTGAGAGAGAGAGAGAGAGAGAGAGAGAGAGAGAGAGAGAGAGAGAGAGAGAGAGAGAGAGAGAGAGAGAGAGAGAGAGAGAGAGAGAGAGAGAGAGAGAGAGAGAAGGACATTAATTCTTTCACGAATGTTCAATATTTTTGTGTTCCTCTTCACTTGGGACGGAAATAAAAAAAAAATCCTTTCCCTAGTCTATTAAACCGTTTTAGTCGGCATTATACGTGACGCTTAAGGACGCGTTTCGCTGAAGCTCTCATCAACATCTCCGGAGGCAGAGTGAGATTGATTGATTCATGAAGATTAAGTCAACCAAGAGGTGGCACGGGCATGAATAGCCTGTAAGCAGAGTGAGAGTAAATACACAGTATTATAAGCATAATACAGAATGAGATGAGGTATAAGACGGCCGATGGAGGTTGGTAGTGGCCGTTGTCTCTTGGGGTTGTTGACAGCACAATATACTCAAGGGAAAATATCGCCCAACAGACTTCATGCAAGTCAGCAACCTTTGACACACGAGTCCCTTGTTTAAGGTCTCCAGAAGATATTTTCCTGTTAACTAAGATCTTTCCCAAGACGTCGTAGTTTACTGAGGCGACATCGTAACAAGGTGAGATTCCTTTATATCTGGGAGGGGGGCCACTGCGCCGCACTAACGTCAGGAGAAATGCCGCTCTCAGCTACACTGTGTCGGAGATACTGGCGTCGGCCACCAGCCAGTACTCTTGATTTGCCACTCCGTCTAAAACCCATACATTTAACCCTATCCATAAACGAACGAACCCAAACAACCCAATGAACCTATCGAGTCCAGTGCATCGAAAACGTATAAATTTGTGAGTCATTACTTTTTTAATAAGATGAGTAACGTTGGCTGCTGCAACGTAAGAAACACGACCTATTAGTTGAGAGGATGGGTTGAAGTGGCAGTGGAGCAGTTATGTGTGCCAAACACATAAACAAGTTGTATGTTTGCACCCTTCTTCTAGGACAGTTCTGCACTCTCTCAACAACCACACAAAGTACCCACAACGTATTTTAAACGTAATTATGATCTTGCAGCGTTTTAGCAACGTAAAAATTAAATAAAAAAAAACTTAGTGGTTACGTTGGGTGTTTGCCGTGTAGGGTAAAGTAAGCTTCCCACACTTGCTGAAGCTCGCTTTCTCTATGACTCACTTCCTGATTCCTCTCCATGCCTTCCCTGGCTAACACGCGGACTCGTCGGCCTCGCTTCTTGCAAGTCCAGCGTTCGATCCCCGGTGGTCTCGATGAGGGATGGGTAGCATTTTTTCTCTTCATTTTCCCTTATTCTGGCTCCTATCCCCATATCCTTTTACATGTGATAAATACTGGCATAGTGCTTAAATCTCCTCATAATTATCTTACCTCATAATTTTAGTTATCTCATATCCTTCCCACGCAGTAACTGTAGTCATACTGGCTTAGCGCCTTCTCATAATTTCCATCCTTCCATGGATATCATCTAGAAACTACAACAATGTTTCACTTACCATTCAGTCTTGTACTTGAGAATAAGCTTAAATAGCCACCTAAAATTATGAAACGAAATATATAGTTGTCACCAATGGTGGAAAACTAAGCAACGCTCCCTGACGAGCTCTCCGGCAGCGCTCAACAGGTGGTCTGGTAAACTAGCTCATTGGTCGGCCGGCCGGTGATCAGGGCTCCGTATCTAAAAGGCACCAGTTCGTTGATATTGGCGTATATGTGGTAAGCGTTCGTGTCGCTAGCTTCGAGCAGGTTGTTGATGTGTGCGTCACCATGCAAGGGAGCTGTTGCAACGGTGGTACAGGTGGGTGATGGGTCCCCTGCATTGACACTAGTGTGTGACACATTGCCTGGAGCACCACTGGTGTGTGAGGGGTCGCCCGGAGCACCACTGGTGAGTGAGGGATCGCCTGGAGCACCACTGGTGTGTGAGGGGTCGCCCGGAGCACCACTGGTGTGTGAGGGGTCGCCCGGAGCACCACTGGTGTGTGAGGGGTCGCCCGGAGCACCACTGGTGTGTGAGGGGTCGCCCGGAGCACCACTGGTGTGTGAGGGGTCGCCCGGAGCACCACTGGTGAGTGACCGAGTCCTTGTGTCAGTGTAGCATGATTCGTCTTCCTCCTGCCGGGTAAACTTCTGATTTTCTCTGGCAATGTTCAGCAAAACAATATCTGCAAGACATATTAAGATGTAAATATCTAACGCTCGTTAAATTTGTAACAACAGTAGGGAAGCAATGCTATTGGACATTAAGTTGTATGCAAATTTATAAGCAAAATTGATTAATAGAATATTCAGCGTTGAGAAGGAAGCTATGAATTCATTCGAAGATGCATCTATTATATATATTTTCCAATCTTCCCCTCTCCTTCTCTCTTCACCCTTTTTCCCAGTCTCTCTCCTCTTTCCCTTGCCTGTCTCTCCCATCCTCTTCCCCTTTTCTCCTCCCCTTTCTCTACTCGTCTCTTCAAACATCCTACTCTCCCTTCCTCTCCTTCACTCTCTTCCTGTCTCTCTCTAAAACAAAAATAGTAGAGTGAAGCGTTGAATCCACGAAGTAACTCTACGAAAACACAACTTCTATTTCAGAAGAGACCACGTGAAAGTCTCTGGGAGTGGAAGCTCTAGATGCCAACATTTCTTAAAGTGTGGCACTGAGGCCAACCCCGACCCGCCTATCACACACTCTCATATCCCTCCCTCCGCCCAACATGTGTTTTGAACGAGGCTAGCCCCAAACGTCTGGCCTCCAGTCTCGGACAAACACAATCATTCTCTTTTATGGACCCAGATGATAAAAATAATATAAACATTTGAATAAAGAATATTGGATTTTAAAACATCTCTTAAAAAAAAATATTAAAGAATGGTGCCTGAAATGCTTTGTATTTCTGTCTCACATATATAAAGAAAGTTATGAAGACAAATACAATTACAGGCTAATAAGCCTTCTCCTAATTATTTTTATCATTTTGATGGAAAAATATATTTAATAGGGATCACACAGCACTCAGCTTTACTGGTGCTTGATTACTGGCTTTAATGGTGAATGATTACTGGCTTTACTGGTGCATGATTACTGGCTTTACTGGTGAATGATTACTGGCTTTACTGGTGAATGATTACTGGGTTTACTGGTGAATGATTACTGGCTTTACTGGTGAATGATTACTGGCTTTACTGGTGAATGATTACTGGCTTTACTGGTGAATGATTACTGGCTTTATTGGTGCATGATTACTGGCTTTACTGGTCAATGATTATTGGCTTTACTGGTGCATGATTACTGGCTTTACTGGTGAATGATTACTGGCTTTACTGGTGCATGATTACTGGCTTTACTGGTGCATGATTACTGGCTTTACTGGTGCATGATTACTGGCTTTACTGGTGAATGATTACTGGCTTTACTGGTGCATGATTACTGGCCTTACTGGTGAATGATTACTGACTTTACTGGTGCATGATTACTGGCTTTACTGGTGCTTGATTACTGGCTTTACTGGTGCATGATTACTGGCTTTACTGGTGCATGATTACTGGCTTTACTGGTGCATGATTACTGGCCTTACTGGTGCATGATTACTGGCTTTACTGGTGCATGATTACTGGCTTTACTGGTGAATGATTACTGGCTTTACTGGTGCATGATTACTGGCTTTACTGGTGCATGATTACTGGCTTTACTGGTGAATGATTACTGGCTTTACTGGTGCATGATTACTGGCTTTACTGGTGAATGATTACTGGCTTCACTGGTGCATGATTACTGGCTTTACTGGTGAATGATTAAGAAGCTTGTTATATAGTGTTCAATAAGTATTCAAAGGTGAAATATATGTGAAGTGCAAATGTTCATGAGGTTCATTACATCATCACCGGAAGATGTTCACTAGCAAGCAACATTCTCACACTAAACATTCCGGCACCGAACATTTCCTCGCTAAATGTAGCAACACTAAACATTTCAACAATATATATTCCGCACTAAACATTCCCACACTAAGTATTCATACATAACATCCCCACACTAAACATTGCCACACTAAACATTAAACACATTAAACATTCTCTTACTAAACATTCCCACACTAAACATTCCCAAACTAAATATTACCGCACTAAACATTCTCAAACTAAACATTCGCACACTAAACATTCGTACACTAAACATTACTACACTAAACATTCCCACACTAAACATTCCCTCATTTCATAATAAGCATATATATTTTTTCGTTATAGATAAAATTTTAGATGTGTTGTGTGTGTTCACCTAATAGTGCTGGGGGGGGGTTAGATTTAGCTCTTTGGTCCCACCTCTCAATCATCAATCAACTGGTGTACATATTCCTAAGCCTATTAGCCTCTATTATATCTATATTGGAAACTGTGTATGGAGTCAACCTCCACCTTATCACTGCCAAATGCATTTCATTTGTTAGTGCTTGTGTGTGTGTGCGTGTGCGCTCGTGTGCGTGTGTGTGTGTGTGTGTGTGTGTGTGTGTGTGTGTGTGTGTGTGTGTGTGTGTGTGTGTGTGTGTGTGTGTGTGTGTGTACTCACCTATTTGTGCCTGCAGGATCGAGCATTGACTCTTGGATCCCGCCTTTCTTGCCATCGGTTATTTATTGCAATGACTCCTTTCCTATTTCCCTATTATATCTAGTTTTAAAATTATGAATAGAGTGTATGTGTATGTGTGTGTGTGCTCAGCTATTTGTGCACACACACAATAATTTGTGTGTGTACGTGTGTGTGTGTTTGTGTGTGCGTATGTGTATACGTGTGTGTGTGGGGGGGTGAGTGCGTGCGTGCGTGTGTACGTGCGTGCGTGCACGTGTGAGTGAGAACATTACTAGTGACAAGCATCCTCGTGATATCAAAGGTCAAACTGTGTCATTAACGGAAGTAAAATAAACTCTCTCTCTTCGTACTCAAATACGATAAAAAAAGATAAATTAATTACTAAATTATTTAAATATTTATGTAATGATGTAATCCTCCACAAAAACGCGAGAAGACACCTTATTTACGACGAGTGTTTCACAATGGCCGCAGTGCTAGGTAGAGTCTTCATTCCGGCCCCCCTCCCCCCATTGTAACTCATGTTGCCAATTTTTAAGGAATTGCTCAATCAGTTAGAAATGCGACCTAGCAGTCAAATATGCACCAACCCTGATTTCTCCAGCAGAAGCAAAGGAAAAATTCTACGATGACCTCAACAGAGTCAGAGCGAGAATCCCTGTAAAGGAGCCACTGTTCATCCTCAGCGACTTCAACGCCAGAAGTAGGTGCCCTTTTGGTCCACTTGTCTGGGTCAATTCGGCATACGGAGGATGAATGAGAACGGGCAACGTCTGCTAGAACTCTATTGCCTTCATGGTCTCTGTGTCACCAACACACATATACTCAACACGTTCTTCGACACAAATTCTCAACACAGAGTATCTTGGAGACACCCCAGATCCAAGCACTGGCACCAGCTTGACCTGATTCTTGCCAGGCGTGCAAGTCTATGCATCGTCAAGATTACGCGTAGCTACCAAGAGTGCTGTCTGTGACACTGACCACTCCTTGGTATATAGCAGGGTCAAGATGGAAACAAAGAAGATTTACCACTCGAGAAAGGAGGGCAGACCTCGCATCAATACCATCAAGACCCGCAATCAGGACAAGGTGAAGATTTTGCACATGTGCTCAAGGAAGCTCTCCCTGGCCCAGGGTCACCACCTGTAAAAGATGGGAGCACTTCAGAAACGCTGTGTTCAACGCTTCCATGTCCACCTTTGGCAAGAAGACCAGCAGGTCGGCAGACTGGTCCAAGGCTCACTCGGATGAAATGCTACCTGTCATCGAAGAAAAGAGAAACGCCTTGGCAGCCTACAATGCCTGCCCAAGTCAGCGCAACTTACAAATCCTTTGCGCCGTCCGCTGCAAAGTGCAGCAGAGCGCCAGGCGATGTGCCAACAACTATTGGCTCCAGCTCTGCTCCCAGATACAGACTGCAGCAGATACAGGCAATGTAAAGGGAACGTATGACGGCATCAAGTAGGCCCTCGGCCCAATCCAGAAGAAGACCGCTCCCCTGAAATCTGCCACAGACGAAGAGATTCAGGACCAGACACTGCAGCTGAAGCGCTGGGTCGAGCACTACTCTGAGCTATACGCCAGGGAGAATGTGGTCACAGAAGACGCCCTGAACGCCATCGAGTACCTGCCTGTGTTAATGGAGCTCGACAGCAAACCGACCCTCGAAGAACTCAGCGAGGCCCTAGACTCCCTTGTTTCTGGCAAAGCTCCTGGAAAAGACGGTATTCTCCAAGGGTCTAAAGAGGTCTTTCCAAGTTCGAGGAGTCACTTGCCAAGAAATCGGAGGCAAAGAGACAGAGAAGGACAGCCGGTAGCCAGGAAAACAGACCTGAATCGGACTTCGTTTGTGTTCAGTTTGGGATGGACTGCCATTCTTGGACTGGCCTCGTCAGTCACACCAGACGCTGCACCAGGATTAACAACCAGAGCGCAACTCCATAGTCTCCCGAGACTGAAGGATGCCTACTGCTACTGCGATAACACTGTGCGTTTGTCGGAATTGATTCAAATCTACGTACCTATGCGGTGTTGTAGTCTGGAGATTTCCTTGTGCTGCAGACAAGCCAGAGTGGCCAGACACAGCGTGATGAGGGAGACGACGCCCAGGACGGACGCCAGCATGATGGGCGTCCACCCTCGTCCGATGCGATAGCAGGGCTGGGTGGCGGTGGGCCTCGGGCAGGGAGTCGGTCTGGTTAATATTGGTGCGGAGGCCGAGCAGGAATAGCGCCCTGGAGGAAGGAGGTTGAGGTGGAGGTCGAGCGTCAGAGTGAGTTGTTTCTTGTGAGTAGTTGTAACAAATATACTCAACTTATTTGTGTCCGTGTCTAAATTGTTTGCATTGAAGACAACTTAATAACTTTGTTCTTACGGTGTGGGAAATTTCCACCTCATATACAAATTCTAATGTAACAGCCATAAAATATTGTTAATTTACATTAGTCATATAAGTTAAACAAAACTGGGTTACGTATCCAAGGTCATATACACAATATCTCAGCCAACGTTTTGGCTAATTTAATATAAAATATACCTATCCTAGGGCTGGTTACACCATAAAATGAATCTACTAAATTAATAATGTCTTAAATAGATCTGACCTCAAACCCACTCTTCTTAACGAATCTCGAATGTTACAACCTCGAGAGGAGGGAGAAGGGAGCAGGATTTATAAACAAGGGAGGCAACCATGATTGTGTGTTAACTCTACCAGCAAGTCCCAAAAGGCAACGTGATTCACATTAGTCACTAATTGTTGCAAGAAACAGAGTGAAGTGCTAAGTACACGACTAAACCCCATGTCTTGTTAGTTTATGGCCATATGCAGACATGGGGCATTATATGGCAATTATTTATGGCCATATAATGCTTAGATGCGTTAGTTGGTAAAGCAGCATGAAAACAACACCACAAGGGTTAAGCCTCATTATTATAACTACCCAAATTTCATGTGTTACACATGTAATTTACATATTATTTTAAGTTTTTACGGTGTAACTTGTTGGCAGGTAAATTATGACAACGTGAGACAGTTGAACTGGCCACACCAGGACCACTCGGACGCCATTAATCACTGGAGATCACGTGTCCAAGGGTACCTGATGTGTGATGACCAGCCAACACTACTGAAACCGCTGAGGCTAATATATACTTTAACTAACCATTGGTAGAGTATTTTAATATCGTAGCTAAAATCTACCGTTTAATTACAGTAAGATTAATAAATGAAACCCCCTAAAATGTGTGAAGGGAAGTTTACTGGTGACAATAAATTATAAAATAAAGTCCACTTAGAAGTAATAAATATAATTAAATACAATTTCTTGAATTAATAATCAAAACAATTACCAGAAGATTTTCCCACATACTAGGTAGTCCTAGGCCCGCCTAGGTAGTCCTAAACCCGCCTAGGTAGTCCTAGGCCCGCCTAGGACTATCCCTACAAAAAACTAATAAAAAAAAATGTTTCCTGACTTCGACCGTAAAATCACCTGAAAAACTCACGCCACTTCTAAATCGCAACTTGAGCTTATTACAAAGGTCAAATTGAAAATAATATATTATCTGAAACCGTTCAAGATGCTGCAAAAGTCCTTTAGATATAAAGTTAATTCGATTATATCGGTTAAGGATGAGAATTTATATCTGATGGATTTTGGTCTATTCTCACACATGAAGAAATATTTGTTTGTTTTTTGCATTAAGTACATTATACAAGCATTTTTGTATTAAGTACATTATATATGTATTAAGTATTATTGTACATTATACAATCTTTCTGTGATTATGTTACTCAATTATTAATTTTTCTACAGATTCATTACAATTACATATTTTCTTATAAAGGTCATTTTTAATCAAACTTACTGCCCACGGACGCTGCTCCAGAAGTATTCCACTGCCGAGAGTCTTCAGACTCCACCAAGACACTCAAGAGACTGTATTTAGTCCAGTAGGTAGGGTGCGGACGAGAGAATGGCCTGTATCCCGGAACCATGAATCCCTGTCAAGTACATGAATCAATAGTTTTAGTAATACGAAAAACTTAAAACTGTATGAAGTATTCAGTGCAATCGTGTGTGGTTGTGAAGGTTGAGTAAGATAAAAATCTGTTTGTGCTGTGTAGAAAAGTTGTTAAAGTAAACATAGTTAAGCACGTCAGAAGTATTAACGACGAATTAGTCTTCCGACGAGTTATTAAGTTCTTACGGAAGCAGATTAAATGAAGCTTGTTCATGATTGTTTTTGTTTTTGTGTACGTGTTAAAACTAAGACAGCTTGATTTAAACATTTCAGTAAATATAGAAATTCAAGTACTGTTAGTTATTATCACATAAATTATACGTTTAGCAAAGAATATAGAACAAATGTGAAATTGATGGAAATTAAGAAACAATAATATATGTTATGAAAATGTCCTAATGATTTGAAAATCATTGAATACAGATATTAAAATTAACAAAATTAATTATCTTGGATAAGAGAGATGAGGAAATTTCTTGGTAAATGTTAGCAATTAATATTATCGAAAATGACAAATGAAGAATAATTCTTAACTCAAAAAATTTGTGTTATTGGAAATATGACAAATGAAATAAACACTTGTAATCTAATCACGTTTATATGCATTGTTTAGTGTCCAGTTTCTTGATTACTTTACCTGTGATTTAATAAAATAAAACTGTTTTCGTACTTTCATACACCTCAATTATCCTTTTATTTTGTTCTTCTATGTGTGTGTGTTCCCTCTCAAACACTCTTCCTCTCTCTCTCAAACACTCTTCTCTCTCTCTCTCTCTCTCTCTCTCTCTCTCTCTCTCTCTCTCTCTCTCTCTCTCTCGCTCTCTCCTACGAAGACTTACTTCCTGGGGCAGGGAGAGGTGACTACCGCTCTTCACTGTGGTCAGGAGGTGGTAGGTGTGTTGTGTGTCAGGTGCTGCAGCTGTGGTGGACACCTCAAAGTCGCCAGAAGAAACATTCAAACTTAGTATAACACTGCAAGTTCGATTCGTCGTGAAGCTTGTCTTTCCTGTAGAGTAGCAATACTTTGTCTTAAGAGCGGTTAATGCCTGTTAAATATCAATACTTTGGCTTAAGAGCGGTTAATGCCTGTTAAATATCAATACTTTGGCTTAAGAGCGGTTAATACCTAATAAATATCAATACTTTGTTTTAAGAGCGGTTTATACCTTCTGAATATCAATACTTTGTTTTAAGATAGTGTTAAATCAACATTGAAAGCAAATATAAAAGGACATAATTTTGTCTTTAATAATATTGATCGACTTATTTTTTCTGGCTTTGCTGGAGTTTGAAAACGAATGATGATAATCGCTTCATCCACTGATAAATGTATCTGTCCAACTATATACCACCTACAATATAAAATATTGAATATACGTGTACATATCAAACGTTCCCGCCCCCCTACATGTCACATGAAAATTCCTTTCAATAAAGGAATTATGATAAATAATAATAAAAATAGCTTTGCTAAAAAAAAGGAGGTGATATTTTTACTCCGAAAGAGGCTGTAACTATCAGTTTCTTCAAAATATTATATTTATGCTTTTTGGGGAGAGCCAAATACTTGGAATGGTCGGTAGAGGAGCAACCTCGCTTCATGCAGGTCGGCGTTCGATTCCCGATGGTCCAAACTGTGTGACGCTCGTCCTTCTTTCAGTCTTCACATCCCACTTGTTTTTCCTCCTATCCCAGATTCCTGTCCTTGTGTCCCAGCTCCTTGTCCTCATATCCTAGCTTGATCCCCTTGTATGCTAGCTCCATGTCCTCATATCCCTGTTCCTTGTCCTTATTCCCTACCTCCTTGTCCTCATACCCCAGTTCCTTGTCCTCCTATCCAAGCTCCATGTCCTCATACCCCAGCTCCTTGTCCTCATACTCCAGCTCCTTGTCCTTATACATCTTACATGGAACATAAAGTCATAATAGCTTAACGCTTCTAATTCCATCTCCTCATTTTACTTTTAGCTTAACAAAGCCTCCCAAAACAAGCTTGTGGCTAATCTACCTATCTACTTAACACAGCTACTTACCTCTTCATGTATCAACCTTCAGACAGCGTCCGCTATGAGAGGACAGGACATACAACTATTAAGTGCTCACAGACTCGCTTCTCAGGAGCCAGACAAGTCAAGAGAAGCAAAATATTAAAATTTATTCAAAGCTCTTCTGTGGAGTTTCCGTTTTCGTCCACCTATAAGACGCACCTCCGTGTAAGACGCACCGTCGTATAAGACGCGCCGTCGTATAAGACGCACGGCTGTCTAAGACGCACCGTTGTATAAGACGCACCTCCGTATAAGACGCACCGTCGTATAAGACTAACCTCTGTATAAGACGCACCTCTATATAAGACGTTTCTTCGCGTAACGCAATTTTTCCAGGAGAAATTTTGGTTGAAAAAAACTTTTTCAGGCTGTTTCCTTGACACTGTCTTGGGCCCCTGACACTGTCTTGGGCCACTTGACACTGTCTTGGGCCACTTGACACTGTCTTGGAACCACTTGACACTGTCTAGGGCCACTTGACACTGTCTTGGGGCCACTTGACAGTCTTGGGGCCACTTAACATTCAGATCATCCTGAATGTTCACATAACACAGCTGTGTAATACCGTAAGACACTATGGCCTGAAACACAGTCATAAAATAGCGTAAGACATATTGCGTACTATCCAGCATTCGCCATGATATATTGTGTACTATCCAAAACACGCCATGACATACTGTATACCATCAACATACGCAATGGCATATTGCGCACTATCCTACATAACCCATGATATATTGCGCACTATCCAACATACGCCATGACATATTCCGTACTATCCAACATACGCCATGACATATTGCGTACTATCCAACATACGCCATGACATATTGCGTACTATCCAACATACGATATGATATATTGCGTACTATCCAACATACGCCATGACATATTGCGTACTATCGAACATACGCCATGACATATTGCGTACTCTCCAACATACGCCATGACATATTGCGTACTATCCAACATACGCCATGACATATTGCGTACTATCCAACATACACCATGACATATTGCGTACTATCCAACATACGCCATGACATATTGCGCACTATCCAACATACGCCATGACATATTGCGCACTATCCAACATACGCCATGACATATTGCGCACTATCCAACATACGCCATGACATATTGCGTACTATCCAACATACGCCATGACATATTGCGTACTATCCAACATACGCCATGACATATTGCGTACTATCCAACATACGCCATGACATATTGCGTACTATCCAACATACGCCATGACATATTGCGTACTATCCAACATACGCCATGACATATTGCGCACTATCCAACATACGCCTGACATATTGCGCACTATCCAACATACGCCATGACATATTGCGCACTATCCAACATACGCCATGACATATTGCGTACTATCCAACATACGCCATGACATATTGCGTACTATCCAACATACGCCATGACATATTGCGTACTATCCAACATACGCCATGACATATTGCGTACTATCCAACATACGCCATGACATATTGCGTACTATCCAACATACGCCATGACATATTGCGTACTATCCAACATAGGCCTGACATATTGCGTACTATCCAACATACGCCATGACATATTGCGTACCAATACGGAGCTTAATCATGATCTTCTCTATTATGATGTCGTGCATTCCAACAAACTCCATGAAACATTTCACCGGTGGAGCTCAATGTGCGTGTGTGTGTGTGTGTGTGTGTGTGTGGTGTGTGTGTGTGGTGTGTGTGTGTGTGTGTGTGTGTGTGTGTGTGTGTGTGTGTGTGTGTACTCATCTATATGTACTCACCTATATGTGTCTGCAGGATCGAGCATTGACTCTTGGATCCCGCCTTTCGAGCATCAGTTGTTTACAGCAATGACTCCTATCCCATTTCCCTATCATACCTGGTTTTAAAATTATGAATAGTATTGGCTTCCACAACCTGTTCCTTAAGTGCATTCCATTTTCCCACTACTCTCACGCTAAAAGAAAACTTCCTAACATCTCTGTGACTCATCTGAGTTTCTAACTTTCATCCATGTCCCCTCGTTCTGTTACTATTCCGTGTGAACATTTCGTCTATGTCCACTCTGTCAATCCCTCTGAGTATTTTATACGTTCCTATCATGTCCCCCCTCTCCCTTCTTCTTTCTAGTGTCGTAAGGCATAGTTCCCCCAGGCGCTCCTCATACCCCATCCCTCGTAGCTCTGGGACGAGTCTCGTTGCAAACCTCTGAACCTTTTCAGTTTCATTATGTGCTTCTTTAGATGGGGACTCCATGATGAGGCGGCATACTCTAAGACTGGCCTCACGTAGGCAGTGTAAAGAGCCCTAAATGCCTCCTTACTTAGGTTTCTGAATGATGTTCTAACTTTTGCCAGTAGAGTACGCTGCTGTCGTTATCCTATTTATATGTGCCTCAGGAGATAGATTAGGTGTTACGTCCACACCCAGGTCTCTTTCGCGCGTCGTCACAGGTAGGCTGTTCCCCTTCATTGTGTACTGTCCCTTTGGTCTCCTATCTCCTAGTCCCATTTCCATAACTTTACATTTGCTCGTGTTGAATTCCAGTAGCCATTTCTCTGACCATCTCTGCAACCTGTTCAGGTCCTCTTGGAGGATCCTGCAATCCTCATCTGTCACAACTCTTCTCATCAACTTTGCGTCATCCGCAAACATCGACATGTAGGACTCTACACCCGTAAACATGTCGTTAACATATACAAGAAATAGAATTGGTCCCAGCACCGATCCTTGTGGTACTCCACTTGTTACTGTTCGCCAGTCCGACTTCTCGCCCCTTACAATAACTCTTTGGCTCCTTCCTGTTAGGTAGTTCCTTATCCATGCTAGGACCTTTCCCCCTACCCCCGCCTGCCTCTCGAGTTTGAATAGCAGTCTCATGTGCGGTACTGTATCAAAGGCTTTTTGGCAGTCCAGAAATATGCAGTCTGCCCAACCATCTCTGTCGTGTGTGTGTGTGTGTGTGTGTGTGTGTGTGTGTGTGTATTCACTTAGTTGTATTTTACGGGGGTTGAGCTTTGCTCTTTCGGCCCGCCTCTCAACTGTCAATCAACTGTTTTACTAACTACTTTTTTTTTCCCACACCACACACACACACACACACACCCCAGGAAGCAGCCCGTGACAGCTGACTAACTCCCAGGTACCTATTTACTGCTAGGTAACAGGGGCATTCAGGGTGAAAGAAACTTTGCCCATTTGTTTCTGCCGGGTGCGGGAATCGAACCCGCGCCACAGAATTACGAATCCTGCACGCTATCCACCAGGCTACCTGGCCCCCTATCTGTGTGTGTGTGTGTGTGTGTGTGTGTGTGTGTGTGTGTGTGTGTGTGTGTGTGTGTGTGGCACCTGGGTCTTATCTTACCTATTGTCTACCTCTCTGTCCCTCTCTTCAACGTCAAGATAATACGTTATTTGTCCTTGCTTCCGTGTTAGATTATATATCTTACTTTTATTTTGCATAATACCTCTATTTTTTATTCATATACATTTTTGTTATATCATATACATCTACTTTTATATCTTACTAATCGTTTTTTTATATCATACTCGTCTATTTTTTTGACACCATACGTTTATTTTTTACCATTCATTTTCATTCATTTTGGTTTTCTTGCAAAGAAATATTTACCGAAATGAGTTCAGTTTTCATCCCATATATAGAGGAAATATACACTGAGAGATGTAACCCATTTCTCGTTACGTGTAAACTGAGAGTTTGCATCATTGTAAACTTTTACATTGCTTCAAACTATAATCAATTGTAAACATTATTCTACAACTTCCAGTTTATATGACATTCAACTGAGGATTTAATAAATTATTCTTGCTGGTTGGTCATAAGCTTTTGGGGAGACATTAATAACCCTCCTGTGAGTTGATAGGCATTAAGCCCTACACCAAACATCTACTGTCACTACATCAATGTAATCATTGATGCTGACCGGGACTCGCCTGGGGTCTGGGCGCGGCAGATGGGGAAGCCGGCACAGAGCAGAAGCAGCAGCATCAGCCCCCACATGATGATCACTGGTACTTGACGTTGTGGGAAGGGGGCTGGTATCAGCGGTTTCCCGTCCGACGTCATAGCTTTGTTCGTCGCTCTGTGTCTCTCTCTCTCGTCTCTGGTCTGCGTGTTTTCTGTGAAGGATTCGTGATTGGTTATTGTGAAAGGGGAGGGGTGTGTACAGGGGATTAATGGTGAATTACCACCAGTTGTATAGCTGTCATTGTTTGCTTACTGTTAACCACTGTTAATTGGTGGTTGTTTGTTGTTCTCTGCCGTCAACAATAACTAATCATTGTTCATTATACTTCCTTATTGAATCGTAACCGTCTACCATTTTCTCATTGATCGCTTCTCAACGCTGCCCCATTGATTGGTTACTGTCCATTACTGCCCCACTGACTGGAAACCACTCCAATGGTTGGACTGGAAACTGTCCACAACTGCCCCTCTGATTGGCTACTGCCCACCATCAATACCAGAACTACGTCAAAAGTGGTGAGCTAGGAGTCAACCACCATGCTCGCTGATTGGTCCTTAATCGTCACCATCCAACCATCTCCTCTTCACTGATTAGTCAGTGTTCACCACTGCGTGATTGATTACTCACTGCTCATCGTCACCTGGTCACTGTTTTTTTTGTTATCGCTGCTAAGTGGTAACAGACCACCAGTGTAGCCACACTATCTAGTCCAACCAACTACAATCACTGATTTTTTGATGTCCATCCAAATGCCACTGTAGTCACTGCGGACCCTATGCCACTGTAGTCACTGTCCACCCCATGCCACTGTAGTCACTGTCCACCCCATGCCACTGTAGTCACTGTCCACCCCATGCCACTGCTCACCCCATGCCACTGTAGTCACTGCTCACTCCATGCCACTGTAGTCACTGCTCACTCCATGCCACTGTAGTCACTGCTCACTCCATGCCACTGCTCACCCCATGCCACTGTAGTCACTGCTCACTCCATGCCACTGTAGTCACTGCTCACTCCATGCCACTGCTCACTCCATGCCACTGTAGTCACTGCTCACTCCATGCCACTGCTCACCCCATGCCACTGTAGTCACTGCTCACTCCATGCCACTGCTCACCCCATGCCACTGTAGTCACTGCTCACTCCATGCCACTGCTCACTCCATGCCACTGTAGTCACTGCTCACTCCATGCCACTGCTCACCCCATGCCACTGTAGTCACTGCTCACTCCATGCCACTGCTCACCCCATGCCACTGTAGTCACTGCTCACCCCATGCCACTGTAGTCACTGCTCACCCCATGCCACTGTAGTCACTGCTCACCCCATGCCACTGCTCACCCCATGCCACTGTAGTCACTGCTCACCCCATGCCACTGTAGTCACTGCTCACTCCATGCCACTGTAGTCACTGCTCACTCCATGCCACTGCTCACCCCATGCCACTGTAGTCACTGTCCACCCCATGACAATGTAGTCACTGTCCACCCCATGCCACTGTAGTCACTGCTCACTCCATGCCACTGCTCACCCCATGACAATGTAGTCACTGTCCACCCCATGCCACTGTAGTCACTGTCCACCCCATGCCACTGTAGTCACTGTCCACCCCATGCCACTGTAGTCACTGTCCACCTCATGCTACTGTAGTCACTTCCCACACCAAGCCACTGTAGTCACTGTCCACCCCATGCCACTGTAGTCACTGTCCACCTCATGCTACTGTAGTCACTTCCCACACCAAGCCACTGTAGTCACTGTCCACCCCATGCCACTGTAGTCACTGTCCACCTCATGCTACTGTAGTCACTTCCCACACCAAGCCACTGTAGTCACTGTCCACCCCATGCCACTGTAGTCACTGTCCACCTCATGCTACTGTAGTCACTTCCCACACCAAGCCACTGTAGTCACTGCCCACTATCACAAATAATTAAACAACCTCTCCAGTGACTGGTCACTGTCCACCACCAAAACTGACTGGTAACTGCCTTCCATTAATATATAGTGACTAGTTAATGGTCCACAACTTCCAATAACTTCAATTGTCTTCCACTATCACCGATGGTCACTGCCTATCACCACCACCGACTGCCCACTGCTACCCACCTCCATAAACTGGCCAGTCACTGTCAACCAGCAACATTTGGTTGGTCACTGCCAACCTGCAACATTCAATTGCACATCATACCTTCTAGAACTGACAATCTCCAACTCTCCTGTAGATTGTCCACGACATCACTGCTGGTCCCCCCCTTGGAAGCACTGCTTTCAGCCCCCACTGAGGCACCAGTGCCACCAGTGCCAGTAGTGAGTGCTCAAAGGACATCCTGTGAGATAAGCCACCAGGAAGGAAACGGTCTGGGCGTGTTTTTGTAAGCTCATTCGCATATTTATTATCTACAATATTGGCGTAGTTACCCCATCCGTTTCCACTTTGTTATTTGGAGCGGTGGTTGCAGAGTCAGGAGATATTCGTGTTATTCGTATGAACGAGAACGAAACGTTTGTGCTGTAACGACAGGACATGTAATGTCTGATTTGTGACAACTAAAAAAAAAATGTCTTATATGGTTGTAAAGTTCATATATCATGAAGGGAAGTTAAAAAAATAATGTAGTGTCGAAACGTTTGTGTTCCACACATGTTCATTTGAAGACGCCTGGGGCCATAGATCTGCATCTGTGTTATACTGTCACTGGACCTCTGAACTGGGTTTTCTAACTCTTATTGTGTTCATCCCCACCCACAGGTGT
>WNGS01092210.1:45057908-45076488 GCA_020271785.1 Procambarus virginalis | reverse complement strand
TAACCCTATTAATGCCATATTTATGTCCCAATTTTGCGAGATGCACTTTACAGCAAACTGGGTGTTTCCAGGAGGATCTTTGCTAGCCGTAATGCACTCTACCTCTTGTGGCAAGATGGTGCTCTATTGCTGCCCAATGTTGAGTGCCGGCGTATTGTTGCAGGTGCTTTATTTTGAGGATGGTGCATGATTTGTTGTTACAGGATGTTGCATGGTGGTTTATTGTTGCAAGATGTTTCATGGTGGTTTATCGTTGTTGCATATTGCATTGTGTATTATTGAAATATACAACATGTATACAGGTATGTGGTTTATTGTTGAAAGATGTTGCCTGGTGATTTATTATTGAAGAATGTTGCATGATAGTTTATTGTTTTTGGATATTGCATGCTGGTTTCGATGGTGATTTAGTCCTATCGGATGTTGCACGGTGGTTATTACTGTCGGATGTTGCATGGTAGTTTATTGATGTTTGATTTTCACGGTTGTTTATTACTGCAGGATATTGCATGGTTGTTTATTGTGTATGATTATGCATAGTTATACACATTACTACATTACAGAGTGGCATCCTCCAGGTGTAAACAGGGAGTGCAAACAATTATAGTTGAATAAAGTTAAACACACCGTTCTTGCACCACCAGAGCTTCTTGCTTCATGAAGAGGAGATGCGGCACGTTTTTCTTTAAGAAAAACTGAAATGAAAGAATCGAAGGAGATTGAATAAGAGAGAGAGAGAGAGAGAGAGAGAGAGAGAGAGAGAGAGAGAGAGAGAGAGAGAGAGAGAGAGAGAGAGAGAGAGAGAGAGAGAGAGAGAGAGAGAGAGAGAGAGAGACAGACAGAGACAGAGAGAGAGAGAGAAGATGAAAGAGATGATAGAGAATGAATGGACCGGAGATAAAGATCAAGGTAGACAAGGAGAAGTTTCTGCTTCAGGAAATCATTAAAGAAGACTCGGGGAAATAAATATTTGAGCGAAGATCCTGATGGGTAAACATGGCCTGTCCCCGAGGAAGGAGCCCCCCCCCATGTTGGCACTCCTAACACACACACACAAGGTCAGTACGGCGCCACACCTGCGGCCACACGAGCCAGACCACACGCGCCACACCTGAGGCCACACAACACGCGCCACACCTGAGGCCACACGAGCCAGACATAACCCGGGTAAATGACTGCCACATAATTAACGTGACTGGGGCCGTCGGGTTGACCTGGGCTGTTTGCCGGGTTCAGGGAAGCTTATGCTGCGTGAGGCAATGAACATTGTCCAGTGTCGACCTTGCCAGAGGAGCGTTCCACACGTTCCTTGCGTGTGGAACGGCGGTGCGTCGTCTTGTTGTGCGGGAGCACGACTCATTATGGCCAGAAACGTGACCTGACTTCCCATGTGGAACATGACCCGTCTCCAATATGAGACATGACTCGCGCCACATTGGGAACATGACTACTTTAGCATATGGACCGTTGACCGATATGTGATAACCCAGACTCCTGGCGGAAATACAGCCCGGCTTGCTCAGGAGGTCTTGTTCACTTCTTGAAGAAAACATGACGTGGCTCTTCAATAAACATGTATATCCAAAGTGGCCAAAACAGATTATGTTAGGTGTGGCACAACACAGTGTTGACATTGTCTGTGTGCTTCACGGCAGTAAACTATGGCAAGCCTGGCGTGATAATGCTCACATACACGGACAGGTAGAGAGGCAGATTCACATAAAGAGACACTGATACTAACAGACTCAAACAGAGACTTAGATAGAGAGACAGACAGGCAGACAGGAAGATATACAGACAGACTGACAGACAGATTTTGGAACCGACACAGAAAGAGTAACACATTTGTTGTGTTTCGTGACTGCTGACTAACTACCAGGTACCTATTTACTGCTAGGTAACAGAAGCATCAGGATGAAAGAAACTCTGCCCATTGTTTCTCGCCGGCGCCGGAAATCGAACCCTGGACCACATCATCACGCGTGCAACGTGCTGTCCACTCAGCAACCGGCCCCTGGAGGTGTAGTGTGTGTGTGTGTGTGTGTGAATGTGTGTGTGTGTGTGAGTATAGTATAAGTCCTTGGACCTATACTGTTTCTGATATATGTAAATGATCTCCCAGATGATATAGACTCGTTTCTCTCAATGTTTGCTGATGATGCAAAAATTATGAGGAGGATTGAAACAGAGGATGATAGTAGGAGGCTACAAGATGACCTAGACAGAGAGAATGGTCCAACAAATTGCTGTTGAAGTTAAACCCGAGTAAATTCAAAGTAATGAAACTAGGAAATGGAAACAGGAGACCAGACACAGGATACAGAATAGGAGATGAAGTACTTAATGAAATGGACAGAAAGATCTAGGAGTTGATATCACACCAAACCTGTCTCCTGAAGCCCACATAAAAAGAATAACGTCTGCGGCATATGCGAGGCTGGCTAACATGAGAACAGCCTTCAGGAACCTGTGTAAGGTATCATTCAGAATCTTGTATACCACATATGTAAGATCAATCCTGAATTATGCGACCCCAGCATGGAGCCCGTACCTTGTCAGGCACAAGACGAAGCTGGAAAAAGTTCAACATGGCACAACCTTCTCCTGTTTGGTGACATATGTCTAGCTGTCCCTGCAAGGAAAGACAAATCACTAGCTTCCTCAGTCATTAGGGCTATAAATAGTTTTCCCTACAGAGGACAACCAGGCACCCCTCCCCACCCGTGCCAAAAACATCGACCACAGGAAAGGTATTAACAACAGAACCGAGGCATCCATAATCAGAGCAACAGTCAGCAAGAAAATAGAAGAAGGCAACACAGTCGGAGCGATCAGAGTCATCATCAGTGAGGACACAGTTGCCATAAGGGATGCCAAAACAGCACAAGCCCTGAGAGAAAAACACCCATCCAGAGCTCCACATGACGACAGTGTTCCCCCTAGTCGGTGTCACCAGAGCAGAACCTCAGTGTGTGGTCGAATCCATGGTGCATAAAGCAGCTTTATCCTTCCCACCAGGAGCAGCAGGTGGGTTCACAGGACTAAGACCCATCCACATAAAACAAATGATCAACTCTGCATTGGGAAACATTGCACAGGGCCTCCTGGTGGAACTAACTTGATTCTCCAATACATGTCTAGCTGGCAACATACAAGAGACGATACGGCCTCTCTTTTTTGGCGCTACCCTCTGTGCCCTGAGGAAAAGGGATAGAGGAATCAAAGCGACTGCTGTGGCAATTCACTCCGGCGCCTCGTCGCTAAGGCTGCTGCTAGAATATCCAGGCAGCAGCAGACATGCTGAAGCCAAAACAGCTTGGGTTTGGCATCCCCCAAGGGTGTGAGGCAGCGGCTCATGCAGCTAGAGCCTACATTGTCAACATTACAGATGAAAAAGCCCTGATAAAACTGGATTTCAACAATGCCTTCAAATCTGCTAAGAAGGACAGTACTCAGTGTGGTTCCTCGCCTTTTTCCTTCCCTCTACCCGTTTGTAAACTGATGTTACAGCAAGAATCTAACTCTTTTATTCGGGGAACACAAAATAGAATCACTAGGTCTCCAACAGGGTGACCCCCTTGCTCATTTTCTTTTCTGCCATACCCTGAACTCTTCTAAGTACGAAATAACATTCACCTACCAGCTCATAACAGAGCAAATAAAGGTTGTTTTGCCTCATATTTATGTAACCAACCCTGAGGACAGCACACTCCTTGGTGCTCCTCCTGGAGGGAATGCCATCGACGTGGTCCTTGGTAAGATCTCTGACCTGAAGAGGATGAATGAGAGGATTCAAGACATCGATGCTCATGATGCACTTTACCTCATCACCAGATTTTTGTCCCTCCCCAGGCTGACCTACTTTCTTAGATGTTCGCTATCTTTTAAAAATATTAAATTAAAAGAGTACTACAGCCTGCTGAAATCAATGCTAGAAAAAACCCTCAACCTTTCTCTCAGTGACCCACAGTGGAAACAAGCTTCCCTTCCTGTCAGACTCGGAGGCCCTTGGCGATCGCACAGCAACACAAATTGCTGTACCAGCGGTTCTGTCCTCTTCAGAATACCTAGGTCAACAGGCAGGGGTACATGCCCAGCTTTACAGACTGCACCACCAAATGGGTCTCTCTTGCAGAACCAGCACCCCAACCACTGCTTTCTGAAGACCATAAGCAATCGAGCTTGGATCGACACATGAAAAAAAGTAAGTTTTTTCCCCTCACAGACGAGACATTTATATAGAATGTATATAAAACCGCTCGGATGCGAATGGAACGTTGTGTGAACATTTCAAAGCAATCGGTGAAGAACTTTCGGAGATTAGTGATTTTGAACAAACGAACATTTTCATTTTTATTCATATAGATATGAATTTTTTGGTATTTCATGCCATATGAAGCAATCTCTGCATAACCGCTTAATTTCAGATGGCTGCCCAAGTTAATTACTTAAGCAATTAAACCAAAGCCGATAAGCCAGATTAATTCTCGAGTGATTAATTCTTGATTGATATATATTGAGAGATACACACTTACGTATAAAAATACACACACACACACACACACACAAATATTCAAAAGTTATTCAAAATGTTATTCGATGTTATTCAGAAGAATGCGAATGCGGCGTATGCGAGGCTGGCTAGCATCAGAACTGCCTTCAGTAACCTGTGTAAGGAATCCTTCAGAACCTTGTATACCATGAACGTAAAACCAATCCTGGAGTATGCGGCCACAGCACGGAGACCGTACCTTGTCAAACACAAGACGAAGCTGGAAAAAGTTCAGAGGAATGCCGCTTGGCTAGTCCCAGAACTAAGAGGCATGAGTTACGAGGAAAGGCTGCGTGAAATGCACCTCACGTCGCTAGAAGACAGGAGCGCTCGGGGAGACATGATCACTACCAACAAAATTCTAAGAGGAATCGACAGGGTAGATAAAGAAAATATTTTGAACATTGGGGTACGCGAACAGGTGGACACAGGTGAACACTGAGTACCCAAATGAGCCACAGGGACGTTATAAAGAACTTTTTCAGAGTCAGAGTAGTTAACAGATGGAATGCATCAGGCAGTGATGTGGTGGAGGCTGACTCCATACACAGTTTCAAGTGTAGATATGATACAGCCCAGTAGGCTAAGGACCCTGTACACCAGTTGACTTACGGTTGAGAGGCGGGACCAAAGAGCCAGAGCTCAACCCCCGCAAGCACAAATAGGTGCCATACACAAAATCTCGAAGAAATAATAAGCCGGCACATTAGGCTGACATCAGTCCACCAAAAAAACTAACACCACAGAGAGTTACAAAGAGACTTCTGTTCTGACAGAGCTCTGGAGTCCCTAAGTCCTTCTCAGTGGCGTTGTCACGAAGGTTCTTATCAAGCCAGTAAGATTTCGTTAATGCATCATTCAAGAAATATTTATGGTGACTTTTTAAGACCAACTTTTATAAGGATTTTGTTCTATTTCTCCAACGTGTCTGCAGAGGTCACTAGTTATTTTCATCTGACCAGTCAGAGTGAAGGTAACACTGTTCTTGTCATCCCATAGCCAATCACATTGCCAGCTGAGCTCCAGAACGGACAAATCACATACTTTAATCACATACTCCAATTATTTACCAATCAAACTAGTTTAAAGTATTCGCTGTTGGGAGGTTTAAGTACATTTCGGTGTGTATACAAAGTTTATAACTTACTTCAGGAATAAAAGCATACCCACAGGTTGAGCAGGAGGCTGTTGCAGGGTCCATGCAAGCCTCTCTCTCTCTCTCTGCTGTGGCTGGTATTGGCGGGGTTGGCCGGGGTCAGTAAACTGGTGGTGGAGGCTCGTGAGGGCACACTACACTCCGAGAGACGAGTCTCATTTGTCGGTGTAAATACACCGAGAGGTAACAGCTGTCTTCATCACTGTGGCTTGCTTCACCACACACTGTCTTCATCACTGTGGCTTGCTTCACCACACACTGTCTTCATCACTGTGGCTTGCTTCACCACACACTGTCTTCATCACTGTGGCTTGCTTCACCACACACTGTCTTCATCACTGTGGCTTGCTTCACCACACACTGTCTTCATCACTGTGGCTGGCTTCACCACACACTGTCTTCATCACTGTGGCTGGCTTCACCACACACTGTCTTCATCACTGTGGCTGGCTTCACCACACACTGTCTACATCACTGTGGCTTGCTTCACCACACACTGTCTTCATCACTGTGGCTGGCTTCACCACACACTGTCTGCATCACTGTGGCTTGCTTCACCACACACTGTCGTCATCACTGTGGCTTGCTTCACCACACACTGTCTGCATCACTGTGGCTTGCTTCACCACACACTGTCTGCATCACTGTGGCTTGCTTCACCACACACTGTCGTCATCACTGTGGCTTGCTTCACCACACACTGTCTGCATCACTGTGGCTTGCTTCACCACACACTGTCTGCATCACTGTGGCTTGCTTCACCACACACTGTCTTCATCACTGTGGCTTGCTTCACCACACACTGTCTGCATCACTGTGGCTTGCTTCACCACACACTGTCTACATCACTGTGGCTTGCTTCACCACACACTGTCGTCATCACTGTGGCTTGCTTCACCACACACTGTCTTCATCGCTGTGGCTTGCTTCACCACACACTGTCTTCATCACTGTGGCTTGCTTCACCACACACTGTCTTCATCACTGTGGCTTGCTTCACCACACACTGTCTGCATCACTGTGGCTTGCTTCACCACACACTGTCTACATCACTGTGGCTTGCTTCACCACACACTGTCGTCATCACTGTGGCTTGCTTCACCACACACTGTCTTCATCACTGTGGCTTGCTTCACCACACACTGTCTGCATCACTGTGGCTTGCTTCACCACACACTGTCTTCATCACTGTGGCTTGCTGCGCTACACTATATATAACACTGGAACCATCTGCACTACACACGACCCTAATCATCACTGTAACTAAGTTCGCAATTTACTGTCCATATTACTGCAATCGTCTTCAGTACCCGGGCGCCGCCGGGTACCCCACATACAACCATCATATTGACTTCCTTCACGTGGCATTACCACCTTCCCTCTTCTTCACCTTAACAACACTTCGCCACCTTCACTCTCCATCACCTTCTTCCCTATTCCTCACCCTTTTTCCGTCATCAATAAAACCATCTTCACTACACTCCTGATCAATAAGTAAAATACTTGATGAGCTAACGAAATCTTAACAAGGACCGAGATTAGCATTTAGCGAGACTGGAAATATATATAATTTTCCCATATAATACTAATGGTAGGGGAAAGCCTGAGGGATGGGGTCGACCCCATCCACCCTGTTACCATCCCCGAACGACCACCTGTCACCCTGCAAAGTTTGATACTTAGCTAATTCCAAGTACGTGACCTCCAACAGACACAAACAATAACTCCTTAATTAATAGTGACCAGTGAGCAGCGAAGAGAATTCCGCCAATACGACCACAGTTGTATATATGTAACTGCAGCAACGTGCGACATGAACTATTTAATTGAAAATATTACAAATTTAATGATTATCGATAATGCCAAACTGTATCATTTCTGTAATGAAAACACAGTATCGATGATGAATGTGTGTCCAAGCTACCAATATCATCATTATTAAATTAGGCCATTCAGGATTCCCAATAATAATAATACTGTGTAAAGCTGTAAACATTATTAGTAAATGCAGGATCTGTAAAATATTTTCAGTGCTCGAATTTGCAAATAACGGATAAATCACATATCAGNTTGCTCTCAAGTCAACAGCTATGAGTTTAACCCCCATGGTCAGTGGACCTAAAATCAAATAATCAAATTTATTTCGGCATATATATATATATATATATATATTATATATAATATATAGATATATATATATATATATATATATATACATATAAGCACATACTTGCATGAACCACAAGAGAAGATTAACAATCTTTAGACAACACCCACCAGTGGGACTCGAGCCCAACGTGTTTACAGTTGGGTTCGAGTCCCACGAGTTATATATATATATATATAATATATATATATATATATATATATATATATATATATATACATATATATGCAATTGACGATCACAAAACACTGATCATTTTATGCGGAAAATCCACAGAGAAAAATGAAAGGAGGTGAACGTTTCGACTCGTTAGAGCCTTTGTCAACACCAGACTGACCAGTCTGGTGTTGACAAAGGCTCTAACGAGTCAAAACGTTCACCTCCTTTCATTTTTCTCTGTGGATTTTCCGCATATATATATATATATATATATATATATTATATATATATATATATATGGGTATCACATGGGTTCAGAAGTATGCTTCAGCAAAGCAGTATACTACAGTATGTTACAGAAAAGCAATTGGTTGCAGTATGCTACAGTGGTGCGCTAAGGTAATTCAGTATGGTACAGTACATTAAAGCAACACGGCATGCTGTTGTATGCAACAACAATGTTTTAATTGATTCTGTACCCGAACACATGTAATTTAGAATGCAATGTGATTGTTTGTTAAGATGGAATCTGGTATTTAATGATATCAAATCATTTTCTGTATTCTCTTCCCCTCCTCTCCTCATGGTGGGCGGGAGGGGCAGGTTTCCGCCCCGGAAAGACCGCCAGTCACCCTGCAATGTTTGGAGAGTCTAGCCTCAAGCCCATGGCCTCTATCAGTGACCTGATAGACACACAAATATTCATATACTTTTATAAAACAGATTTATGTTAATATCATCTTTTGTTAATCAGATTGCCTGGGAGTGGGAATTTCACTTATAATTGACACGATATAATTCGAAGACCAATTTCATACGCACTATTTGCGAGAGAATTTGCAGATAAACACATGAATAAATCCACAAGGGCCGTGACGAGGAGATTCGAACCTACGTTCGAGAGCATCCTGACGCTGCCTTAATCAACTGAGCAACGACATGGTAAAAGAATTGCAACTTATCTTTTTTGCAGATAAATTTTCTGGGTTGTGAAGCAGTCGTAGATGCATCCGGTGACCTGCAGACAAGGTGTATGAACCACCACCCATCTTCATTTAAAATCGGAAGTGAGCTGTCTTGAAGGATCTAAAATGCTTTGAACGCTCCCAGTCTCTTGATCTTGTGCTTTTTCTTCGTAATTGAAAATGTGGCCTCAGCTGATCCAGGTATCTCTTGGCTACTGCCAGTGATTGATGGACACAGGTAGAGCTGGCTCTCTCTCTCTCTCTCTCTCTCTCTCTCTCTCTCTCTCTCTCTCTCTCTCTCTCTCTCACCTTCAAATATTTCGCCCTTTTTGTACCTTCAGAATCCATATTTCCATCTTCTCCGGCTGCATTTTTACGGAACCATTCTGGAGTTACGCTCATGTTTGGTGTCTGCCCGACAGTCTCCGCTTATCCGTACAAAACACCGTGTCGAAAAATAGCTACGTTTTCTCTGTACTGTGTTCGGCTTCGCTTCTTTATTAAGGTCAATGTGGTTAGGCAGCCTCCTGCCATCTGTCCAATACCAGTCCCTGTTCTCCTATCCCTTCTAAAGGCTGTATATTTGTACTGGCTTAGTGCTTTTACTCTTAATTTGACATCACGTCTTCTCGGTGTTTTAAAAGTTTACGTTATTCTCATTGATGCTATTTTCCTCCCACACTGTTGTCTGTTCTCATAACGGGGGTTAAGTGAACGCTTAAATACAATTCGAAATTTTTTTTTACTATTTTTTCCTTCTTGAGTATTGAAGAGAAACTACTGTACGCCAAACACCAGTATTAAGCTTTGGTGTATATCTGTCGCTGTCTCTCTCTGACGCCTAACCACTTGGACTGGACGGCAGAGCGACGGTCTCGCTTCATGCAGGTCGGTGTTCAATCCTAGACCGTCCAAGTGGTTGGGCACCATTCCATTCCTATCTTTGTCATTGTCAGCTTATTTGTATCTTTTTCTGTCTTTCTCTGTTTGTCTCTCACGGTCTCTGTCTCTATCTTTTTCTTTCTCTGTCTATCTATACATGTATCTGTCTCCAATTGTCTCTCAGTCTGTCTTTTTGTCTCTTCTCTCTATATATTTCTTTGTCTCTGTCTCTGTATATAATTATTTGTCTCTCTGTCTTCCAGTCTCCGTCTCCGTCTATCTGTCTCGACTGTTCCTATCTCTGTCTCTATCTCTGTTTTGTATGACTGCCTCTCTACGTCTCTGTCTCTGTCTCCATCTATGTCTCTCAGTGTATCTGTCTCAGCCTCTGTCTGTCTCTTTCTGTCTCCGTCTGCCTGTCTCTGTCTTTGTTACTGTCTTTCGATGTCTCTGAATGTCGGAATGTGTTTCTCTTTCTATCTGTCTCTGTCTCTGTTATCTTTTCTATGTCACTGTCTATGTCTCTGTGTTTCTTTTTCTGTCTCTCTTTCAAATCCCAAATCCTTTCCCTCATTCCTTCCAAGTGCTATATAGGCCTAATGGCTTGGCCATTTCTCCTGATGAGTGAATGAACCTTACCTTCAATGAAATGTAGTACTGTTATTTGCAAAGCAGTACTTTTTCAAGAAAAAGAGTACTCCATTGAAAAGCATTAAAAGAATGATAATAAATGCTAATATGACACGAAGTAATATTTTGAAAAGGAGCACCAGTATGTCAAGAAGATCTACTATATACAGTATATTGAGATCTACTTGACTTATTGTTATTGATCATTAACGTCTACGGATATTAATTGCCACGTTTCAGTACATGGTTTGACCACAGCAATTAAGAACTTTAAGCCATGGACACCACAGCCAAGGTCCTCTCTTTTCGTGACATCTGAGTCGGTTATCGGTCTAAAGATTTTGGATACGCTAAGACTAAATAACTAAGCTAAATAACCTGTGGAATGGGAGTCATGTAGACTCTGAAGGAAAAGCTCTCTGTGGGGGCAGATGTAGATCTCACGATCGACCCAAATTAACAAATATTCTAGTTGAATATTTCAATAGACGGCTGGTATTATGGCCAGCTTCGTCTTGCTAATGATCTGTGTCGACTTGCAGAGGATGAAGTTGAAGGGAAAATTTAATCTGGAAAGTGAAAATAAAAGAGAATTAGATAATATTAAAGATATTCGAAGGTATTACCGGACACAAGAATGCACAATTCTCTTAAATTGGGGGATTGCTATCTCTGGCAATTCTAGGGACGGGATTTCGATCCCAGTAAACTGCCTCACTAGTTTCATCTTGTTCCATCACACTAATATGACTCAGTTAGCATACATGATATAATATAAGACTCCGTATAATAGTCTGCTAAGGTAAATGCAAATCACAAGCGATACCGGGATTCTATGATTTGATGATGTGACGTTCATCTCGTGCGACGTCAATGATCGTCAACGAGCAACACAAGAGTCTGAATCCTTTCCCGTGTATAACGAAGCGCGAGGCATCGACTCCTTCTCTACTTGTGTCCGGTAAAACAAATCGAACAGTAAATTGAACCCGCATTCTCACTGGGGAAAAATGTAGCTGCAATCTGTTTGACCTGTTCTTACTAATTAACTACGAGTCCTTCACCCTTGATTCAATTACCACTCTTGCATCTCGTTAGCTCCCTGGCGGGGCGTGCAGCAAGGGAGGAGAGAAGGGGTCAACGACCTCACTCACACTATCACCCTCAGACAAGAACATTTTCTCACAAGTGATGCACATTATGCAAAACATTATAGAGAAAACGAAGAAGCGGAATGAGGAAGCGAAATAAAAAAGTTAAAATCTACGTAAGTTAATTTCGCCACGATTGAAGACGGGAGGAGAAAGGCTTAATGAAATAAAAATGAACAAGTTGAAAATTCAGCATTAATGATATGAGATTCAGCGGAAAATTCCTAATGAGACTAGCGAAGAAAGATGAACAGAAATTGTGGAATTTCAAGAAAATCCAAGTGAGAAGCGTGTTTGGTGGGTGAGCGGACGAGGCACCGGAGGAGAGATAGCGAAGGGTCGGTGATTTTAGAAGATTGTGGGTGGTGAGAGGCCCAGCTGTTGGTGGTGAGAGGCCCAGCTGTTGGTGGTGAGAGGCCCAGCTGTTGGTGGTGAGAGGCCCAGCTGTTGGTGGTGAGAGGCCCAGCTGTTGGTGGTGAGAGGCCCAGCTGTTGGTGGTGAGAGGCCCAGCTGTTCGTGGTGAGAGGCCCAGCTGTTGGTGGATAGAGGCCCAGCTGTTGGTGGATAGAGGCCCAGCTGTTGGTGGTGAGAGACCCAGCTGTTGGTGGTGAAAAGTTCAGCTGAAAGGTGGAATATAATGGAATTGTAACGAATTAAACTTTAATGTCTCGGAATAGAATGAACTTAACACTGGACTGAACGTAAAAGAATGGAGCGAATTTATTTGAATGTAGATGACTTAATACAATGAAATGAACTGAAAAATGAAACGTTTTAACTGGAATCGAGAGAACTTTAACGATTTGAATAAAGTCAATGGAATTGAATGTACCTAGTACAATGGAATGCAAGAGACCAGGAAACTGATATATGTGACGTCTATTCACCTGTTGATGGGAATAAACGTGACATTTACTTCGAAATTTAGCGGTTTTACCTCTAAATTTACCTCTAAGGATTTACAAGTTAAGTTTTCCTGATTTTCAAGTATATCAAAATGTGCGGAAAAGAGAGAGATTGTTCAGTGATTTCAATTTTAAAAGTAACAGTCTCTTAAGAGATTTACGAAACAAAGGAGAAAGTACAAAAGAATGTAAAGATATACAGTCAACGTAAAAATGTTCGGCGGGAAAGTTTTGTAAAATATACAGTTATGTTAATGGACTAATAAGCAAACATTGAGTTGTACTTGAAAACACTTTCTGGAACAGGGAGCAAAACGCAATCATCGCCAGGAAGTCTAGATACGGAAATAATACAACAACGTACAATACTATAACCTAACCACAACGTTATTTCTATTGTTTACTTCTCCACAATGTTGGAACAACGTATAATAACGTTCTTTAAACGTTATAACGTTGTATGTTTGCTAGAGCAGTACCCAAGATTTACCTTCTGTCTTAGTACCTCTCCGTTAGATCAGCGTAATGTACAGAGGGATCTCAAAAAAAGATCTTGGCGTTCAAAACGCAGCATCATCGAGGGTAGGAACTTCAGTTTATGAAAAACATTCTCAACAATGGCTTCAGGAAGCCGGGAGGCGCCAACCCACCGTCACCGCCAAACTTGACGGCTACAAGAAGAGTTGGTGAATAGTGAGGTGAGAAGAGGTCGTCACCAGAGACGCCTGGTTAACCTGCCCTAATGTTAACTTGCTTAATGACCCATCACAGAAACATGCTCAATGTTCCTTGACGTATTTATGGTATACTTTCCCTGGTGTATACATGCTTGACGTTCCCTGGTGTATACATGCTTGATGATCCCTGGTGTATACATGCTTGATGATCCCTGGTGTATACATGCTTGACGTTCCCTGGTGTATACATGCTTGATGATCCCTAGTGTATACATGCTTGATGATCCCTGGTGTATACATGCTTGATGATCCCTGGTGTATACATGCTTGATGATTCCTGGTGTATACATGCTTGATGATCCCTGGTGTATACATGCTTGATGATCCCTGGTGTATACATGCTTGATGATTCCTGGTGTATACATGCTTGATGATCCCTGGTGTATACATGCTTGATGATTCCTGGTGTATACATGCTTGATGATTCCTGGTGTATACATGCTTGATGATCCCTGGTGTATACATGCTTGATGATCCCTGGTGTATACATGCTTGATGATTCCTGGTGTATACATGCTTGATGATCCCTGGTGTATACATGCTTGATGATCCCTGGTGTATACATGCTTGATGATCCCTGGTGTATACATGCTTGATGATTCCTGGTGTATACATGCGTAATATTCACTTACGAACACATCCTTAACGAACCCAGAGGAGAGCATTCACGTAATCATTTCCTGTTTTGAGTCTCCAGACTTATAGGTACAGTGTGGGTGTATTGATGTACTCATCTAGTTGTACTCACCTAGTTGTGCTAGCGGGGAGTTGCGCTCTGGTTCTTTGGTCTAGCCTCATAACGGTCAATCAACTGGTATACAGGTTACTGAGCCAATTGGGTTCTGTCATATCTACACTTGAAACTGTGTATGGAGTCTGCTTCCACCACAGCACTTCCTAAAGCACTCCATTTGTTAACTATTCTTACGCTAAAAATTAATTCAAATGTCTCTATGGCTGATTTGGTCACTTATTTTCCATTTGTGTCCCCTAGTGCGTGTGCCCCTAGTGTTTAATAATTTATCTTTATCTATCCTGTCAATTCCTTTTAGATTCTTGTATGTGGTGATCATGTCCCCCCGAAATCTTCAGTCTTCCAGCGACGTGAGGTTCAATTCCAGCAGTCTCTCCTCATAGCTCATACCCCTCAGTTCGTGGACAAGTCTGATGGCAAACCTTTTAACCTTCCACAGTTTTGTATTATGCTTGACGGGATATGGACTCCATGCTTCATAAAAAGTTCTGAATGATTTCTTACACAAGTTTCTAAAGGCCGTTCTTGTGTTAGCCAACTTGGCATATGCCGCTGATGTTATCCTTTTGATATGATTTTCAGGGGACAGGTCTGCCGTGATATCAACCTCTAGGACTTTTTCTCTCTCTGATTCTTGAAGAATTTCATCTCCCAAATGATACCTTGTATCTGGCCTCATTCTCCCTACACTTATCTTCATTACATTACATTTGCTTATTTTTAACTCTAACAATTATTTGTTCGACCATTCCTTCAGTTTTCCAGGCCTTCTTGAGGCCTCAAACTGCCCTCCTCTTTCTTAATCCTTCTCATAATTTTATCTTCGTCAGCAAACATTAAGAGGAATGAGTCTATACCTTCCGGGAGATCGTTTACGTATATCAGAAACAGGATAGGACCAAGTACAGAGCCCTGTGGGACTCCACTGGTTACTTCACGCCAATCTGAGGTTTCACCCCTCACTGTAACTCTCTGCTTCCTATTGCTTAGGTACTCCTTTATCCACTGGAGCGCCTTACCAGTTACTCCTGCCTGTTTCTCCAACTTATACACAATCCTCTTAAAGGGTACCGTGTCAAAAGCTTTCTGACAGTCCTGGGAAAATGTGTGTGTATAGGGTGAGGGGGTGTGGGGAAATTGGGAGGGATGCTGGTGGCGACTATTCACACATAGGTGATAAAAACTAGTCCCAAATGAGCCGTATGTTTATCAAGATTCGTTAACCATTTTTTACCTTATGTCCAAGCCTAAATTTAATACTAAAATAGCACTGTACACCGTATGATTGACACAAGTGACACTTACCGGACACTTCAACCTCAAGTGCAGAAGCTAGGTGAGTTTTTGAAGCGTTCCGCGTTCACTGTAGGTCTTGTTTTTGCTCACACCACTGCCAGGCCTCAGGTCTCCTACTTCGTGGCACTGATGTCTTAACCCCCCCCCCCTGGCTTAACTGACTATTTCGCACTATCAGACACAGTCACTGAAACTGCTATCTCCTGTCCGGTGTGTTACACTTCGTAATGCATTTACACAATGATTTTCCTCCGTATCACTCAGATGTCACAAGTTATGAATACTTTGTCGGTCGTGTGTTTTTGTGTGTGTGTGTGTGTGTGTGTGTGTGTGTGTGTTGTGTGTGTGTGTAGATTTGATCGTTTATTTGCGTTCATATATATTCAACTTGTAAGCATATTCGTCCAAACGAATATAAGCCTATTCTCTCTACCAACCCCCACCCCAAAGCGTAGATAAACACAAAGTTTGATCACTTATAAATTTGTCGAAACTCCCCCAACTCCATGGCCAGTACGCACTTTAACATCAGAGCAAACCAATTTTTACCAAAACCTGTCAAAATAGTTCCAAACTATGAAGTCCATTAAAAGCCTGCAAACCTATCCAATTTGTTTTTTCCGAAAAAAAAATATGCTCACGGTTGTTCATATGCTCTCATCTAATACATCAGATGGAGGAGGTAGATTGCCAGGAGAGCTCAGCGATATTTACACTTTAATTGTAGGTTTTAGCCAAGAGGAAGAGCAAGAACATCAATGAGATTTAAGTCCCATTATCCACTACTATGCATGGAAATTTGTACAGCAATGAACTCACTATTTGTAGTTGAGTAAATCTGTGTATGTATGGCGTTTTAGAGGAGCCTTTCCTCGAAGCACAGGCGTTTAACGGGATAACGGCGGTGACACCTGAGAGGGTTGTGAGTGTGTGTGTGTACTCAGATGTACTCACCTAGTTTTGCTGGCGATGGTTGAGTTTTGGTTCTTTAATCCCGCCTCTCAACCGTCAATCAACTGATGTATAGATTTCTGAGCCAACTGGGCACTATCATATCTACACTTGAAATGTGTATCGAGTCTACCTCCACCACATCACTGAATAATGCATTCCAGCTGTTAACTACTCGACAGAAAAAGCTCATTTGGGTACTCAGTCTCCACCTGTGTCCCCCTTGTTCGTGTACCACCCGTGTTAAACACTTTATCCATATCTGCCCTGTTAATTCCCCTGAGAATTTTGTAGGTCGTGATGTTCGCTGATCATGTCTCCCCTTATTTCTCTGTCTTCCAGTGTCGTGAGGTGCATTTCAGCAGCCTTTCCTCGTAACTCGTGCCTCTTAGTTCTGCGACTAGTCTAGTGGCATACCTCTAAACTTTTTCCAGCTTCGTCTTGTGTTGACAAGGTACGGGGCTCCATGCTGGGGGCCGCATACCCTACGATTGATCTTACATATGTGGTGTACAAGGTTCTGAATAATTCCTTAGCCAGGTTCCTGCGGGTGTTCTGATTTTGCCAAGCTCGCGTATGCCGCAGATGTATTCTTTTTATGTGGCTTCAGGAGACAGGTTTGGTGTGATATCAACTCCTAGATCTTTCTCTCTCGTCCGTTTCATGACGTACTTCATCTCCTATTCTGTATTCTGTGTTGCGGTCCTGTTTCTTCCACCGCCTAGTTTCATTACTTTGCGTTTACTCGGGTTGAATTTTAGCAGCCATTTGTTGGACCATTCATTCAGTCTATCTAGGTTATCTTGTAGCCTCCACTATCATCCTCTGATTCAATCTTCCTCATAATTTTTGCATCATCAGCAAACAGTGAGAAAGGAAACGAGTCTATTCCCTCTTGTAGATCATTTACATATATCAGAAACAGTATAGGTCCAAGGACTACCCCTGCGGGACTCCACTTGTGACGTCTCGCCAATCTGAGACCTCACCCCAACAGTGACTCGCTGTCTTCTGTTGCTCTAGGTACTCCCTTATCTAATGGAGTACCTGCCCTTTCACTGTGTGTGTGTTGTGTGTGTGTGTGTGTGTGTGTGTGTGTGTGTGTGTGTGTGGTGTGTGTGTGTGTGTTTTGATGCCTGTTTGTATGTGTTATGGGTGTGCGTGTGTGTGTGTACTCAGATTACTCAACCTAGTTGTGTATGCGGGAGTTGAGCTTCGCCTCTTTGGGGTACCATCTCTGTCAACTGGCCAATGATACTCCTGTACAGTTCTGTAAGATCGCTTATATATTATCGAAACAGGATAGTATCGAGAATAGAGCCCCTGTGGGGTACTCCCACTGGTGATATCTTCCAATCTAAGGTCGCCCCCTCACAGTAACTCTCTGTTTTCGGGTGCTTAGGTTTTTTCCTCATCTACTGGAATCATGTTAACTGTTACCTCTCGCCTGCTTCTCTAACTTATGGTCCAGCCTCTTTTGAGGTACATTATCAAAGACTTTACGATTCACAAATATGTCGTCTTCCTAAGTACTTCTCTTTCTTGTCGTATTTTTTATGTTGTTTTGTCATAAACTTCTATCTATAGATTTGCCGTCCTTAAACCCGTGTTGGTGGTGTGTTACAAAGTTCCTTGTCATTAGATGTATTACTAGCTTGCCTCTAACGATCTTCTACATCACCGTGCTTGGTATACATGTCTGCAACATCGGCCTGACGTTGGGAACCCCTAGGAGGATGGTCTGATAGTTCAGTGCCTCCTACCTGCCACCCCTTTGTATATTAGGTTACCATTAGCTGTCGTCAGCGTTCTGGTAAGTCTGCTGTTTCCTGTGACCAATTATACCCCAGAGAGAGAGGCCACGTTAGTACTTCCTGCTCCCTCTTTTAGTACCATGTGAGACTGTGTACAGGTCCGACGCCTTTGTCGTGTCCAGTTCCAACAGGTACCTCCAAGCCTCCCATCTTTGTCTGAGTTGTACTCACAGCTGTGCTTGCGGGGGTTGAGCTTTGGCTCTTTAGTCCCGCCTCTCAACCGTCAATCTTCTGGTGTACAAATTCCTGTATGTGTGTATGCGTGTGAATGCCCATGCATATATCAGATTGACTTATGCGTTTGTGCTCTCAAATACGTCCCCGCACAACATTTTCTAACCTCAGAGGGCCAAGCAGGATCAGAACGAGGCAGCAAGAGAGAATAAGGAGGAGGTGGAAAGAGAGAGAGAGAGAGAGAAGAGAGAGAGAGAGAGAGAGAGGAGAGAGGAGAGTAGAGGAGA
>WNGS01092210.1:45001279-45019721 GCA_020271785.1 Procambarus virginalis | reverse complement strand
AGTAACGATTTACCAAAAAAAAAAAAAAAATCTCCATACCACTAACAATCATTTGGTCCTAACATCTATTCAGTTCGGGAAACCGACAATTCATTCTAATACACACACAAACTCACACGCACTCACACTCACAGGCGTTTAATAACGTGCAATATTCCGTGCTCAGGTGCGTGGGTTGCCGTGCTGGCGTACGCCTATTTTTATATATTAAATATATATATATTTTTTTTGAAAAACATATAATATCAATTAGAACCAAAATGGTTATAATGGTGATTTTAGCACTAATACTATCAAATACTAAGGTTTCCGTTCATTCCCGACTCACAATCGGGAAATCCGATTGCGAGTCGGATTTCGAACGAAATCCGGGTTCGGACGGGACGGAAATGGCTGGGCGCGTTTATTATCACCTAATGCACCTGTTCACCTAGCAGTATAGAGGGACTCATGAGTTAGTCAGCTTGTTGTTGGGTTGCATCCCTGGGGTGGGGGATGGGGGAGTAATTCGACCCTAAGGGAAGGGGGGGGGGGAGGGGTGGGGGATGGGGGGGAGGGGGAGTGGGGGGGGGAGGGGGGGGGGGGAAAGTCTCCTCTTGTTGTGTGTCGATTATTTGGGTATTGTTGGTTAGGATATCTCTGGTGATGGTCTGGTGGTGAGTAGAAACTATATAGCTAAGAGCCTTGTTGTTCGTAAATTATCAGGTGTCTGGAAAGTAATGTCATGTCTATATATTGAGATCGTTGTGGCAGTCCCAGAAAGTGGCATATAGATGGCATTCGTCTTTTTTTTCCCCCCAAGACGCTTCATTTGGTGTCGAGGGTCCTTCATGAGTAAATAAGGGGGATCTTTTTGCCTCTTTTGGATAGTCATATTTCAGTCGATATCTTTCAGGAATTTATCTACCATTTTTTTTTTATAAAACTAACCTTTATGTGCCGCATTTTTTTTACATGTAGAAAGATAGCGGAAAAAACCACAATATGGGATCCAACACCCTCGACGACAGACCTCAACACTACACAACGCTAACTCTTTACTGTTTATCACTCCTCTGTATAATGGATTTTATTCATTAAGACATTGCTAAATATCTTTTAAAATTCCCTGAGGTTTCAGATAGGCAACTTGACTAGTTCTGACGCTATCAACAGTACTCACTACATACCTACATCTGCAGCTGATATACCGATGCTAATTAGCGAGTCCAAAAGAGCCAATCTCATCTTCGAATTATTGAACAAAAATAACACACAAATTTACGTCACCTGACCTAAAACAGACGACACTTTGACATTATCACAGAATTTTGATCAATCAAGTCAACAAAAAATGGTTCAATATTATCGTCACATTTATGAGAATCTGATCATTTGCGAAGTGCGCGAATAATCGTGTTCGTTCACTGCAAATTCCTAAGGAAGCCGGCTTATGTGGAAGCCGTTCAGTTGACATTTCTAATTTGAGACCAATACAGTGCGCGAGCGAGCAAGCTAGCGAGAGAGAGAGAGAGAGAGAGAGAGAGAGAGAGAGAGAGAGAGAGAGAGAGGGAGAGAGAGAGACAGACAGACAGAGGTATTTTAATCCATTAACAAATGTTTGTTAACTGGCTGTTTGGTCTCAGCATGTCCCCCCACGTCTCGTTAGTTTCAGTCAAGCCTTGTTATCACAAATCCAGCTAAATATAACTGGGTCTGGTTAGTGTATGTGTTGTTTCAGAAGGTTTAAGAGTCAGAGGAACGGTCTTGACTTCTGAATATCGTTGTTTATGGTCTACTGTGCCTCTGGTGACAAATGAATCAATTAATTTTACACTAGTGGCTAGTTCTTTTGTTTATTCTGGCGGGTCGGTTGTGGTATGTGAAGACAGTTTGAAGATAAAACTCGAAAAGCTTGCAAGAATTATCATCAGTCAGGTATCGTCGCACTAGCCGTGTCGGTGAATGTCAAAATTATCCCAGGAACAGCAACCCGTCCTCGCAAATTTAATAAGTCAATATTGACTTATTAGTTGCGTACATAGGTGACATACTAAACATAATAGTTTCCCTTGAAAAGGTTCATAGAAAACACCAACCTTACCTAACCTACTTCGTATGTTAAAATAAGCATCTTATAGCTTCGTAATTACAATTGTTACTTAACCTATTATAGGTATAGGTTAGGTAATAATTGTAATTACGAAGCAATAAGATGCTTATCTTAACATATTAAGTAGGTTAGGTAAGGTCGGTGTTTTCTATGAAGCTCTCCAAGGGAAACTATTGTGTCAAGTATGTCACCTATGTACTTATTTAATAAGTCAATATTTACTATACGAATTTGCGAGGACGGGTTGGAAACAGTACGTGTATACCTAAACTTGATTCTAGATAAATTTTAGACCACATGTCTTAGAGGTTACAATGATGAAAATTTATCTCCCCTCTCTATCCTAGTCCCCCTTTAAACCCCCTCCCCCCAGATTCTTCCCTCCCTCCAACAGCCATAGATGAGTAATAAAGTTCGAAGCCCCACTGAACAATTAAAAAATCCTTTTGGAATAACATTAATAATTAAAATATTGCATTAATAATTGCAATATAAAAGCCAACTGAACACCACTACACTCTCCTCTCGTCATGATCACTGGCTGGAATTCATGAACGATTTGAACATAAACTTACAATAACTAGTAGGGGTCGGAACATAGGATGAACATCTAATATTGTTCATAGGTGGTAAAGCCCAATCTGATCTTTGAGGCGAGAGTGATAAAAATGGAGGGGATGGAGGGGGGATGGTAGAAGGGGAGTGAGGGGGAAATGGTAGATTGAGAAGTAGAGGAGATACGTGAGAATATAGGAACAAAGGGTTAAAAAAATCCCACTCTGAATGTCTGGACAATCAGGAAAAAAAAACAACACATCAGACACCGTCACTCAGATTCTGATAATCACACACCATATATGTTTTTTTTCAATATTAATTATTAATTAAAATTTTAGTTCCAAATAAAAATTTCGCACAAAAATAGGTATTAACGCAGCTTATTCACTTATTTGCCACAACGTTCAAAATTGGTGGTACTAAACCCACGAACCCAAACCACCCACCTAACCTAAACACACGAACCCAAACCACCCACCTAACCTAAACACACGAACCCAAACCACCCACCTAACCTAAACACACGAACCGAGATATTTGCAAGTCCTTACGTCTCATACTACCTTTATTATGTACGTTGGGGGACCACAGTTTACAAAATGAAGCACATAGTGAGAGGACAGGTTAGATAATTAAAAAAAAAATTATGATCATAATTTATATAATTAAGCAAGCGCTTCGCCAGCTTAGCCACTGATAATCTCATTAAGCGAGTTCAATACCTTCGTTGAATGTTGATAATCAACGTTAAGATAATCCTTCTGCATCATGCAAACATGAATACGATGACAGAGATAACAACAACTGACCTTAGGAAACTCGTTGGACACGCCTGATATCACCCCCTGTTATCGTCCCCCGGCAATAACTACCCCAGTCAGTAGTTATTTCAGAGACAACTCAGTCTTTGACTACTTCACAGATAACATCGAGACGAGGCCATTAGCCTGCGTCGTCAGCTATGATAACCGTGTTAATGAACCGCTTAGATTCAACGTGTCGATGTTCAACTGGCTAGCTTCCTTGCAGACCCCACCTTTCACTGCTTGGATTGCATTATTGCACAGGTGAAAGAGACCATCACTGATCTTCAAGGACGTCAACAATGATGCTGGGTTGCTAAGCAACTGCCTCACCTTTCAGACGCATCAATAATGGCGGGGAGCGGACAACCGATCACTACAAGTTTGTGAACTCTATATACAAGAAGTTATTGATGACAATTAGATAACTAATATTAATGAAAACGGTCGTAATAGACAGTTTAGATGAAAATCTCGCAATAGATAGCGAGACAGATGAATATTTCGTAATAGACAGCTAGGATAGATGAAACCCCTTTAATAGATAGTCAAGATAAATTACAAATATATTTTTTAATAATAGTATTGATTTTGTTGCCAAAAAAGAAGACTATTCGGCCTCCAGTTTTGTCCACAGACTTTGGTCTCTTCTCGAGTCCATATATGACGTAGCCAGATAGAGGCATACATGACGTAGCCAGAGGCATATACGACGAAGCCAGATAGAGGCATACTTGAAGTCAGATAGAGGCATACATGACGTAGCCAGATAGAGGCATACATGACGTGGCCAGATAGAGGCATACATGACGTAGCCAGATAGAGGCATACATGACGTAGCCAGATAGATGCATACATGACGTAGCCAGACAGAGGCATACATGACGTAGCCAGACAGAGGCATACATGACGTAGCCAGATGGAAGGATTGAAACAATCCTTCCTAACAGCAACTCCATCCTCCTAAAAAGACAGTACTTATATCAACTATTTGGTCAAAAGTACCAACATGTAGTGATGGACCACCAGAAATTAGACTTATGTATTGAATTTGGATAAACGCGTATATTTTGTTTAACCGCAAGATGTGCCTATAAGGCCTAACCTAACCGCTCCTAACAATCCTAGGCCAAATCCACGCTTATCTTAAGCTTCATATAGCTCATATATGCTATACTTGGCCTAGGGATATTTAAGTATGTTTTATAACTTTTTCCGGAAAATTAAAACACGTGTACGAGATTACAGTTATCACCCTTTGTTCCTTGACTTGATTTACTACGTTTTCCAAGGCGCCACGGAGGCAGGAGAGAAACAGGGAATAGAGATATCACCAGATATTCACCGAGAGGTCTATACCTCGCCTATATCTGTGTATACATACACTGAGAGCTTGGTTCTGGACTATGTTAAGGACTAATAGTATACTTGCTAGTTGGTCAGTCAGGTACTGTGGCGGTCTTAATAGCCGTCAAGGAGGTTAATAGACCTGAGGTTCAATACCAAGATGGTAGTCAGAAATATTCAGTTTCTGCATTGCCAAAATGTGTTCAGCACGCCTCTGTCGGAGTTAGTTTCTTTTTGTGCTGCGGTGGGTGTGTGTGTGTGTGTGTGTGTGTGTGTGGTGTGTGTGTGTGGTGTGTGTGTGTGTGTGTGTGTGTGTGTGTGCCGTGCAAGGCGGGTCCTGTTGTTGATAGTGCTGACCCATTAATTATTTGATTAATGAATTCAATTTGAAGGAGTTATAAAATGATAATACCTGGTAGTTATGAGCCCTACGATGATATATTTGACGGAATAATAGTCATATAAATGTATATATTAAATATGCTGGAGGGCATATATGCACACGTGGGGAGTATATCAGGGATACCTGCCAAAGATGACATACCATTTGCTTATGTTAAAATCCTCATTGAAACTCGTATATTGCGATGGAAATAGTGGCAAGTGAATCTATCATTAGATGATTTATTTGATAATAAATATTTACTTTACGTGTATTAACTTTACATATATGTACTTAGAATATTGACTTTATTACCATATTACCCATAGGTTGTTTGCTTTTAATCTACTTTAATACAATTGATAAATTTAAGCCAATTTCTTCGATAATTACTTTGTCTTATTCTAGCTTTATTTTTAAATTTTATTTTATTTTACTTTGATACTTTTTTGTACTTATTTGCTTAATTTATTGTTGGCCATGTTACTTTTTACTTATTTACTAAATTTACTTTTGTTACTTTGTACTTATTTATTTATTTGTTTTCTTTGTTATATTTGTTTCTTTATTTTGTTTATTTTCTTTGTTACTTGAATATTTTTTGGTTACTTTTTTTCGTTGTTACTTTATTACTTGCCTACTTTAGCTGAGTTGAAACTCATTCACATCTTACGAGAGGCTCTCAAGAATATAGTGTAAATTAGCTCTTAATAAAAAAATAAACCAATTAGCTATTTAAAACAAACGTATAGAGCCATCAAATTAACAATAATAAAGATTTGAGAAATATTAGCAATAATTAAAAATAATGAGAAACAATTAAGAATAATAAAGAATTGAGAAATAAGAGGTAGACAGAGAAGGTATTCGTACCCTAAGGTGGGGGTCACTAATCCCTGGGAGGGTGTCCCAGCGCTTAGTGACCCCAGTCGACCCCAGTTGCCACTACAATACGCATGGTCATTATACCATTACGCAATACACCGGAAGCGCTCTTCCGGATCAGCTGCAGTACTACGGGTCAATACTTATCGGTCATAGATGATACAACTAGAACCTCTCTTCCAGGATTATGGCTACAGCACTCGGGGATCAATACATACCGATCATTAGACAATATGACTGGAACCGCTTCCAGAATCCCTCCCCAACAAACGTCACAATTGAAGTGGTTTTGGCTAACCAAAAGCGTAGGAGCCTAAGTCCTTACCTCTCACGGCAAATGACCATTAGTTCCACGATGCGTCAATATCAAGCTGCTTTTAATTTCGCAAAAACCACCGTGATTCAGACGTCGTGGTCGATAGCGTCGTAAATACAGTACATCAGTGAGGAAATCACACACTTGAGATGGTTCGCTGTACTCCATACAACCTTAAAGGTGAAAATACTTATTCAACCGAGCAGTTAAATTATATTCATGGTTACTGCAGTTTCTAAATTCGAACACAACCACGATGGTTCGAACGCTCGAGGGATGATCGAAAATGGTATTCCGTTACTCGAAACGTTTCACAATTTCAATAAGGTGTATTGACCACAGGGCCTGTAATGTGTACACTGTGCACACCTTGTGTGCTCTAAGTACAATGTGTACAAGGCCTGTAGTGAGTATACAGGCTGGTGTAGTGAGTATACAGGCTGCTGTAGTGAGTATACAGGCTGCTGTAGTGAGTAACAGGCTGCTGTAGTGAGTATACAGGCTGCTGTAGTGAGTATACAGGCTGCTGTAGAGTATACAGGCTGCTGTAGTGATATACAGGCTGCTGTAGTGAGTATACAGGCTGCTGTAGTGAGTATACAGGCTGTGTAGTGAGTATACAGGCTGCTGTAGTGAGTATACAGGCTGCTGTAGTGAGTATACAGGCTGCTGTAGTGAGTATACAGGCTGCTGTAGCGAGTATACAGGCTGGCTGTAGTGAGTATACAGGCTGTGTAGCGAGTATACAGGCTGGTGTAGTGAGTATACAGGCTGGTGTAGCGAGTATACAGGCTGGTGTAGCGAGTATACAGGCTGGTGTAGTGAGTATACAGGCTGCTGTAGTGAGTATACAGGCTGGTGTAGTGAGTATACAGGCTGCTGTAGTGAGTATACAGGCTGCTGTAGTGAGTATACAGGCTGCTGTACTGAACACAACAAAATACACAGGGGATGGTAACTATGTAATGAGACTATCACAGTCAGTGAAATTAAAATTACCACATTACATAATATGATCATTGGGCACATATATACTCAAAGTCCAGTCTGCTTACATATAACCATTTTGAGCTATAAATAAATTACACCATTACCTTTTGAAGCCCAGAATAGGCAATCAAACCGAGTCTCCTGGTAAACGTCCTTGCGCAAGATTTCACTTCACGAAAACAATGGGGTAAAACACTCAACTATGGGCTGGTCAAGGACCGGGCCGCGGGGACGTTGAGCCCCGAAATCATCGCAAGGTATGGCATCACTCCAGTCATTCACCTACAACCAAATGCACTACAATTCACACTTCATGTGTACATTCATTCATTTGTTCAACGTGGCTAATTACGTCCCATTTTGACCGAAATTTACCAATTTTGGTTTCGATCAACCCCCACCAACCCAACTAAATAATATAATTGTTAAAAAAAACGAACATCAGAGTGTTCAAACGATCCAAAAGCAATTGGAAACTATCTTTTGGCTACAATAACCATTGAAAACTTCATGCTCGAAGCCTAAGGCGTTCTCCAGTTATCCTACATTAAATTATATATATATATATATATATATATATATATATTATATATATATATATATATATATATATATATATATATATATATCCCTACAGGACGTATTAAGATGAAAGTTCTTGCAAATTAAATTATCACCAAATTAACGATTAACAGTCAACAGGATCATTTTAATCGATAAATGCCGAGCTGAAGTTCAGCAAATGTGTGTCTGTGTGAACTTTAACGAGGATTCTAAAAGTTCAAATCCAAACAACCCCAACAACAGTAGCCTCATCAGGTAAAATTCAAGTTCTTCCTCAATGCAATTTATTGCAACATTATTTCAATTATCAACTGATAATTTATTGCGCTAAAACGAGCACCTAAAGTTTTTTTTTTTTTAGCGCAAGCTTAAGTGGTTCATTAATTTATTGGTGTCAACAATGATGCCAAATGTGATGTTCTCGTTGAGGCTGTGGGGGTATCCGGCTGTGGGGGTATCCGGCTGTGGGGGTATCCGGCTGTGGGGTAATCCGGCTGTGGGGGTAATCCGGCTGTGGGGGTAATCCGGCTGTGGGGGTAATCCGGCTGTGGGGGTAATCCGCTGTGGGGGTAATCCGGCTGTGGGGGTAATCCGGCTGTGGGGGTAATCCGGCTGTGGGGTAATCCGGCTGTGGGGGTAATCCGGCTGTGGGGGTAATCCGGCTGTGGGGGTATCCGGCTGTGGGGGTATCCGGCTGTGGGGGTAATCCGGCTGTGGGAGAGGTCTCATATCCCGACTCTATTATTGGGATACCTTGCGGATACATTGCGATGATTTCGGGGCTCAACTTCCCCGCGGCCCTGTCCTCGACCAGGCCTCCTGGTTGCTGGGCTGGCCAACCGGGCTGTTGGACGTGGCTGACCGCAGCCTGACGTATGAACCACAGCCTTGTTTACCAGGTATCCTCTGGAGGTGTTTATCGAGTTCTCTCTTGAACACTGTGAGGGGTCGGCCAGTTATGCCCCTCATGTGTAGTGGAAGCGTGTTGAACAGTCTCGGGCCACTGATGTTGATAGAGTTCTCTCTCAAGAGTACCTATTGCACCTCTGTTTGTACAGTCGATATACAAATATATATATAACGTTTTAAACCACTAAGTCTCCATCAACAGCTTTTCGGATCTTCATCAGATAGACTGGCTTCTACAACAGTCTAGCCTTCGTCATAAGTAGCTGGGCTGATTAATCACAAAGAAATCTCAATGACGTGATGGATAACGAGAAAAGCATTTTGAGGCAATGGGGTGACTTGAACCAGAGCGTTCTGGCGTTTAACAGACACCTGCCTTAACCCACTCGTGTGTGTGCCGTGTGAGTTTTATATATATATATATATATATATATATATATATATATATATATATATATATATATATATATATATATATATATATCTATATATATATATATATATATATATATATATATACATATACACATTTCTCTCGGGTAATGCATGTCCAATGGCCAATTGAAGCTCCATAAATTTAACCAGTTTTAGATTTTGTTATAATTAGAGCCGGTGAAAGAGGTTAAAAGCAAACAATAGTCGCAATTTATTGCCTCTCTTAAGCTCCAAATAACATCGCTAGGAGAGTGTGATTCATTGAGAGAATAATTGGTTTCAATGAATGAGAAATTACAATGCAAATGAACGCTTTAGAGGTAGTAATTTTTGTTTTTCTTTGGTGGGCTTTTTTTGCTTAATGTATTTCTTAAGACTTTTCTCATTTCAAACTTAAAATACGAGAATATTTAAATTCTAAGTTAAACAAATAAATTCATTAATGCGACAAAACTTTATTTATTTTAAACTACACGATTTTTTTCTATTTTCATTTTTTTTAATTATACCCCATAATAATAAAGAAGGTAACGCAAGTATTATAACAACGTAAATCATACAACTATGCTGACGCAAACTCTACATCAACACAGTTGAACGAAATAAATTAAAAAATAGTTTGTTTTTCGTTCCTACATTTTCATCAATAAATTCGCGCAGATCGTAATTATTTTCTTGTTATTTAATCCCTGTACAGTCATTCACGCGGTTTAATCACAGAGAACTCCTCACCCCAAGTGCAATTAATCACCAGCGAACTATCATATCACCGACCTCACACGAGAGACTGGCTGTCTAATGAACAAATCATGTCGTAGCTCAGTCGATTAAGGCAGCGTCTGGGATGCTCTCGGGTTCGCAGGTTCGAATCCTCGTCACGGCCCTTGTGGATTTGTTCATATGATGCATCACGCTATTGTGATTTCTGAGTGTAGGGACTAGTTGTCTAGTTCATACCTGCCACGTCCGACAGATGTTGTGCTCAATACTTTCGGTCTTATCTTCGAAAAGTAATGATCCCTAAATGAGAAAATCAACAACGTGCACCTAATAGGGTCAAAAGTAAGATTGGCTCCACCCAAAACACTGGCAATGTAATCTTTCGTGTGCGGCCAACAGTTGGCAATGAGTCGACATCATCAAAGACCCTCAACACTAGTCTCTGTAGCTCGTATATGGCTACCTCTTTTCAAGATCTGGCTTTCCTATTAGTGGTAATTCGTAGTAAATAGCACAGCCCAACAACATCGTGCCAGTTTGACAACGTTATCAATGGACTATTGGCTCTGCGTTCGGACTACATTTATCTTAAAAAGATTCTGCTCGAAACGGGGGTCGCCATTTTTTGACCTTCATCTACCTGGACTGGAATTTCTGCAATAATTAATCCCTGCATTTATACGTGCTTGTGTATAAAACCTTTCCTTAATCACCCAATTAAAAACAAAAAATGCTCACTTTCAGCATCCCTCCCCACGTCCTCTCTGAAGGAGGGATTGTTAGCGAAGCGTCACTAAGAGGGAAGGAACAAGGAAGAGAAAGAGGAGGAGAGAGATAAAAAGGAAGGGATATGAGTACAGATAAAAGGACATAAATNATAACACTATGAGGTGAGAATGATTTTTTTAAGTTAATAACCAGATATTTTGAATAAAAAGATAATTATCTCATTTAAAACAATCTGCTATAAAATACATGGAAGGAGGGGGAACAGAAAGAAGAAAAATTAAAGTGTAATAAAAAACAGGGAGAGGGCAAAGAGCACACACACACACACACACAACACACCACACACACCACACAGAAAAATAGATATAATAAGCACGAAAAACAGTGTGAGAAATAGGATGATAAATCAGGAGTATTCAAAGCTGCCAGAAGTCCTGGATCCAACCTGACAGTACAATGGTCACTCTAGTACCCGTTACAGTGCACGAGGGGAATGTATACATTGCAGACATGTGTGGGTGGAACAGGTGCTCGGGTGGGAGTGTGATTGTGAGATAGGGGGGGTAGGGGGGGGGTGTGTGTGGAATGCAGAGGGGATGGGAGGGCTATAGTGAATGAGAGGAGTGGAATCGTGTGTGTGAGAGTGGGAGGATTGGGAGATGAGGTGGTGGAGAGAGGAAGAGGTGTGGGGGGGGGTGGGAGAGAGAGAGAGAGGTAGGTTGAGAGGGGGGGGGGGGTAAAGGTTTGTTTATTACATGCTGAGTGAAGAAAGCTGACTGTATCAACATTGGGAAAGGGGGGGGGGGGACACAGCTAAGTTTAGTGAGGAGCTAACTTCGAACACAGACACATACAAAGACACAGACACAGAGACGGTAGAGGATGTGTTGACATACAGCGGCCGGGATGCCATATGTTTTACATATCACATATATATGCCATATATTATATATATATATAATATATATATATATATATATATATATATATATTATCGTTATTTCACGTTATTTGCTTTGATTTGTTTTTTTTTGTTGGATTATGTTAAGTCGACCTGGGCACTGGGTCGACCTAGGCACTGGGTCGACCTAGGCACTGGGTCGACCTGGGCACTGGGTCGACCTGGGCACTGGGTCGACCTAGGCACTGGGTCGACCTGGGCACTGGGTCGACCTGGGCACTGGGTCGACCTAGGCACTGGGTCGACCTGGGCACTGGGTCGAGCCGCTCACCAAATCTGTCCGGGCATCTCCAGGTTCCCACTCTCACCAGGTCAGCAGCCTACAGGTTAGGTGGGTTGCTTTGGTTAGCTCGTTCATTGTTATACCATAACACCAAAAGAATAAAGAAAAATGCTAAAAAAATATAATTAACCCATTCGAGAGAGCTTATTAATATCCACCCAAACGCGTCCATGTACGTCTAACCTACGCTTGAAACAATCAAGCGGGCTCTTACACTCTTATTATGTTACCCAAGTAACCTCTTCCTCCAAATCAACAAGCCTGTTTCCTATAACCAGTATTTACCCAGGTCTTTCATAAAAAATCTAAACTTTCCCAATTTATATATCCCAATTGTCTCGCGTTCTGTTTTTGTGTTGATATCTTGGATATCTTATTAATCCAGGGAACAACAGGGCTGCCTGCCACACCTGGCAAGGTTGACATTACGTATGCTGGAAGACCCGGCTGTTAGGTTAAGAGGTCCCCTCATCCTTAATATTCATGCATGGCACGTAAGGAGTCTGTTTGGCTTGGCTTTACGATCTACCTCGACCTTTAAGATGTCTCGAGGCGACGTCGACCACCTTTTCTGTGTCTTGGGGAAGGGGGAGTGGGAGAGAAAGGCGGGGGAAGATGATGAAGTCCCACCTGACGCACCCCTGTTGTAAGGGTGACGTCACATCTGGTGAATCCCCACCGTTAATATGACGTCACTTTCCATGCAATAAGGTCCTCAGGGACAGAAGAGGGAAATATTTAGCCAGTTTTATATTGTAATTAAGTTTCTAATGTATTCTGTATTCAGAGGGAGGAGAATTTGCGGTACAGTTGATGGCAAAGGTGTTGGTGGTACACGTCATGGTACAGGGGGAGGGAAGGGTGGTACCATAGGGGTGGTACAGGCGGTGGTACAGGTACACAGTCAGGCATTCCATCATTAGTGTGAATATTGCACCACGACGCCTCGTGTGGTCGAACCTCACGCTGTGCCAGTTGCTCCTCTTGCCAAGTCCATCACAAAACGTGCAGGCAAGCACGCACGTAAACTCAAATGCACGTAAACCGAGCACTCGTAGACTCACACACACACACACTCCAAGGTGAGCCACATGGATGTAAGGTAACACTAAGGGGGGAATATGCAAGTGGAACTAATTAACAGGGGACAAATACTCAGATTTACTTACCCTCCCCAATCAATTGTTTGAAAATCAATTGAGATTTTAAGGAAACAAAAGGAACGGAAGGCCTTTTATTTGACGATCCCCGTCAGGTTCCCTAGGCTCTTGTGAGCAAGCACACATACACACACACACACAAGGGACGGACAAGAATGAGAGGAGGGGATGAACCAGCCTTGTTTGATCTGATATTTACCCTAAATGAGTCGGATATAAGGGAAGTTAAGTTGGAAGCCCCCTTGGGAATGAGTGATCATAGTGTATTGAGCTTTGAGTACCTGGTTGAGCTAGGAATTATCACCCCCAAAAAAGAACTGGGAACCAAAGGGCTGGCGTACAGAAAGGGAAACTATGAGGAGATGAATAAATTCCTATGGGATATACATTGGGACACAGAACTCGGAACCAAGTCCGTACAAGACATGATGGACTATGTCACCCAAAAATGTCAGGAGGCTGTAAGCAGGTTTGTCCCAGCCCAACAGGAAAAAACAGAGAAGCAAAGGAAGAATCCGTGGTTTAATAGGGAATGTATGAAAGCAAAGGAGCTGAACAAAAGGGCATGGAGGAACTTCCGTAATAACAGAACACCAGAAAGTAGAGAGATACCAGAGAACCAGGAACGAGTATGTCAGTGTGAGAAGAGCAGCTGAGAAAAGGTATGAAAATGATATAGCTAATAAAGCCAAGACTGAACCAAAGCTACTACACAGTCACATCAGGAGGAAGACAACAGTGAAGGAACAGGTGATTAAACTTAGGGTGGGCGAGGACAGGTACACAGAGAATGACAAAGAGGTGTGTGAAGAACTCAACAAAAGGTTCCAGGAGGTCTTTACAATAGAACAGGGAGATATCACGGCGCTGGGAGAGGTGGCAGCAAACCAGGTGACCTTGGATAGGTTCGAAATTACAAGAGATGAGGTCAAAAAGCACCTATTGGAGCTGGATGTGAGAAAAGCTGTTGGGCCGGATGGAATCTCGCCATGGGTATTGAAAGAGTGTGCAGGAGCACTTTGCTTACCACTCTCCATAGTGTATAGTAAGTCACTGGAAACGGGGGACCTACCAGAAATATGGAAGACTGCTAATGTAGTACCAATATACAAAAAGGGTGACAGACAAGAGGCACTGAACTACAGGCCAGTGTCCTTAACTTGTATACCATGCAAGGTGATGGAGAAGATTGTGAGAAAAAACCTAGTAACACATCTGGAGAGAAGAGACTTCGTGACAACCCATCAACATGGGTTCAGGGAGGGTAAATCTTGCCTTACAGGCTTGATAGAATTCTACGATCAGGTGACAAGAATTAAGCAAGAAAGAGAAGGGTGGGCGGACTGCATTTTTTGGACTGTCGGAAAGCCTTTGACACAGTACCCCATAAAAGGTTGATGCATAAGCTGGAGAAACAGGCAGGAGTAACAGGTAGGGCGCTCCAGTGGATAAGGGAGTACCTAAGCAATAGGAAGCAGAGAGTTACAGTGAGGGGTGAGACCTCAGACTGGCGTGAAGTCACCAGTGGAGTCCCACAGGGCTCTGTACTTGGACCTATCCTGTTTCTGATATACGTAAATGATCTCCCAGAGGGTATAGACTCATTCCTCTCAATGTTTGCTGACGACGCCAAAATTATGAGAAGGATTAAGACAGAGGAGGACAGCTTGAGACTTCAAGAAGACCTGGACAAGCTGCAGGAATGGTCGAACAAATGGCTGTTAGAGTTTAACCCAAGCAAATGTAATGTAATGAAGATAGGGGTAGGAAGCAGGAGACCAGATACAAGGTATCATTTGGGAGATGAAATACTTCAAGAGTCAGAGAGAGAGAAAGACCTGGGGTTGATATCACGCCAGACCTGTCCCCTGAAGCTCATATCAAGAGGATAACATCAGCAGCATATGCCAGGTTGGCTAACATAAGAACGGCCTTTAGAAACTTGTGTAAGGAATCTTTCAGAACATTATATACCACATATGTCAGACCAATCCTGGAGTATGCGGCTCCAGCATGGAGTCCCTATCTAGTCAAGCATAAGACTAAACTGGAAAAGGTTCAAAGGTTTGCCACCAGACTAGTACCCGAGCTGAGAGGTATGAGCTACGAGGAGCGACTGCAGGAATTAAACCTCACTTCGTTGGAAGACAGAAGAGTTAGGGGGGACATGATCACCACATTCAAGATTCTCAGGGAATCGACAGGGTTGATAAAGACAGGCTGTTAACACAAGGGCACACGCACTAGGGGACACAGGTGGAAACTGAGTGCCCAAATGAGCCACAGAGATATTAGAAAGAACTTTTTTAGTGTCAGAGTGGTTGACAAATGGAATGCATTAGGAAGCGATGTGGTGGAGGCTGACTCCATACACAGTTTCAAGTGTAGATATGATAGAGCCCATAGGCTCAGGAAACTGTACACCTGTTGATTGACGGTTGAGAGGCGGGACCAAAGAGCCAGAGCTCAACCCCGCAAGCACAACTAGGTGAGTACAACTAGGTGAGTACCACAATGCCCGGCCCACTCCACCCTGCCGACCCTCACCTGCCGCCCCTCACCGGCCGCCCCCTCACCTGCCGCCCCTCACCCACCTGCCGCCCCCTCACCTGTCCGCCAGCACCTCCCCTGCCGCCTCCTCACCCTGCCGCCACGCACCATGCCGCCCCCTCACCTGCTCAGCCCCTCCACCTGCCGCCCCTCACCCACCTGCCGCCCCTCACCTGGCCGCCCCCTCACCCTGCCGCCCCTCCTCACCTGCCGCCCCCCTCACTCTGCCGCCAAACCACACACATTTGACCTCAATCAATAGCCAGCACCAGGTGTGAGGCACCAGGGGTGAGGCACCAGGGCGGCACAGGGGGCACCAGGTGTGGCACCAGGGGAGTGTGGCACCAGGAGTGAGGCACCAGGTGTGGAGCACCAGGTGTGGAGCACCAGGTGTGAGGCACCAGGGGTGAGGCACCAGGGGTGAGGCACCAGGAGTGAGGCACATGTGTCAGGCATCAGGAGTGAGGGCCCAAACCCCCCAGGTGTGAGGCACCAGGTGTGAGTGGCACCAGGTGTGAGGCACCAGGTGTGAGGCACCAGCTGTGAGGCACCAGGTGTGAGGCACCAAGAGTGAGGCACCAGGTGTGAGGCACCAGGTGGTGAGGCACCAGGTGTGAGGCACCAGGTGTTAGGCAGCCGAGGTGTGAGGGCACCAGGTGTGAGGCACAGGTCAGCACAGGAGTGAGCACCCAGGTGTGAGCACCCAGGGTGTGAGGGCACCAGGAGTGAATGCACAGGAGTGAGGCACCAGGTGTCGAGGCACCAGGTGTGAGGGCACCAGGGGTGAGGCACAAGGTGTGAGGCACCAGGTGTCAGGCACCAGGAGTGCGGCACCCAGGTGTGAGGCACAGGTGTGAGGGGGCACAGGGAGGCAACAATCGAGTGAGGCACCAGATGTGAGGCACCAGGTGTGAGGCACCAGGTGTGAGGAACCAAGGAGGCAACAGGTGTGAGGAACCAAGAGGAGGCACCAGGTGTGAGGCACCAGTGTCAGGCACCAGGTAGTGAGGCACCAGGAATGAGGCACCAGGTGTGAGGCCCCAGGTGTGAGGCCCAGGTGTGAGGCACCAGGTGTCAGGCACCAGGAATGAGGCACCAGGTGTGAGGCACCAGGATGTGAGGCACCAGGTGTGAGGCAGCCAGGAGTGAGGGGCACCAGGGTGTGAGGGACACCAGGGTGTGAGACACCAGGTGTGCAGCACCAGGTGTGTAGCACCAGGTGTGCAGCACCAGGTGTGCAGCACCAGGTAGGCAGCACAGGTTGTAGTGCACAGGGTGGTGGAGGCACCAGGTGTGAAGGCACCAGGAGTGATGGCACCAGGATGTGACGGCCCAGGTGTGACCACCAGGTAGTGATGGCACCAGGTAGTGATGCAACCAGGGGGACAGCACAAGGTGATGGCACCAGGTGTGTGAGCACCAGGTGTGTGAGACAGGTGCTGACGGCACAGGTATGGAACCACCAGGTGTTGAGGCAGGCGCAGGTGTGTAGGCACGGCAGGGAGTGAGGCACCAGGATGTGAGGCCACCAGGTGTGTGAGGAGCCCAGGAGTGTGAGGACACCAGGGTGTGACGCACAAGGAAGGTGATGTTGCACCAGGATGTAGGCACCAGGTGTGTGAGCCACCAGGTGTGTGGCACCAGGTGAGTGAGGCACCAGGTTGTGACGCACCAGGTGTGGAGCACACAGGTTGGTGGCACCAGGGTGTGATGTGGCACCAGGTGTGTGATGGATAGGTGTTGGGTCATCACCAGTATTCCTAGTTGTGCTTCGGGGGTTGAGCTTGGCTCTTTGGTCCCGCCTCTCAACCGGTCATACATGTGTACAGTTTCCGTGAGGCTAATGTGCTCATTCATATCAAACTTGAAGACGTGTATGAGTCAGCCCCAAACATGAGCTTCCTGAATGCATTCCATGTGTCAACCGCTGCTGACACTAAAAGAAATTCTTGTTCTAAGTATCTCTGTGGCTCATTGGTAACCTCAGTTTCCACCTGTCCCCTAGTTCGTGTGCCCCTTGTTTAACAAGCCATGTCTTTATCACCCTGGTCGATTACCCCTTGAGAATCTGAAGGTGGTGATCATGTCCGCACCAATACTCTTCTGTCTTCCAACGAAGTGAGGTTGTAATGTACCTGAGTCGCTCTCTGAGTCATACCCTCAGATACTCGGGTACTATCTTGGTGGGCCCAACACGCTTGAACTTTTCTCTAGTTTAGTCTTATTCTTGTACTATATAGGGACTCCATGCTAAGGCATAAATCCATGAATCGGTCTGACTGGATGTGGTAAATGTGGTAATAAATAGGTGTGAGGCCACACGGCTTTGATGTGCACCTGGTGTGGGGCACCAGGAGTGAGGCACCAGGAGTGAGGCACCAGGAGTGAGGGGAACCAGGTGTGGCACCAAGGTGTGAGGCACAGGTGTGAGGGCACCAGGTGTGTGAGCCACCAGGTGTGTGGCACCAGGTGTAAGGCACCAGGGTGAGGCACAGGGTGTGGCACAGGGTGGTGGGCACCAGGGTGAGGGACCAGCGTGTTTGGCACCAGGGGTGAACAATAACGACCACAAAATGTTAAACGGTCCAGAACAGATGGATACATGGTCGTCCCTCCGTCCAGGTGACGCATGGTAGGTGGTTATAACTACAAACATGGTTCACCTAGTTAAACCAAACAGTGAGTCGTGAGTGTGTGAGTGAACACGCGGCCTTCAACTCACTGGCTGTAACACCTCCACGAATGTTGTTTGGCTGCT
>WNGS01092210.1:44987092-44997171 GCA_020271785.1 Procambarus virginalis | reverse complement strand
TTTCGTAATTTAACTTCATGGATTCTATTTTTTTTCCCCGATTCCTCAATTTTCTCCTTCCATCATCATCCACTTTCCTTTCCATATTCTCTCAATTGTGTCCCATTTATCACGCCCATTTCCCCCGTCCACATAGGCCAATTCTGGGTACCATTTCAGACACAGCAGACATTTCTGAATTAAAATATAATTTTTCATTTTACATCTCTGATGGAAGACGTTTTTTTTACGCATGGTATTTATGGGCTGGATTAGGACATATGACTAATCCATGTACTCCACCAGGGATCTAAGGCGTCCTTAGAGAGCATGACTCAGGAGTCTTGGGAGATATAAATACGCGGATAGTATCTTATCGTTCAATTCTCTGGGACGAAGGATGTTGGAGTGGATCCTTTACATTAAATAAATTACAGATACTAAGGATCTAACCTAACTCCATAACCAACATTCCTAGCTAATCTATCCACGACTTATCTTAGGACCTAATATAGTACATTATTTATATACTATATGTACTACACTAGACTTAGGAATATATATAAGTTTGATTTTTAACAATTTTTTCCGCACTCTCTAAAATTAATAGTACAAAAGTGGTTTACATAGCCCGCCTTCAGTATTAGTAATCGCCACTAAATAGTTACTATATGTACTTATCATTATCAGGATGGGCAATGGTGGTTGCCAAGATTAATATTAATGTATATATACACACTATATATATATATACACACACACACCCCCCCATATATATAGATACATATATATATATATATATATATATATATATATATATATATATATGATCGTTACCTAGTGCCAGAACAGCACTTCTCCGGCCTACTACTGTGCAAGGCCCGATTGCCTAATAAGCCAAGTTTTCATGAACTTATTACTATTTTCTCAAATTTTTTTTCTTATGAAATGATAAATGCTACCCATTTCATTATGATATGTGGTAATTTTTTTTTTATTGGAGTTAAAATTAACGTAGTTATATGACTCGAACCTAACCCAACTCCTACCTAACCTAACCTCCAACCTATCTTTACTAGGTAAGTTAGGTTTAGGTAGCTGAAAAGTTAGGTTAGAGTAGCTCGAAAAACATTCATTGAAAAGTTGGCTTATTAGGCAAATCGGGCCTGCATAGTAGGCACGAGAAGTGATTCTGGCTACTAGGTACGACATTTTATTTTATTATATATATATATATATATATATATATATATATATATATATATATATATATATTATATTATATGTATTATTTTGGTAGCAGTCTTTCTTGTCAACATATGTTGTTGAAATATGACCGAAAGGTAAGATAATAATTCTAACACGATTTTTTTTTATTTATTATATATATATATATATATATATTATATATATATATATATATATATATATATATTATATATATATAATATTGAAAAAATTCGTGTATTTTATACATGACTTTATATATATATATATGATATTTATATATTATAAAGTATTATTATATATATTATATAATTTATCTATAATATTATATATATAATATGATTTCTAATATATATGATGACATCACAGGAGTGTTCCATAAATCACAACCCTGGCTCCTATACACCCCATGCCATGGTACACGCCTTATTTACTCCTGTTAGCAGAACTGGATGCTTTCCCTTCCCTGGAACACAACCCACCAATTGGTGCACAACCAGGTACCCAATAACCGCTGGGTAAGCAGGGGGTGAAAACAGACCCTAGAGAATTCAGTCGAATCCCCGGTTGCAATTCATTTACCATGACGGCGTTTAATATGTCGTTGTTTGCGATGGCGTTTGCGTGAGAGTAAGAAATGAGTCGCTCCCTTCTTGCTCTGATGAAGGCGAATTGAGCCGAAAACGCGTTCAGCATTCTCTAAATTTTTAAAATCTGTTTTTTTCGATTATATAGAGAGGCCATGAAGCGAGAAGCTGAATATTCTGTGGCCGCTTCTCAACCGCTAGCCCAAACGTCTCTACACGATATCTCCTGGACACACTTCTTCATGGCCGTCTTGTACTTGCCACTTAAGTACATATAGCCACGCCTTCGTTTGCTCTACATCTCACCCCCTCACTCACCTCACACACTCCACCAATGTTCTTTTAATTATCTTATAATTCTTCACTCTAACGCGCCTGATTCAACAAAGTCAGCTTCCAGGAAATCTTGCAAGGAATCAGATCCCATTTATTGAACTTAATGAATTAAGTTTATCTGAGCGTGTAAGGCAGAATTAGATGTCTTCTAAAGGAATAAGTTCAAAAACTAAATTAACTTTAACATGTATGGCAAAAAAATTGCTTTAAGGTCTACATTTGATTTCTAATTTAAACGTTTCTTGCTGGTTGACCCAAGTATATTCTGACGTTCAAAACGTCGATCTGTGCAACACTGGAAATGGCTAATTAGGGACTCTGGATTTTTACATATTTTCAGTAATTATTTACCATAAAGTAACAATAAGTTTGTTTTAAATTAAGTTCAATATAAAGGTTTAAATTTTATAAAATTCGTTGTTTTAAATGTAGTTAAATATGTAGAGTACTGTAGCTTTAAGTTTAAATACTAAAATTATGCTAATTGGCGCTCAAGTTAAAAAAAACTGATGCAAACGAAACTTTGAAATTTATATAAGAAAGCTATATTTATCATCTCGCAACTACGGGTGATATTAATGGCGATTTAAGAACAACATACGGGCTAGTCAGGCCCGTGCCACCTCCTGGTTGACTTAATCTTAATAAATAAAAAACAACAACTGATATTTGTAAAGCATCATGACTAATTATTAGTACTGAAATTATATATATTTTACTGTTTTTTCTGTTTTTGTGTTTGAATGCTATGTTTTTGTCACATGTGTGCGTTTGAATAGTGTTTTGCATTGTATTAGTGAAGGTGAAAGAACAAAACCCAATATACATGTAAGTGTATTAAAAACCATGTTTTTTTGAGACGTAACCTACATCTGAAATACGAGTTTTATACATATATTGAGCCTTCCTACACCCTACTATAATGCCGTAATACTTGAGTAAAGTTTCTCCGTTGTACTTGTGTTGTGCGGACGCAAGTTTGTGATTGTTTATGGAAAATTGAGTGAAAATATGAATGATATCGCAACTTTTATGTAATCAAGTTTTAAAGACATGATCCTTAAGGAACAGAAGAAGATGATGAGAGGGGATGTTTGGAGGGAGAAATGGGGGTGGGTGTAGAGTAGGTAAAGGAAAGGGTGAGGGATGGGAGTAAAGATGGTGACAGGGGTGTAAGGGGAAAAGTTATGGGTGGGTAAGAAAGCTTAAAAGGGGAGGGGGTGGGGAAGGGTAGGGGTAAAAAGGGGGGTGGGGAGGCGAGGGGAATAGATTGAGAAGGTAAATGAGTTAGAAGGGTAAAGGGGAGAGCCGTATGGAGAGAGATGAAGGCAAGTACTGGAGTACAAAGGGAGGGAACATAAGGAAGCGCAGGAGCTTGACAGACGTAGGGAGGAGGATTAAGGAGAGAATGGGAGGGGGGGGGAAGAGTTAGGTAAAAAGAGCAACAGAAGGTAGCTTAACGTAATGGACGAGTGACTATACCACCAGAACGGGTTAAACCAATCCGCCTAAAACTATTTATATCCCCCCCCCTACCTACAAGACACGTTTCGAACCACTCCAATATACATTCCATCCTACCAACCAACACACACACACACACACACACACCTATCCTCCACATCTATTCAACTCATCACCTTTCGCATTTCAAACGCGTGTAACTTAGTCATTTCCCAACGACTCAATCCTTCCCCCCCTCAATCTTTACCCTCTAGTCACTCAGATCTTATTAAAAGACATTATGCACCCAAGGTACATTACTCAACCTTTACAACCATCTTAGGTTAAGCGCAGGAAACCATTAAGGGGTCACTGAGCAGTTCAACCAAGCTCGCAAATCAGTCGCACACCTCAACGGGTCTTTCTGGTGAAGGAGACTTGCTTCAGGGAACGCCCTTTCGTATGGAAATTTAACGACACACTGGTAGTTTATGATTGGAAAATAATGCCTGCATTTAATAAGGTGTAGAGTATATCAGAGGTCGCCGCTTCCTTAACATTCAAGAAAAAGGGGCAAAAAAAAACTTGATTGACTGGTGTATAAATTAATGCTTGCTTGTGTAGTTACTCTGAACAGAGGGTGAGGTCTCTTAGGACTATGTGGGGAGGTGTAGTCAGGTCTGTGGGAGGGGCAGAGAACCAAGTCTCTGTGAGAGGCACCGTAGAGAACCGAGTCTCTGTGAGAGACACCGTAGAGAACCGAGTCTCTGTGAGAGGCACCGTAGAGAACCGAGTCTCTGTGAGAGGCACCGTAGAGAACCGAGTCTCTGTGAGAGGCACCGTAGAGAACCGAGTCTCTGTGAGAGGCACCGTAGAGAACCGAGTCTCTGTGAGAGGCACCGTAGAGAACCGAGTCTCTGTGAGAGGCACCGTAGAGAACCGAGTCTCTGTGAGAGGCACCGTAGAGAACCGAGTCTCTGTGAGAGGCACCGTAGAGAACCGAGTCTCTGTGAGAGGCACCGTAGAGAACCGAGTCTCTGTGAGAAGAACCGTAGAGAACCGAGTCTCTGTGAGAAGAACCGTAGAGAACCGAGTCTCTGTGAGAAGAACCGAGTCTCTGTGAGAAGAACCGTAGAGAACCGAGTCTCTGTGAGAAGTACCGTAGAGAACCGAGTCTCTGTGAGAAGAACCGTAGAGAACCGAGTCTCTGTGAGAAGAACCGTAGAGAACCGAGTCTCTGTGAGAAGAACCGTAGAGAACCGAGTCTGTGAGAAGAACCGTAGAGAGCCGAGTCTGTCGTCGAGTATCTGGTATACAGAAGTTTCAGACTGGTATTAAAGCCGTTTTTCCAGATACTTTTAAAACAGACACGAAACGAAATGAAACTGAACAGATTATATTGGTATAGTTTCATTAGACACAAGTTTCCAAAATGGCTATCATTATATCGGTCGATTCTCTACGATAACCTGATGACCTAAACATTGATAGTTCTGGCAAATTTCCCGGCAAACACACCTTTGTTCCATAAAGTTATTTGTATGTTACTTCGTGATTGTTGTCAGATCAACCAGTTCGAGAGGGGGAAAAAATGTCATGGAAATTGTGAGGTTATATCAGCCAGAATGTCACTGTTAAGTGAACGAAACGCTAATGGCGCAGTAATCTGCACTGGTTCAAAAGCAGCACTGCAAAGCCTAAGTAAAAATAGGACAGAAAATCTTGCGATAATCGTTGAGATCAAGAGAGCTGCGAGAGTACTAAGCAACCAGGGAAGAGTCGTCAAGTTTCTGTGCTGGAATATGTAGGAATGAACGAGCAGATGTGCTGGCTGCTGAAGGTGCTGAAGGAGATCATATTGAATACTTCATACCCAAGACTTCTACAAATTAGAGGTATTATCAGGCAACATCACCATGACAAGGTAACTGAGGAAAGGAGGATAGAAGCACAAACAGGTGAATCTGTACGATGGTAGAACATGGTTGCTGCTGGCAATCCCAATCATTATGGACGAAGAGGAGGAGGACGCGGGAAAGAATTAGTAATAGCGAGAATCTTTCTTGGATACAAATATCCATGGCGATTCGGAATGGAAACAACAGTTGATCAGCGGAGTTGCAGAATCTGTGATGAGAGTGACGGACACCGCCTGGAGAGTGTGTCCGTCACTACACTATCTACACGAGTGTGGACACCCGAGAGACATTATAAATAGTGTAGAATAATACACCCCACACTGTTTGAGTTAGGAAAATACTATTTGTCAAATATTGATACTGTTCTTAAAAGATTGCTCTATTTACACCCGCATGATAATGAAAGGTTTTAAGGGTTGACAGATGTTCATCTTCTTGTTTGAGGAACTGTTCATTTGAGACAGTTAAGCAAGTCCAGCTGTGTCTCGATACGAGTGACAGGATGAACAACCCAGCGGGATTTCTTCCTATTGGGGAGTGTTGTACATGCTTCTATGGCGGCATGTCCACTCACAGGATAAGTGGCGCTGCCCAATAAACTCGTCCCTCGGGCAAAATTAAAAAAAAAAAGTATATACAGTACTTGGAGGACAAAACTTGTTCTGCCTGTACCATTTAGTTCCAGAGAGAGAGAGAGAGAGAGAGAGAGAGAGAGAGAGAGAGAGAGAGAGAGAGAGAGAGAGAGAGAGAGAGATAGCACCCCTTCCCTACTCACTGGCCAGAACACCCCCCCCCCAAAAATTCCCTTACACTATGTCACAACACCTCCCCAACCCCCGTTCAACATCCCCAGGCTAACCCCCCCCGCCCAACACACAACCCCACCTCTGCACCCCCTAACACCTCAGGCCAACACCACCTCCCTCCAACCTCTCCCAAGACCCCCTGGACCGCACACCGCTCCGAGCGACACAAACAGTTACCGCTTCACCCAGCCATGCTACCAACAAGAAATATTAAGAGAAACTCTTGTCACAAACGATTGCATTCCGCCCGAGGATCTGAGACGGTATGATGACAAGGAGGTCCGTCTACATTTCCACGGACAGGGAGGTCCGTCTACACTGTCATCTTCACCCCCAAAGATTCTACACAAACCTTTATTTTAGACAATCCCCCCCCCCGCAAACACGCCTGAAAATATTAGTGTCGACGTTTCGGTCCATCCTGATTTATCCTCAGAACGGATCGAAACGTCCTCACTATTTTCGGATGTTTTCAGGTTGGGTGTCTAACTTACAGCCACATTGTGATAATATTTCTTTATTAAAAAACCATTTGTCATATAATGAAGAAGGAAAATGAGTAGAACAATTCATTATAATAATAAATCATTAGTTGGATATCAATATTTATATATAATATATATATATTATATATATATATATATATATATATATATATATATTTTTTTTTTTAAAGTTTGTGAGGGTATCACCTCTGGTGCCAATGTGGGGACCCATAGCCTCGGAGAAGAAAATAAAACGTATTCAGAGGAGACCTTGTGGGTTCTCACTGAACACTAATATTTTCTTCTCCTACCACCCCCATTCTTTTGTATGTACACACACACACACAAACACACACACACATATATATATATATATATATATATATATATATATATATATATATATATATATATATATATATATATATATCTTTTTAAATTTTTATGAATCCATTGCTTTTGATTTAAATGGTCTCATTATATTTTTATGATATCACGGTAGTCAGAGCTGTAGTAGTAGGGTGAGGTAATTACAAGGAGAAAGAGCTAAACCAGCATGGTTATACAATACTTTGTTGAGATATGGGAAGTGAGATATGAGGACGGAGTGAAGGAACGGTGCCTGTAACCACTTAGACCATCGCGGAATCGAACGCCGACCTGCAAGAACCACCACTCCACCAGGTAGGAAGAAAACTCCTTGGGTTATCTCATTGTTTGCCATTGATATCGGGTTTGTGGCCTATCAACTGCAGAAGGAAAATTAAAACTATCACATATTGACCAATCACCAAGAATACCATAGACCTAAACATCTTGCATCACTGGAGTATACTAATAGTGAATATATATATATACACACAGAGAAGTCACGTATAATCATCTGTTTATATAGCCCTCTGGCCCGAAGCTTGTACACTGATGTAGGTGGGAATGGCTTAACTGTCTTTAAGTAAACTATCAGACAAGGAGAGTAACATGTATCAATCTCTCTTCTCACACTTTATGCCTAGATACACGCACGCACACCAAAGCAGCTGTTAGAGCACAGTAGGCTTAGGAATCTGTACACCAGTTGACTCACAGTTGAGAGGCGGGACCAAAGAGCCAAAGCTCAAACCCCGCAAGTACAACTAGGTGAGTACACCTACCTCTGGCCCACCACGCAAGAATGTCCTATTAGAATTTCAGGCCCCAGTTTGTTAAACGCTTAAAAAGAGTTTTAAAGATATTGGTTCCTAGGCACCCAGCAGACAGGGGCGATGGAGAAACCACGAATCTTCAGGTGAGTGTATACAAGGATACCTCTACAGAGATGGAAGTCAACAGACTGGGAAGAGTAGAGGTAGAATACACAAACGTAAAGATGAAGCCAAGATTGTGTAGGAGGAGACGTGACTTGGCCAGAGGGACCGAGACGCCTCGAAGAACATCACACATCTCGGGAATTGCGTGCTGGAACAAGCACGGGGGAGACACCGGCAAGACGGTGACCGAGCTAGGCAATTAATGCAGCTATTTACCGCAAGAAATACGGCACCATTGTTTCGCTTGATGGGGGGGAGGGGGGGTGAAGTGGCCGGTTCGGAACACTCTCAGAAGGGAGAGATGGAGAGGTTGAGGGAGGGGAGGTAGGGAGCGAAGGAGGAAAGAGATAGATGAAAAGAAAAGTTTGACAGAGGTTTAACAGTCTTCTGCATTAAAACATTTTGAAATAAATTTATATAACATTTCGAAGAACAAGGTGTCAAATGTCAGGTGTGGCCTAAACAGAGACCAATAAACCTCGTCAGCTGTAATGTGGCTCTATTCATGAAGAACAGTTTGAAAGATCAGCAGGGAGTGATCCAGTTCAGGAAAGCTCTGGCGTGGCATTCATTAATGTCATCCACTTGAAATTGGCCTGTCCACAGTAGCTCTAAACTGCCGCTGATAGATAAGTCTTGGGGTGTATACAAGCCGGCTTTTGAGAGGGTTATTTGATGTGATGGAGGCCCTAGACATTCACTCAAGAAGGTCGTGTATGAAATCAACAAAACAGACGATGACGACGTCTCGGACCGTCCTGGACCACTGTCAAGTCCTTCCTGGACCATTATCATTATCACAATCGACTTCGGTCCAGGACGGACCGAAACGTCGTCGTCCCCTCATTTTCTGGTGTGTGTGGTTTGGTCATCAATCAACAAGGCAGTTTAGTGCTGGCGTTTGAAGCTAAGGAGTTGTGTCCCATCTTGGAGTAATGTTGGAAGAGGGGGAGAGATAGGAGGGGTGAGGGAGGATAAGGAGGAGAAGTGAGGGGGAAGAGGTGAGAGGGAGAATAAATGGCCGTAGTTTAACAGCAACTAGACAGCCCCGCTCCTGTGCCAGGTAAGTCCAGTAGGGGCTCACCATAGCCCGTGCTACTTGGAACATTTTGTTCCCAGTAGCTGAAAAAACAGCAGCAGCAACAACAACTAGTGGCCAACTGCAGTTATTAAGGTCGCGCGCAAATGAAAGAAAATAATAATATAAATTTATCTTGACCAACTGACAAAGGGAGGTCCGATCCCCTGGGGGTCAGCTCGCTCCCCCTGGGGGTCAGCTCGCTCCCCCTGGGGTTAACCAACGCCCCGGAGGTCACCCAATGCCTCCCCCCCCCCATGGCTCAAACCAGCTTCCTTAGAGGCGCTTAATTAATGAAGACCCAGTCAGTCAACCTTTCACAGGATCACATTACAAGTATTTCTACTTCTTCAGAACGTCAAATTAGCAGGACTCAGCTCGTAAACATCAGCAGGCATTATACAGAGGCAATACAGAAACACTGGATATAATTGTAGGAGTTTGTAGTGGCCGCCGCTTTTAAAACGAGCCATTTTAGCCTCTTAAACACATTACCCATTAAAAATAATGCAGACACAAAGCATTATATTTTAACAAAATTCGACCATTACCTTACTGGAAATTGGCGCCGTATGTTAGTGAAGAATTATTGCAATTTATTATGAACTAAACTTTTATTTTGTAATGTGGGCATAATTAACATGAACCTTCACATACTCCGAGACGACGTGTTACATTATATCCTTCTAGTGGTGCTTAAGAGCGATATAATATGGTATTAAACCAGGCGGAGGTTATTGTAGGAGGCTGAGCTGAGGGCCCAAGGTGTCGGGGTGTGTAGGGGCCGACACCCGCACAATTCAAGGAACAATATCAGAAAGAAAGAGGCGAGGAGGAAAAGGTGAGAGGAGAATAGGAGGGAGAAGAGGAATAGGAGAAGAGGGATAGGTTAATGTTGTTTAAAGAGTAGTT
>WNGS01092210.1:44961284-44971750 GCA_020271785.1 Procambarus virginalis | reverse complement strand
TGAAGAAGTGGGACGCGGCGTCACAAGCGCCGAGGAGGAGGAGGAGGAGGAGGAGGAAGAGGAGAAGCATAAGAAAGGAGCAAGCAAAAGGATAGAGATAAATAAGCATTAGGTGGAGAATGGTGGAGCTGAGAAGAACATCAAGGATGCAGTAAGAGAGATAGCAAGGAGGAGGAGGGGGAGTAAAGAAAGAGGGGATAACAGGAAGCTCTGGTGATTAGGGTGGGTAGTTAAGGCTGGCACCCTCAAGCAGTTACATCGACTCACTATAAGAGTCACACCGCTGCCTTACGCGAGCTGACAACCGTTAAGCGAATTCATGTTAAATATTTCATTACATATAATGACTTGTTTAAAAGTAATCAATGATGGATGATATTTTTGTCATGTCCCGACAATTATAATTGTTCATATGCTAGTTAAAACACACACACACACACACAAAGTGTCAAGAGTCCATTTGAACTCCCATATCCCTTTTGTGTGTATTTATACCTCAATAAACTTATCTGAATTTGAATCTCAGGCACGAGAGTGTCTCCCATTTCTCTACCCTCCCATCACATTCAAAATAAAAGCCTTCAAAAGCCTAACTCGTGACGTGGCTATAGACGCGAGAAGAGCAGAGGCGTGCACACACTCCTCCATGCCTGAAGCAGGCCTCAGTTCGCATCTCACACCCTAAACACTACTCGATTCTTAACACCTACGTTACTTAAGCACCAGAGGTAGTAAGATCCCCGCTAGCAGCAACAACAGAAGGTCCTGAATACCCTATAAAAGCTATAATATACTTCTGTGTCTACTGTCTTTCACTATTAAGGATCATGTATACCCTACAGAAGTTATGCTACGCCTCTGTATACCGTCTCACTACAACAGGAAGTCCTATATACCCTATGGAAATTATCCTGGGCGTCTGTCTCTCTCACTACGACAATCCTATATATGCTTTGCACGCTTTGCCTTACATAACCGGCTACAATGCTCGAACCACGACCCCGAGTCTCAGCACGCAAATAAAAAAAGGTGAAGCATGCAGGGCCGAGCAAAGTTATTGAGTGTTGTGACAGTAACTTTGTTCATCTGTTCTACTAGAAGGACAACATGAGGGGTGAACAACGGCTCTCTCTCGTGTTCTCGTCTGTTCGTTGGGCGAGATCAGGCTCGTTCTGGATAGAGGGGACCAATTAAGCTGTCAGGTTCTAACGAGCTTGTCAGGTAAATGCCCTGAGAGGAGATGAAAACCAGATCCAATCCTCAGGTGTGACAACTGTACAGAGACCTAGGGTAGGGGGGGGGGCGGGGGGAATTTCGCTGTTATCAGGGGGAGGGGGGACTCTAAGACCCCCCCTTATTCTGCGTTAGGTCCAGGAACCGTGTTGGCCTTATCTCTCTAACTTTAGAGCATTGTCTTGTAATCGTAACTTGTAATAGTAACTTCTAATCGTAACTTGTGATCGTAAGCAAACGAGCAGATGGTTGCAGAGGGGAGTCAGGTTCACCAGAGCCAGGTTCCAGGTTCTCTGTAACTCTGCAGAGGGGGAGATAATTTAGAGTGCTCTACCATGTGGAAAGGGAAGGAATAGTTGTTTGTATAGAAGGAGGGAGTACACGTTCCCAGACCGGTTGGACTCTATTCTAGTATTCTGAACTTGCATATTCATCTATACCTTGTTTGAGTTTATGGGATTGGTTGTCTATTGATTTGATAAATAAATTCAATGCCTGTATGAATGATATTGACCCCTTTGAGTGTTAATTGCAATCCTGGTGTCATAATTAGTGTGCTGGCTAGTTAAGTTTTAATAATAACTTCTTGTTTATGTAATTTAGTGTTAATCACCCTACCCTCAATATCATTAGTGCAATACGTTAACGAACCGTCTTGTGTACGTTGTGACTTGTATCACTAAAGACTTACTATAGAGTCACTAAAGAGACTCACTAGGGAGACTAACTAGAGATGACCTAACTAACCACATAATGCTCATATTATAATCTGAGCGTCGTCGTCTTCAACTCTCTTACGGGTTATTCATGCCCGTGCCACCTCCTGGTTGGCTTAATCTTAATCATTCAACTCTCCCTATAGTCTCAATCAACTCTGGTTGGTTCTACATATATATAGCTGTCGATTTATTTTGGCCTTAACCATCATCTTTTTGTTTCTTCCATGTTCCTCGCTCCTTACATCGCTGGGCCTCATTTGCTTTAGTTTTTACTTATCCTTTTGTTATAATTTGGATGCATCTTAGTATTTTGTATATTGTGACCATGTCATCCCCCGGATATTTTTCCCTAGTATTTGAATTTGATTTTTTTTAGCTATCGGTAAATCTCTAGGTTTTCTAATTTTATTTCCGTTTCAGAAGGGGCGGGTTTCAATCCGGTGCCGAATACTCCCTGGATTGGTCTAACATAAGTTGTTTTACATAGCGATGAATTTTAATAAAATATCAGAGTGTCAGGATGTAGTTGACGTGAATGGAGATAAAAGTGGAAAGCAACGAGCGGGGAACATAATGTACTTACTGGCTGAAGAATCACAAATAAGACCAATACACCAATTCAATTTCTTTCTTTATTATGCACCCCATACCCATCCCGTGGGCGGTGGTGGAAAGGGCTACAGAAGCACATAATCAGTTCAGGAACTGAACCCCATAGTTCATGTAATTAAGCAAGTGACAGTCTTTTGAAGCTAGTTACACAATTATTAATGTTATATATATACACATGTACGTATATACATACAATCATTTACACAAATACATATACATATCGCCAATCGTTCTTTTAACATCGTAAACAAATACAAGAATCAAGATGCAGGCGATGAGTTACAATAACGTGGCTAAAGTATGTTGACCAGACCACACACTAGAAGGTGAAGGGACGACGACGTTTCGGTCCGTCCTGGACCATTCTCAAGTCGATTGTGAGATCGATTCGATTGTGAAATCGATTCATTTACAATCGACTTGAGAATGGTCCAGGACGGACCGAAACGTCGTCGTCTCTTCACCTTCTAGTGTGTGGTCTGGTCAAGAATCAAGATGTATAATAAACTACGGGTGTATGCAAATTACGAAGGCGTCCAAACCTTGTAGCAGGTCAATAGCTCGTTGAATGATGAGTTACAGCTGCGGGTGATGGCTACTTCCCCCCCCCATCCCTCATCCCTTCAACCCCGACCTCCTCCCTCACCGCCACCTTCCTGAATGACCCTGCCCCCTTCCCACCCTGACCCCTGACCTCTCTCCCTCCGTGACCACCCCAGCTTACAAGCTTGACCTCTCCTAACTCTTTCCCCCTCTCCTCGTCTTCTCTTTCTCTTTCCTTTGTATCCATGTTATTCCTCTTACTATGTATACCTGCGTGGATACACATTGCTACGTGTGCATTATGCATGGAGAATGAGTGGCTGTATAGACATGCAAATGAGGAAAAAGAGGAGAAACAATAGTACGTTGATGGTACGTTAAACATCAGCGCACTTGAGGGCTCTGGCTGGTGTGTTGATCATTGTTGAAGGGAGGTGAGGAGCCCCTCACCTCCCTTCTACCCCTGGGGTAGCATTCGGAGGGGGGGGGGAAGGAAAGGGAACTATCAGGGGGGAAAGCGCCAAGGCATTACAACTATATAGCACTTGGAAGGGGTCAGGATAAGGATTTGGGATGGGACGGGGGGCAGGAATGGTGTCCAACCACTTGGACGGTCGGGGATTGAACGCCGACCTACATGAAGCGAGACCGTCGCTCTACCGTCCAGCCCAAGTGGTTGGACAAGGGGAGGAGATGATGACCTATAATGGTGACTCTGGGTGGTGGTATTGATCCTGCTTTTACAGCTGCTGTGGAGGATTTACGACGTGGATATGTCCCGAGAGGTTTGTCAATGATGGGTATAGAGATATACAATGTCTTCAGACTGCTAATAGCATTTAATTTTGTTAATTTTGCCCCGGGGGGCGAGTTTATTGGGCAGCGCCACTCATCTTGTGAGTGGGCATACCGCCATAGCAGCATGTACAACACTCCCCAAAAGGAAGAAAACCCGCTGGGTTGTTCATCCTATCTATTCAAATTTGACAAGGAATTTGATAATTCATGAACATTTATACACTAATGGCACTTGGAATCCGTGCCATTAGGTCATTCATAATTCGTATCTTTTCCCCTGGCACATTATGCCTTTCGGAAAATTATTTTACATGTGTTTTATATTCACGTAGATCACGTTCGTAAAATAATGTTAAAAAGTGTTAATTTTTCCTATGTATGGATACTTTTGAAGAGCTGCTCTGGTGTGGGTTACACTAATTTATTATTGAGCAGGAGCAGGAGAGCGAGAGACTAAAATGCTTTTAACGTTTTCATTATTTTATGATGAAAACTAAAGCAGGTTGACTCTGAGAGCACTGCTGCTTCCCTTACCTTGAGGTTGCCTTGAGGTGCTTCCGGGGCTTAGCGTCCCCGCGGCCCGGTCGTCGACCAGGCCTCCTGGTTGCTGGACTGGTCAACCAGGCTGTTAGATACGGCTGCTCTCAGCCTGACGTACGAATCACAGCTACAGAGAAATGGCTACACTGGCGGCCCTCACAAAGGACGTATTTTGTGAAGGAGATTAGCCTTAGTGGCAATATGCAGAGCTGCCGTAGGGATCCAGTCGAGCTCGACATACTCCCATTGGCGTCCTCGACGATCTTTATGCCTTATTTGGTTTGGTTTCCCATAGCTATGGTTAGGAAATCTGTCAAGCTTATCGAGGGTAACCTTAGATCAACGCCTGCTCTTCCTCACGATACAAGTCAAAGCAGTTGCCTAACTCTAAGTTACCAATTAATTTCAAGGTGAACAGGAGATATTGGCTAAACCTCACTGTTCTACAAAGGGAATCGAACCTGGAACCATTTAACGGGACTATGCTGAACATTGGGCTCGTTCGCCGTTCTCGCGAACTTCACCATCTCAACGAGCCTGTCACTTGTTGGTTGGTAAAGCTTTAAGTTACTAACTTTCAGCTTCCACAACTTAGCCAATTGTTCTAGGACGTAATTTGTTAACGTTGGACTGTTCTCTAAAATGACTGTCATTGTTACCTGAAATTAGTAAAGATAATTATATCTTGAAACGTGTTCAATTTTTGCAATGTTGCTCGGGGAAGAAACCTACGAGCACAGTATCTACAACAATTATCTACCAATTATCTGATCATTATATAAAATTTAGCTAACAAGGTCATCGACTCGCGTTCCACACGATGTTTCGAATTTAGTTAAATGCGAGAACAGGGCCATTCAAAACGGCTCTATCGTTGTTCATTATGTTTGTTTTCTTCTTTTTTGTACTACAATATTCAAAGTATAAGAGTCATGAACATTTATACACTAAGTATAACTGGCAACACACATCCAGTGAATATAACATACAAGACCAGCGCCCGTTCGACGCCGAATCAACGCCAATTCAATGCTGACGACGTTGAATCGCCGTCGAACCGGCGCCACTCCTGGATATTGAAGGTCGTAGTTGTGCCCAGTGGGTAGTGAACCAGCCAGAAGTGGCTTCGGGCTCACGCAGAAATATCCCTGAAATAACCCGTAGTTGAAACAGTTTCATGATACCTGGTTGATATCTAGTTGATGGGGTTCTGGGAATTGTTCTACTCCCCAACCCCGCCCGAAGACAGGCTTGGTTTAGATTCTTGCCTGGATGTGTACGATATATCATGAACAGGTTTGTGCTACACTAGTGGGGAAAATATTGACATTGACTCACATGATATCTGTTATGGTACGACTTAACACGAGAGGTTGTAACCTCCCCAGTGTAAATCCACAGGGGAGGTTACAATTCCCTCTCCCCGGGGGAATTCTGACATCAACTCTTGTCAGTATTGGGAATGTTGAACTGTGATCTGGGACAGCGTCCTGATTCACGGAAGCCTCAAACCAAGTAACAATGAACTCTTACACGTCATATGACACAGATAAGGAAGCAGAACATCGCCGAGTGTGGCTTATACACTTAGGTTGTTACACGTAGGTAATTACACACACACACGTCATCTCTCAGTGAATCGCGACGTCACGGAAAAACGAGAAGCAAATATACCAAACAAAGGAGCAGCAACAGAAGAGAGAGAGAGAGAGAGAGAGAGAGAGAGAGAGAGAGAGAGAGAGAGAGAGAGAGAGAGAGAGAGAGAGAGAGAGAGAGAGATGGTGAGTGTCAGTCACACAAAAGAAACCCTCTTTAGACCGGACGACCTGACAAGGAAGGTGACGAATGTGGGTAGGCACGATCTTGGCTAAGATAATTATTCACACACCATAAGTGAGCCCGGAAGGATGTGGGGGAGGGTGTTCAGAGGGTCGTGGGGGGGATGTTGACCAGACCACCCACTAGAAGGTGAAGGGACGACGACGTTTCAGTCCGTCCTGGACCATTCTCAATCGACTTGAAAATGGTCCAGGACGGACCGAAACGTCGTCGTCCCTTTACCTTCTAGTGTGTGGTCTGGTCAGCATACTTTAGCCACGTTATTGTGACTCATCGCCTGCTCGTGGGGGATGTTCAGAGGGATCGTGGGAGTGTTTAAAGGGTTGTGGATATGTTCAGAAAGTCATAGTGACATTGAGAAGGTCGTGGGAGCATTCAGAATGTTGTAGGGGTGTTCGAAATGTCGTGGGGGGTGCTCGAAATGTCGGGGGGGGGGGGGGTGAACATTCAGAGATCCTATTGATGTCACAATGTGTTCCGAGAATGCTCCAAGAGTCCCGGGCGATGTTACATTGGTTTGAGTGATGTTTTAGAGACCACCAGCCTTCATATGCTTCATCGAGACCACACGGTGTTCAGAGACCAGGACAGGTTCGGTATCCCGCAATACAAGACACAGGGACTTGTGCAGTCTCAATAATTATTACTGAACACAACTGTGGAAATGTTACTGAGGAATTAAATAGATCCCTGGACTAGGCCCTAAATATTATCTTGGATAATAAACAAATCCTCAAGGGCCGTGATGAGGGTTCGAACCGACGTCCGAGAGGATCACAAACGCGCCTTAATCGACTGAGCTACGACATGGTAAAAAAAAGTGTGTTAATTTGATGCATCACGCTATTGTGATATCTGTGTCTTAGATAATATTTCCTTAGCTAATTAGGTTTCAGTGATAATGAGTTATTTACAACAAACCAAGATAAGGCATGTTAATTTAGAATTGAATACTCTACAGAATCTTAAATCATTTCACATTCATGTTAAGGAGTTTGAATAATACTGGCAAGACCTCGAAGGGACCCCTAGGGATTTTCAGAGATGTTGGGAATACAGGGGACCCCCGTGGTGTGTTGATGGGCTCCTTGTCGTGTCTTAGGGACCCATAGGGAGGTGTTCTGGGGGCTTTCGTGGTGTGTTGAAGGACCTTTGGAGATATTCGAAGGGGCCCTTATGGTTTTTTGAGGACCCAAAGGAGTGTTCAGGGGACCCTTGTGGGGTCTTGAGGGACCTAGTTCTGGTAGAAATTACAGAGGGTTGTTAATAAGAATAATTGCTTTAAAAAATCACTACGTTGACTCTGTTTACACTGACAGCTCCGTCGAACGAGAATCAATATCAGCATTCGTGGCAGACAGCTGACAGACGGGGTACAAACATGCCGATGCTAGACGGTATAGACAGAGTGAGTGTTCCTTGATGCACAATACACTTTCATTCCCCATCTGACACTTTCCTTGTGTCCCCAACCTTCTCCCTCCCTCACTACCACACCCTCACCTTCACACTCCCTCACTACCACACCCTTTCATCTTCCCACTCCCTCCCTCATCTATCTTAGTGACCGAAGGTCAGAGGTCAAGTCATACTCGTGTCCCGATGCGAGGCCTCTGACCTCCCAACACCGTACATTCAACACTCTTGCCACTAACGCTCACCTCAGATAGTTTGTGTACATGTGGATTATAGGTCCCCATCAAGGGGAGTAAGTCACACACACTCGCAGTGCTGGGACCAGGACCCTTGTTTATCAAGCACATATACCTGCAGATTGAATTGCAATTAACGATGCACAAAATTTCCGCTATAGGTCTGATTAAGACCTTTTCGTACTTTATGTAATCCTTTTTGCGCTACGGCTCACAGGATGAGTACGAGGGTGGCGCAGTGAACTACCGGCCTCCGGCGGCATCAACAATGATGATAATATCGAGTTACGAGCCATTTAACTTTTGCCCCGAAGGGATAGTTTACAAGGAAGGGTTACCTATGCTGTGAGTGAACATACCTTCACAGCAGCATACGCAACCCCCCCTAAATAAATTTAGGTCTCCTAAATACCTCCGCAAACCGATATACGAAATTAGTATATCTCTCCCCGCCCCCATTGATATGAAAAAATGTATACCACCTAAGTTTAACAAGAAGCCAGGGGAAGCGTTGGGGGGGGGGGTGATTTACTCCAAATATAAGCTTAAGTCATTGTAATTTGATACTTGTAGAAGCATTGGTTGTTCTTCAGTCAGCTTCCTAAGTGGGAAAGGGGGAAAGGGAATAGTAATTTGGAAAAGGGAGATCTGCCATGAAACAGGAAAGGGTCTTCGTTGTCTTTCATGGTCGAGATGATGAACACTATACATTCTGAGTGTAGTTGCAGGTTTTGTAATCTATTTAGAGGGATGCTGACCTCCAAGAAAGAATGTTTGGAGGGTGTCAGTGCCAGGGCTGGGGCGAGTTATCTTGAGGTTATCTTGAGATGATTTCGGGGCTTTTTTTTTTTTTTTTTTAGTGTCCCCGCGGCCCGGTCATCGACCAGGCCTCCACCCCCAGGAAGCAGCCCGTGACAGCTGACTAACCCTAAACCTCTTGCATTAAAGCATCGATTTCAGTGATACGATCAATTACACATGGAATATTCAGTTCCTTACTCGTGTCCAGTAGTTTCACCGGGGCATCAGAGGATAGTCCTCGTAACTTCGTTTAGCATCTTTTCCGGCCCTTCGAAGCACTCGAGAGCAAGCCAGGGAGCAGCATAAGCAATCAAAGCTTCAGATGTGTCCTCAAATACACCATCTTGATTGTTATTACATTGGCCAATATGTCCGGAAGTTCCGAACTTATTTCCAATCGTTAAACTTAATAACGTATCGAGTAATATTAAATATATATAATTTTAGGTAATTACCAGGATAAACTGCCAAGCCAGTAGATTATATATTTTGTATAAACTGCCTAAAACTATATGTCTAAAATAGAATGTTTGTCCGGAGTAGGAAGCCAAAGGCTTGGGCCTAGCCTCAGAAAACTTTACAACTTCAAAAATGTGGGATTATGTGAGTGTCATAGGCTAATCGGGGTCGCTCCAAGTGCCATGCTTTAGGAATATCGGCATTTATGGTGACCCCACCCCTGCAATTTTCATGCATGTCTGAAATCTGGGATGTGTTTTTCGTAGTTTTTAGCAGTTTTTTAGTGCTTTATAATATTACATTTTTCAGAGAGAGATGAGAGAATGGGAAGAGAGCAGAGGAGAGGGAAGGAGAGAGGAGGGAAAAAGATGAGAGGGTGGGAGAGGGAGGGGAAAAGGGGAAGAGAGAGAGACCTTGGCATCTAGTTATATATATATGTATATATATATATATATATATATATATATATATATAGATATATATATATATAATATATATATATATATATATATATATATATATTTCCCGGTCCACCAAACAACAAGATAATTCATATAACGCAGTCAAAGCGTAAGTGACACGTCTGCCTCACGCACGAACGCACACATTGTCGAAGAATGGTAGAGAAGATGAGCATTAGTGAAGACGTGTGACCCCTAGCAACACCCGTCTCTCACCTTCAGGAAATTCCCCCCAAGACGCCAGCTGTGACGGGTTGCAAATCCTCTTAGTGATGCGAGAAAAACAAAATCCTTTGGCGCAGGACCCGTGTAAATGTCAATTGAGGTGCTGTGACATTTGACCTGGGTCTGACCTCCGGTGCCTTGTGAGGTCAGCTGGGATATTGTTGGATTTTTTTTATGTCGTCAAAATCATTTTTTTTAATGGAAAAATACATATTTAAAGTGAGTGGCTGGGTTGAATGGTCGTGTAAAAATCATTGTAAAATTATCAAGTATATTTTAATTTGTTATTCTTTCTAATTTGTTGACCCAGCATACCCCACTTTATCATAAATGTCATGAACATGTCCACTACATACCCAACAATTCCCCCCCCCCTTTATTTATCACTATTATCACAATCGTCGCCACCCATATCACTAACACAACTATCCCCATCCTTACTATACCATAAATATTCACATTCATTCCATTATTTATACCATCTACTTCCTTTCATCACGACCATCAACCTCTTTCCATCACCAAAAATAAATTTACTACTATATCACTATACTCAACATTACCACCACTGTACCTGCCACCAC
>WNGS01092210.1:44904879-44930103 GCA_020271785.1 Procambarus virginalis | reverse complement strand
ATACAAAAAAAAAATCAACTAATTTTGCCTGTCCAGAAAAAAATATTACAACAATTTGCCTAATTTTACAAACCCAAGCAACGCTTTAACTTATCGAGGCCGGTGCTAAACGTCAGTATTAAGGGTGCTTTAATATTTGGGAATCAGTCGTAATTTGAACGCATTGGTAGATTCTCTTAACAAAAAGAAGCGACGTATTGGGGTGAAAGAACCGGGTATTTAAACAGGTTACAAAACCTGTCTCTTCGTTTGGGGATAATATCACTGTTTAACGATTCCCAAATGGCAAACCGGTTATAAAAAAAAACAGTTAGGAGCAAGCTTCTTGACCCTGAAAGAGGATTTTTCAGGCCTAATTAAGGCCTAAATGAAGGCTAAAAAAAAGAAAAAGGTTTCAATATCATTCCCGGACAAGCGAAGCCTCTTCCCCTGGATGGAACAACAATTACGAACCAATTAAAGTTGCTGCAGGCGAGGAGTCACAGTAACGTGGCTGAAGTATGTTGACCAGACCACACACTAAAGGTGAAGGGACGACGACGTTTTGGCCGTCCGGACCATTCTCATGTCGATTGAGAATGGTCCAGGACGGACCGAAACGTCGTCTCCCTTCACCTTCTAGTGTGTGGTCTGGTCAACAATTAGTTGTTAACCTGTTTCTGTCCATACTGTCTGCAATCACCGGCATCCGTCTCTCTTCTCTTATTAGTTCAGGTTTTCTTTGTTATTGTGTTCTTAATAATGTTTGTGGCTCCTAGCGTGACTCCCATTACCAGAGAGAAAACGAGCCACATACCGCCATACTATGGCGAGTGTCCTTGGGGAGGTCGAAATGTTGGGTAAATACTACCATGTTTCGATCTCTTTTTAACGATCAGCGTAGTCAAGCGGTCAACGTACTAGTCTTTACAGGTGTACGAAACATCTGTGCCTTCTGGGTTCGAGTCTTCTTGCAGGGCTTGAGCCCTTTCTGTGTTTACCCTTTGACTTATAGTTTAGGCAAGTTTACATATATATATATATTATAATTATATTATATAATATATATAATATATATATATAGATATATATAATGACGATGACGGCAGGAGCAATGACGCTTATAATTACCAAGAACAACGGGATCTTAAGGTCAGGAATTGTGACCTCTGTCACGGCCATGCAAGATTATGGAGACGTGTTGGGTGTTACTGATTTATACCTGGTGCAAGAGTGGAGAGAGAGAGGGGGGGAGGGAGAGAGAGAGACGAGAGAGAGAGAGAGCGGAGAGAGAGAGAGGAGAGAGAGAGAGAGAGAGAGGAGAGAGAGAGAGAGGGTGGATCGAATTATGTATTAAAGGATATATTACAAATAAACAAACATAAAAGGATACCACACAACACACACACACAAAACTGTGTAGGTGACCTTCGAGCTAGTTCGTATTTCTAACAATATACAAAGTCAAACTTATGTTGGTCCGTATATTTAAACATTGAAGCGTGAGGATAGTTCGTATCTCTACGTATGCTGTAAGCTTGGGGTTAACCCTCATTCTCCATCAACCATCAGAGAGAGTGTTGATTTCACTCACTGAAGAAAACTATGACTGATCAAGAGATAACAATAGGACATGATACGTTTTCACGAGGAAGCTTCTGTTCACACTAGACCAACCCGTATCAACGAGAAATAAATGTGAACAGGTGTTTTCAAAATATTACCTGAAAAATGGTATACCGTAGGATAAAATATATGTCAAAGCCATATGATATCCTCCCAATCAATGCCATATGATATCCTCCCAATCAATGCCATATGATATCCTCCCAATCAATGCCATATGATATCCTCCCAATCAAAATCATAATTATCCTCCCACAAAAACCATAAGGAACGCCCCCTCTTCCAATCAAATATACAAAACAAATGCTGTAAAAAAAAAATCCTTAAAATATTTATTACAATTATAAATAAAAACAACAATAATAACAACGGGCCGCCAGAGGGTTGTGAGGCTGGCGTAGAAATACCATAAAAAATAGGGGCCAATTTTTTTTAACCCCCCCCCCAAAAAAAAAAATATACATGAGTGATTTAGCTTGAATAATATAATATAATAATCTTAAATCAATAATAAAGTCAAAACTATTCAGGTTAAATCAATAAAATAAATTCCTTAACGAATTATATACATTTAAATAGTTACGTGGAGTCGCGTATACTGTTAAACCATTTTCAATTGCAATATAATCATTGCAAAAAAAAAAACTTCTGATGTAAACTCAATGGCATGTGCTGGAATCCTGTTTGGAAAGCCTTTTCCTATATACAGCACTAGCATTCTGGCCCACACGCTCGTGCAATTTGCATAACTTGTTCAAAAAAACAATGGCCACATTTTATACTCCTGTGAAAGATCATGGGTCGAAGGAAGTTCAAAGGAGGGGTCGAGTTAAATGGCTATTCTCATTCATCCTAAATTTTATCTTCGACCCCCGTGAGTGCCTTCGTTAAACCAAATGATACGAAGGGTCGAATAGGGAAGTAGAAGAAAGGGGGGTAAAGATAGATCAATGGGTCTTTAGAGATAAAGATGGAATAGAGAGGGATTGGGAAGGGAGCTCCCACCAACAAGACTGCAAGGCGTTCAACTCCTCAACTCCTGACAGATTGACTGTTTGAGGGACAAGCCGCTATCGGAGCCCGTGGAGATGGAACTGTATCATGCCTCTATCTTCAGTAGACGGGGGACATTGTACATCTGGAGGAGAGAGAGAGAGAGAGAGATAGGGGGGGGGGGGGCAGGGAGGGGACGGGAGATGTTGGAATCGCGGCTTCATGTCCTTATCTTCAGTAGACGGGGATAAGAGCCCTGTCACTGAACTGTCGAGTAGAATGACAGTTTAGGAAACAGTAAAAGTTTGAAGTTGGGACAATTAAAATGTATTCAGATGAGAGAGAGATATTGATACACGTACAGATATCAACTGATTAAGTACGGTGGATAACAGTTAGCAAAGATAACTATATCTTTTTACATGACAGAGGCGTGAAAAATGTAAAAAAAATCACTTTACATAACAACTTACAGCTAACGACATTTCAAGTATTCTCCAAGAGTGCTCCGATTACTTTCAATGTTCTAAACCTTTTTAAATGCTTCATTTAGTATAAATCCAAATAAATGAAAGCAAAAATAAATCTAACCTACCTTAGGGCTTAATACACAAAATTATATAATTTACGGGCTATTCAGGCCCGGGCCACCTCTTGGGTGGCTAATTATCAATCAATCAATCAGAAATTATAATATAACACAATACAATGTTTTGACGTGAAAATAACATTTGTCTCTGTGGTGACCTGCAACTTAAAGCAACTTAGCCTCGCCAGGTAGAGTAGATTAATTTTTTTATTATTATTATTTTCTACCACAGAAGTGGCCACACATTTACAATGCTACCAACATATATACATTTTCTTCTGTCCCACGTGGAGATGGAAGGGGAGGCGTTTGAAGGTTTAGGGGGGGGGGGGGTTAAGGGAACTGTTGCAATCTTAGAAAAAATTGAGTATTGTCGGATAACGTAGCCTTACTATGAGCTAAAATACTAATGGTCATTGGAGGTTGTTAGAGGTTGTTAGAGGATATCTATAGTTATTAGGGTAATTGATCAAGACTGGGAAACAAGGCGATGAGGATTGTTTCTGACGATTGTTTTAGCAATGAGGGGGAGCAATGAGGTGAGGGGGGGGGGGGTGGGTTGAGCAGGTACCTCATGAGGAGAGGTCAGTAGGAGAGTGGAGGGTGGTTGTGGTGGTCCAACCCGTGTCTCTCGAGTTGTTACAACGTTACACACAAAAAAAAAAAGATGCACTAAATTGCCCGATCTACCTATCCAGGACCCCCCACTAGAAAACGGGACATCTTCCAGCCGCTATCATTTGTCAGTACATCTTAAATTTGCGTTTTTGGGGGATTTATACGTCAAAATACGATGTACTTTCGAGAGACAGGTGTGTGGGTGGTGGTTGTGGTAGCAGAGGTGGTGGTAGCGGTAGTTTGGTTGGTAGTGGCGCATTATGGGTGGTGGTAGCGGCGGGTGGTAGCTGAAGTGGTAGTACTAGTGGTGGGGGGGGAAAGCAGTGGTACCAGCGGTGTCGGAAAGGTCAGAAAGGTGAGGGAAGACGGACACTAGGCGGACGCTGCCCCAGTCCCCGACACCCGCACAACAAAAGAAGGTAATGGATAGAGACGCAGATAGACAGGAGAGAGGAAGGATGAGTGTAGATGGGGAACAAGATGAGGAAGAAGATGAGGAACCTAAGTTTAAAAGATGGACAGCACAGCTTAGACAAGAGAAGCCACGGGGGGGGGGGGGGGGGGGCGAGATTCACGAAGCAGTTACGCAGTACTTTACGAAGTGTACATCTTTCCTCAATCTTTGACGGCTTTGGTTAATTTATTAAAAAGTTTACAACATCCACCGAAAACTTCCCAATCAACTGTTGTTATTGTTATAAACAGCCTCCTGGTGCTTCGGAGCTCTATTAACTGTTTAATAATTGTAAACAAAGTCGCCAAAGATTGAGAAAAGATGTACAGGTTCGTAAGTGCTTGCGTAATTGCTTCGTGAATCTGGCCCCTGGAACTTAGCAAAGGATAGACTAGCAATATCGTAAAAGGATTCCTGTTATCTGAAACAGGTAAGCTAATGAGTCCATTAACGTCTCACTACCTGAGGTGCCTTCTTGAGGTTATCTTGAGCATGATTTCGGGGTTTAGTGTCCCCGCGGCCCGGTCTTCGACCAGGCCTCCACACCCCAGGAAGCAGCCCGTGACAGCTGACTAACACCCAGGTACCTATTTTACTGCTAGGTAACAGGGTGGTTGGCCTTACCTTGAGGGTGCTTCCGCGGCTAGCGTCCCCGCGGCCCGGTTCGTCGACCACGCCTCCTAATGACTAACCTTCCTAGGATACAAGACCCAACAACTGCGTAAGTCCAAGATTACCTCTATTTGCAACTTGAAAGAGAGGCAGCTGGTGAAAATACAACGTTCCCAAACATGGTTCGTCGTCCTACTCAGAAAACAAATCAGTAACCTTTCGGTTGTAAATCGACTATCGCAGACCATGAGCTACAAGAAACCCCTAAATAAGCAATCAAATTGACAAATCAACCACGTCCTCGCAAATTCGTATAGGTCAATTTGACTAATTAGTTACGTGCATAGGGTGACATACCTAAACATAATAGTTTCTCTGTGACAAGCTTCATAGAACACCGACCTTACCTAACCTACTTAGTATGTTTAAAATAAGCATCTTATAGCTTCGTAATTGCAATTGTTACTTTAACTTGTTATAGGTATAGGTTAGATACATTGTAATTACGAAGCAATAATATGCTATCTTAACATACTAAGCAGGTTAGGTTAAGGTCGGTGTTTTCTATGAAGCTTTTCAAGGGAAACTATTATGTTAAGTATGTCACCTATGCACTACAGTAATAAGTCAATATTTGACTATACGAATTTGCGAGGACGGGTTGGACAAATTACTGCCCAAGCAAGCAAAACAAAAACATACAACAGAGAGAAATAGCAGTAAAAAAAAGACACGGCAAAGAAAAACACAAACAAAGAGAGAATACAGAGCAGGGGGAGTAAATGACTTGGCCAAGAGAGCAAGGCCTGACTGCCGATGACGCTGAAGGACGCCCAACAGCCGGACGGAGATGAAGGTTGTCGTCCCTGCTGGACGACTTGGCCAGAGGCCCAGGCGTGGGGCCATGAGAGGTCAGAGGTCACCAGGTCCGACGGAGCGGGCTAACTCGATTCGAACTCCAACGTCAAAGTAGAGGTGGCAAAGGTCAGGAAGAAGGAGAGCAGCAAGGAAAGGGCAGACTATGATAATGCCTTCATGAAAGGAGACTAATGAAGGAATGAAAAAGGGAAACAGATGATGTAACGAGTCTCTGTTGCAAGTGAATATGAGAGAATTAAATTAGGATTTTCGGGAGAAAGCGAGAAATGAGCATAATAAATAAGGAAAAGAATTGAGTGATAAATGAGGCACGGACGGACTATAAAATAACGAGGGATAAAGGAGAATGTTAGCAATAAAAAGGACTTACAAAGTAATTAAATAAAATTACGGAAGGGAAAAGGAGGGGAGGGGGGGGGGCGGGAATGGTAAGGCGACTTCTCAAATCTACATAATGAATAGACATAAATTGCAAGAACACTGCAACTCCCAAGAACGTTGCAAGGAAAACAACAACTGCAAGAAAGATACTCACTAGCTAGGGATCATGTTACACTTAACGCCTCTCACTCAAAAAGTCCTGTTTACACTCAATCGTAGGTCCTGTCCAACCACCCTCACTCGCAGTGTTTTTTACCCTACACCACACTCATTCTTATAGGTCCTGTCAACACCTAAGCTACACTCCTAGGTCCTGTCTACACCCTAACCACAATCCTAGCTCCCCTGTTTACACCCAAACTTACTCACACAGACTCATGTCTACATTTAACCCTCCCTCACTGCAAGCGTTTTGGAGAGAATGTGGCATTTCTACACAATGCCTTCTCAAGCGAATGTTTAAGATTTTCGAGCATTTTGTTGCCATAAACGAAAGATTATTCTTGAAACTTCATGGGAAGTCAAAATGCCCCAAGCAGTCCATATCGTCTTTTCCACAATTTCAGACTATCCAATCCAGTCAGCAACTTTCCTATTTAAAATGACCTTTAATCGGCATTGTAATTCAGCTTTATTTCTTTAGAATTTATTAATTAAAATATGGTACTTTACTCAATCAGAAATCCATCAGAGGGTTAATAATTAAATAAAGTGAGAGCAACAAAGAAAAGTTCTGATTTATAGATAACACTTTATTACCCCCAATTACAATTGTCAATTATCAATTCTATGAATGAGATCAGATTAACATTTTTTTTGTTGTAAAACATATTCAGAGTATGATATTTTTTTTTACTTTGGAATTGTCAGTGTTAATAGACAAAGATTACAGGAAGAAAGCTGCTCAAACATGCTTTTAATTTACATAATTTTATGATGGCTTTTGTTGTTGTTTTTTTTTAGTTAAAAAGATGCAAAATTGCATACCAATATACACTGATGGCGTTATTGCATATATGAGTGCATGTTGTGTGGTGTGTGTTGTGTGTTGGTGTGTTGTGTGTGTGTGTGTGGTGGTGTGTGTGTGTGTGTTGCTGATAACCATTTTCAACCTACTTCTCATTTTTGGCAAAATACCATTGACGATTTTGAAGTCTTCGTAGGGGCAAATTAAGCCCCCTACTACGGCATCTCAGAGTGAGCGACCTATTTTTTAGTATTCCACAGCAGCTGGAATAAATATTGGAATGTTGACATTTTAAATATGTAAAAGTGGGATGGAGAGAGAGAGAGAGAGAGAGAGAGAGAGACGGAGAGAGAGAGAGAGAGAGAGAGAGAGAGAGCGCAACCCCTTAGGTTGTTAAGGAGGATCCAGACAGCAGGGGGTTGCAAAACCATATATATAAAGCACAAGCGGGGCTCCCACCTTTGAATATTCACCGCTCACCAGCGCCACCTCTGACCCTTCTTTCCCCCCATCATTTATATACGATTTCTAGACACGGTAGAGAAACGTGCAAGAAGTCTCATCTCTAGTCTTGACCCCATTCAAGAGAGAGAGACGAGAGAGAGCGAGAGAGAGAGCGGGAAGGAGAGAGCGAGAGTAGAGAGAGAGAGAGGTGAGACAAGGTGACAAACACTACAATATACCCAGAAAGATTTACACCAGGTCACTCTGGGTCAAGCCTGGAGACACCACACACCTTAATGGCCCACTCTATACTCCTATTAGGCAAATCTGGCCTTGCATAGTAGGCCGAGAAGTACGTTCTGGCTACTAGGTACGACATTATATATTATATATATATATATAATATATATATATATATATATATATATATATATATATATATATATATTCGTGTTTTACTACATTATCAAGGAAATGCAGAGGATATGTATTTTTTTGTCGTTGAAAGACAAACAGCTCGGGGAGACATGATTAACACATGCAAATTTCTCAGGAAATTGACAGGGTTACCTTACTTATTATGCCTTAGGGTAGATAAGGATGAATTATTTAACACGGGTGGTACACACACAAGGGGGACACAGGTGGAAGCCGAGTACCCAAATGAGCCACAGAGACATTATAAAAAACTTTTTCCTGTGTCAGAGTAGTTAGTAAATAGAATGCACTAGGAAGTGATGTGGTGAGGCTGACTCCATACACAGTTTCAAATGTAGATGTGACGGAGCTCTAGAAGCTCAGGAATCTGTACACCAGTAGATTGACGGTCGAGAGGCGATACCAAAGAGCCAAAGCTCAACCCCCGCAAGCACAACTAGGTGAGTACAACTAGATAAGAACACACACACACACCCAATCACCACCATCATGTCAATTAGCCAGCAATGTCACCACCTCACATTATGCTCCGACAGTATTGGATAATGTCAACTCTCGTCAACCCGATCACCGCCACACATGTCAACATGTCCCAGCTCTCGTTGTCCACTATAGTGTGTGATGGCATCCACCAGTGTCACGTCTGCCACCAGCAATCATCTTCCCCTATCTCCCCCACCACCACCACCGTGCTCTAAACACGAGTCCCCAACACCCAGCTGCGTCTGGGTACAAGTGACAGGATGATACTGTTCTTAAAAGATTTCCCCATTTTGCACCCGCAAGATAACGTAAGCTTTTAAGGGTTGATAGATGTTAATCTTCTTGTTTGAGGAGCTGTTCACTTGAGACAGTTAAGCAAGTCCCAGCTGTGTCTGGGTACAAGTGACAGGATGAACAACCCAGCGGGTTTTCTTCCTATTGGGGAGTGTTGTATATGCTGCTATGGCGGTGTGTCCACTCACAAGACGAGTGGCGCTGCCCAATAAACTCGCCCCTCGGGGCAAAATTTAAAAAAAAAAAATAAAATTTAGGATGAACAACCCAGCAGGTTTTCTTCCTATTGGGGAGCGTTGTACATGCTACTATGGCGGTATGTCCACCCACAAGATGAGTGATGTTGCCCAGTAAACTCGCCCCTCGGAGCAAAATAAAAAAAAAATTAATGACCTCCCCCCATGGGACCATGTAGGTCTACAAGAGTGCTAACGAGGTCAGCCTTGGCCCCCCCCCATCTCCTTGAACCCATACCTCTGGCTGAACCTTAACCCCGGACCGACCTTTTCCTTCGGGGGTTGACTTTTGACCTTCGCTAATCACCTAGGAAATGACGAGCGGGTATAACATCTTGCCAATAGAAGATGAGGGCAAGGCTGAGTCGGGGGTCAACCTCCCACAACCCCTCGCTGATCACGTGATATAATTATTAACTAATATCATTATTCTCAATGTTTTCAAATACGTTATGAAAACGTGTTCTCTAATGATCTATTTCCCCTAAAAATTCAGCCGAATATTTCACAGTAAATACCTAATAAATATCTGTAAAAAAAAAATCCATCTCCAATTTGTATTCTCTGAATACAAGACAATAATTACGTTATTGATCACAGCCCTGAAAAATTCCTGTGTTTCATTAAACATGAATGTACCATAATAATGACGCTTTCTGGGACAGGCAAGAGCATCGCTTTCGGTATGTCAGGTGAGAGTTATGTCAGGTGAGAGTTATATCAGGTGGGGTATAACAGGTGGGGTATACCAGGTGGGGTATACCAGGTGGGGTATACCAGGTGGGGTATATCTCTCATGATGCAAGTGATGACGAACCTCGACTTTGTTAGGCATACACTCCCATATATCTCCGCCGGCTGCGTGAGAAATTAAAGTATATTACAAGCAGAAAGCACTAAGCCAACGTGACTACATATTCCGAGTATAGCGCCTCACTATGGTCGTACCCGAGAAGAGTTTGGGTGTACACGACTCCTTCACACCACGTCTGGGTGTACACGACCCCCCCCCCTCACACCACGTCTGGGTGTACACGACCCCCCCTCACACCACGTCTGGGTGTACACGACCCCCCCTCACACCACGTCTGGGTGTACACGACCCCCCCCTCACACTACGTCTGGGTGTACACGACTCCCCCTCACACTACGTCTGGGTGTACACGACCCCACCCTCACACCACGTCTGGGTGTACACGACCCCCCTCTCACACCACGTCTGGGTGTACACGCCCCCCCCCCTCACACCACGTCTGGGTGTACACGACCCCCCCTCACACTACGTCTGGGTGTACACGACCCCCCCTCACACTACGTCTGGGTGTACACGACCCGCCCTCACACCACGTCTGGGTGTACACGACGCCCCCCTCACACCACGTCTGGGTGTACACGACCCCCCCCCCCTCACACTCACACTACATACAAGACACTATGGAAAATCGACGGGCAAAGCCTGCCTCTATATAGCAGAAAAAATAGGACAAAACGATATTGATGCAAGCTGGAACGAAAATGAGCTGAAGAACTGTAAAGAAATACTCACGTGTGGTTAGTTAACAAGTGAAGTACACTGACAGGAGGAGTCGTAGAAGCCACCATCACCCCCAACCTTGAGGCCAAAATCAAAACATTTGAACGTGAGTAAAGTTAAACAAACGCAGAAGGGAAAACAAATCTAGTAAGCAAGGCACAAAGAGCACCCCCTTAATTGAAATTGAAATAAGTTTATTGATGTAAAATACACACAAAGGGACGAGGTAGCTCAAGCTATTCCCACCCCGTTCAGTACATCGTGTTAATACATACATATAAACACATCACAAACAACATATTACCAAACACCCTGAGAGATAAACATATACATTTCCTCCCCCCTTAATTAACTCCCGTGAAGTCATTGGTGAAAACAGTTGGCTAAGCACACAGGGAAGCAGATGTCCGATGTGTCGCATTTTACCCTACTATGTCTAATCAAACCCAGTCACGACTGTCATCAGTTTGAATACCTGAAGGCCAGAGAGCGAGACAAAGTTTCAACAGCACTCTTAGAAAAAAGATGTCTTACTTGGGTGGGTGGATAAGAGGAAGGAATAGGATTCCTCCTGTCAAGTTATTGTCCCTTTAAGTATGAAGAATAGCGGCTCACAAATATTCATGTTTTCCATGCGTCGGCAGATTAGATTAGACAGGTTGCTTGGCTTCGTACATTTCTGGTTCGATTAACACTTTGCATTTGGCATGCTGTAAAAAAGAAAACGGGTTGTGAGGGCTGCACAGATAGCAGGGATACCCCCTCTCCCTCTCCCAACTCTGAAGACGATACTGTCAATTATTAAAGAATTACCGTCACAAAGAGAAGGCTTATTACCAAGCACGTAAACTCATGCTGAAATCTATCTTGCAATAGCTGTATTCAGAATGCTGTTGATCCAGGCTAGTAGTCCCTGCATCTGCTGATGTAAACTACTAGCTGAAACTGTGCAAATGTCATTATATAATTACTTCAGACTACTAATTATCTCTCAAATTATCGTCTAATGATTCCAATTCCATTCTGTGTGTTATGCCAATATAAGACTCCACATTCTTATTGCAAGCTATATGTTTTGATTATGGCTACTATGAATTCTCTAAATCTAAATCTAATGTAGTGAAGAAAGGGTGAAGGGGTAAGAGAGAAAACCATAGAAACTAAACTCTGTTTCTGTGCCAAGAAGACATAGGGTGCCACGCTAATTATATGGTTAGTTCCAGCTTCAAAATGTATGTAAGGAACTGTATTATGTTTTAAAGGTGGAGATAATAGTTATTAAGGGGGTATACCAGTGTCTGGGATGTGGTGCATATATACATGATGCTGGGGTATGACCAATGAAGCTGTGGTGGACGCTGGGATATGACCAATGAAGCTGTGGTGGACGCTGGGATATGACCAATGAAGCTGTGGTGGACGCTGGGATATGACCAACAATGCTGTGGTGGACGCTGGGATATAACCAACAGAGCTGTGGTGGACACTGGGATATGATGACCAACAGAGCTGTGGTTGGTTGCCTTGCCTCACATCTCGCCATTTTTTATTGCCCATTGTCAACGTAGCTCCCATTTGGTCTCTCCCTCTGACACTAAGTTTTGATTGTTGTGGTTAGCGTCTTGCACAATGCTCGCCCACCTCTGCTCTCCCTTCTTCAGGGAGATGTAACCAATTAAGATGTTACTTTTCACCGCTTGTCTCCGTGCTAGAAACTGCGAGTCAATTCACTTGATCTGAGAAAAGCACAAAAGCAAACATATTTTGGTTTTATTTTTGCTAATTTGCATTATTTCAAAACAAAATTAAAATTAAATTGCATATTTTCGTTGTGAATAGATCTTAGAAATTCTTCAATATACGAGATGAAACTTTAAATTTTTTTTAACAGGGATATTCCTGCGCGGGCCGATTACAGCTGTGAGAGGCGTGTCCCCGGTCGGGCGGCATGGTGTAAGAAATACTCCATGTGTGTGAAGTGTGCAGGGAGTGTTGACCTGTAGTTTACCTGTGGATCGCTTCCAGAGTTCGTCTACTCTATAAGCCCCATGATAACAAACTGGTGTAATGAGTTAAAGCTCCTGCGCGGGCCCTAAGCCTCTGGCTGGCCCACTAAAAATCGGCCCTTGCTGCCCGAAATTAAATTTCAGCATTTGGATCTCTACCTCATCCCAACTACTTATCATTTAGTGTGACGCAGTGTTAGCCTTGAGGTCACACTCGAGCCTCCTGTTAATGGTGACATTTATATTAAATGGTAGTGGTGGTAATTGATCTGGTACCCCTACCCTTTCCCCTTTAGGCGATTTTCTCCATTTATTATGCACCCGATACCCATCTCGTGGGCTGTAAGCGGAAAGGTTTACAGAGGCACACAGTGGGTTCAGGAACTGATCCTCGCTATCTCTTTATTCTCGTCTTCTCTTCCAATGTCATTAATCTTATGTTACCTAGTCGATCTCAATTCGCTTAACTTTGACCCTGAATTTTCACTAATGATGGGATCGTCTCAACTTGTGGGGGATTCACTCGGCGGTGCGGGTTCCATGCAGGAGCTGCATACTCTAGGACTTATGTCGTGTATAATTTTATGAAGGATTCCCTGGTCAACTTATTGCAAGGCATCTTTAAGTATAACAGTCTTGCATACGCAGCTGATGTTATTCTGTTAATGGGTGTCTCTGATCTACTCCTGGGGACGTATCTCTCACAAGGTACTTTTCGTTTTTGACTCCTGCCACCCTTTCTCTGATAAGCCCCCTTTCCCAAATCATTCCATCTCTTCCAATCAATGCCTCTACCCAATCAACCCCTTCCCCTTCCCCAATCAACCCCCCTTAACTCAATCTTCTTCCCTAATCAACTCCCTCCTTCAGAATCAAACACCTTCCACAATCAACCCCCATTTAAAATCAATCCCCTTCCCCCAGTCAGTCAATCCATACACTGGTACAATGTGGCTGCAGCTGGTAATCCAATCATTATGGATGAAGTGGTGGTGGTCGCGGGAGAGAATCAGTAAGAAAGAGAATTCGTCTTGGATACAAATATCCATGGAGATTCGGGATGGAAACAACAGCTGAGCAGCGGAGTTGTAGATTCTGTGGTGAGAGTGACGGACACCGCCTCGACCACTATCTGAGAGAATGTGAATATTTAAACGAGTTTAGAAATATGTGTAGAATAGTAAACCCCACATTGTTTGAGTTAGGAAAACAGAACTTGTCAAATAAAGATACTGTTCTTAACAGATTCCCTCATTTTGCACGATACCTTAAGATTAGGAGTTGGTAAATGTTAATCTTCATGTTGATAGGCTGTTCACTTGAGACAGTTAAGCAAGTCCCAGATGTGTCTGAGTACAAGTGACAGGATGAACAATCCAGCGGGGATTTCTTCCCATTGGGGAGTGTTGTACATGCTGCTATGGCGGTGTGTCCACTCACAGGTGAGTGGCGCTGCCCAATAAATTCGCCCTCGGGGTCAAAAATAAATTAAAATTTATAATACTGATTAATTCAATTTCTTTCTTTATTAGGCACCCCATACCCTGCCCGTAGGCTGTGGTGGAAAGGGTTACAGAGGCACATAATTGGTTCAGGAACTGAACCCCATAGTTCATTTAGCTAAGCAAGTGACAATCCTTTGAAACTAGTTACACAATTATTAATGCTACATACACATGTACATATATACAATCATTTACACAAGTACATATACATATCAATAATCTCTTTATATCACACATGTGCATGCATTACTGACCAGAGGGTCGCATGTGTAATATCGCCATATATTAAGGGCTGAGCTTCAGGAGGGAGAAGGAAGGGCCGCCCAGACGTCCTGACTCCACGAAGGTCCAGATATCACCAGCTTAACCTACTTATCACGAACCTCTATCTCAGCCGCCACCCATGACCTTTGACCCAGCCTGACCTCGCACTCCGGGTCCGCTGTGGTGATCGACGTTGAGGAAGATATAGAGTGAAAAGGCCTGCAGACTGAGGGTGCAAAGTTTGTTTGGGTGACAGGCTTGGCTAGGGTGAGGCGGCCTCGAGGCAGGGCAGGTTGACGTAGCTTCCAGTCAGGTTAGGGTGAAGTGACAGGGTGAGGTGACCTCTAGGGTGATTGATGTGTGAGGCAGCTGACAAAGACGGGGATGATGGAGCAGAGTGGTGGTGGTGGGTCTAAATGACTGGACATTCAGTAATGTAGTGTGTGTGAGATCACGACCCAGTTCCTGCTCACTGGGTTTGCACCTGGTGTGCTCGGGATTGGGTGATCTGTCACCTGTAGCTATCTGTCACAGGTAACGGTAACTACATGTCACAGGTAACGGTAACCCAACCTGATCCTGGCAACCACTGTATCGCATAGTCTGGTGGACGTTTTGTGCTGCCCATATTCATAGGTTTCGGATCTAAACAAATCGTATTTTTTTTATACTTGTGCTTTCAGATCTTTGGGAGACGGCAATTTCTTTCACAATGAATCCTACGTTTGCCAGTGTAGACTACTGATCACATGGCCCTGTATGACTAACCACCACGTAGGATGCAGATTTTAAATCACGAAGTTCTTGACACACACTGTACTCCCCTTCATATAGTCTAGGGAAGCAGCTGCACAAACGAAGATGTACCAAAATGTGTAAGTAAAAAAAAAGAGGGTTATGGTAGTGATGGAGCTAGAAAAGTAGTAGTGGATAGCGGTGAGCAGTGGTGCGTGGGTGGTGACTTGACCTCAATCTATCCTCATCCCTCCTCTTCCTCACCGCACCCCAAACACAACTTCCTTCACTTTGTTGACCGACACACACTAGAAGTTGTAGGGACGACGACGTTTCTCCGTCCTCGACCATTCTCAAGTCGCTTCCTTCACTTTCTACCCACTCACTTCTACACATCAGAAAATCCTCCCTTCTCCTCACCTTTCCACTTGACCTCTGACCTCCCTTCCATGTACCCTAGCATAGTCTCCAGTACGTTAGCTTACCCCTAGACCCCTTGAGCATCCCTCAAATGTGCCCTCCTCTAACTTTATGGCAGTCTCCAGCGCCAGCTCCCCGGTCAACACAGACCCAGAGTAAAATGAAAAAAATGTAAAAACACAGGTAAAAATGAAAATATAATGCGGCGATTCTTGTGTACTATATATAATATATATTATATTTATATATATATATATATATATATATATATAAATATATATATATATATATATATATATATACCCTGTGAACAGAATTATCCCAACACAGCCAGACTTACCGGCGATACCGAAGCCGCCTGTAGCGTGGATTTATGGTCAGTTTGGCTTTCATCTGCAATGCTAATTACTCACATTTGGGTCTTTCGAGAGAGCTCAAATGTTATCTTGCTGGCATATTCAACGGCTCTTACTAGATGATTAATGATTATTTTTTTTCTGATAATTAGGGGTTTTTCGTACAAGGCTGTAGGCACTTCAAACAGCTATATGATGCGAATTCTAAATTGGTTGAAGGGGGACGTATGGTGATAAATCTCCGGCACAGGGGTCTTGAAAGATGTGTTTCTTTATGGTGTGTGGATCGTGAAGCTGTGCATTATGTGTGTGTGTGGTTATCGAGCGGGCAATGGTGCGCAATAATTGCATGTTTACCTACGTGTAAATGTCTGTTTGGGTTAGTGGATGTTAAAGTTGGAGGGGAGAAAAAAAGGCTTTTCGTTCATTGTAAAAAGTGTTTAAATGATTGGCTTCTACGTTCGAATTCTATGTACGGCAGGTGAGTGAGTGCTCACGTTGGGAAAGGCCGGAATGTTTAATTAAGAACAAATCTAAGATGTGAATGGGAAAATATATTGATAATGTTAAAGGAACCTTTATTAATTAGAATATATCTAAGGTTCATAGAAATTAAAAAAAGCTAGACAATGTTAAGGAAAGGACTTAACTCTGGAAAAAAACACCAAATAAAGTAGATTAAACAAATTAAAAAAGTACATTATAGAAAAGTTTAGAAAATTAACAAATATAGAAGTTTGCAGAAAAAAGATAAATTTATTGCAATTACTGAAACATGAATAAATGTATATGACAGTGAATAAATAAATGTAAATACAGTAAATGTAGAAAATGAATAAATGTACATAACCGTGAATTAATTACGAAACGCCAAATAAGAGAGTAAAAATAATTTTACGAAGAGTAAATCACTAGAATAGAAGAAACAGCTGTGTGAAAATAAGATTAGAGGATTTGAAGTGAAGTTACTAAAATTGGTGATGAATTAGAGGTCGCCAAAAGTTGTTGTCACAACTGGGAGGTAATTTGGGCTCCATCTTGCTAGATAATTGGACCTCAGCAACCCCAGTTTGGGAGGTAATTTGACCCAAGGAGCCCCAATCTGGGAGGTAATTTGACCCCCAGGTGGGGGGGGGGGGGGGGGGCCCAGCTTGGGAAGAGAAGTGGTAACCAGGCCAAAGCTTGATAGACCCTAAATAGACATTAAGTGCTGTGCAAGTACGTCAGAACCATACTTTTCATACAACTTTGATAACTTATATAGTTATATGTTATCAAAGTTGTAAGAGTTATCAAACTATATACATAACTTTGATAACTTTTCATATTGGTTATCAAACATGAAAATTAACGTCTTGCGAGCCTCAAATCCACGTTATGGGATATGAAAAGTATGAGGAGAAAGCGCTTAGGCCAGTTAAAGAGTATGTAGCCCATGGAAGAGACATGAGGACCAGGCTCTAAAATATGAGGACGGAAGGAATGGTGCCCAACCATCTGGACTATCGGGATCGAACGCTGACTTTGCAATATGCAAGGCCTTCGCTCTACTGACCAGTTCAATATGTTATTTGTCGTCAAGGAGATTGTGTGTAAGAAGATGGTTAAGGTAAACTCAGGTTTATGTACGACACCTACTCATACACATTATACAGAACCCAACCATACACAGTATACAGAACCCAACCATACACAGTATACAGAACTCAACCACACAACAATAAACGGCATTCCAGTCAGACACTGGGTGTACCTGGTTGGTTGATACCTGGTTGATGGGGTTCTGGGAGTTCTTCTACTCCCCAAGCCGGGCCCGAGGCCAGGCTTGACTGGTGAGAGTTTGGTCCACCAGGCTGTTGCTTGGAGCGGCCCGCAGGCCCACATACCCACCACAGCCCGGTTGGTCCGGCACTCCTTGAAGGAAACCTCCTTCGAGAAAACCTATATAGTGACCTTTGAACCAACGCCCAGACATTGGGTGTAGCGATCTGTGTACCTTAGGCAAACACCGTTTTAGGAGGGTGTACATGGTATATATATATATATATATATATATATATATATATATATATATATATATATATATATATATATATATCCTTCTCCACCGTGGGTGTAGGTGGGGTGTTGGGAACCCCTGACCCACGGGGGTGTAGGCAGGTGTGGCCACCTCTCCTGGGAACCACCTCACCCTTATGACCTTACTCAAAGCATGAATAAGACAGCGATTTTTGCATGATCAACTGGGCAGAATTTATAATAAAAATCTTCAAGATTTAAATAACAATTTTTATTTCTTCTCAGAGTAATTTTGTTTATACTGTGACTCTTCACTATATGTATGTATATGATTGAACATGGTTTTCCATGCTTGCATGTATATATTACAAAATAGCATGAATCTTCTCTATACTTTTAATGTTCTTCTACACTTGCAGATAAATTGGAAATAAAAATGATCTCAGAGTTCATTGTACGCGGTTTGCTAAGATACAACTTAGCATCATCAGAGGCGGAATGTGAATTTGAAGAGGGACCAAAAAAACATCCATATATATATATATATATATATATATATATATCCTATCGAGGGACTGCCAATGTTGTCTTGCCTTCTCCTCGGTTAGTAACTTAAACTGGTGCCGTTTTCTTGATCTTGTAGCTGATAAGATCTACTATTTACGTTACGGGCTATTCATGCCCGTGCCACCTCTTAAGTAGCACGGAAGGTTTATTGTGAATCGGTTTCTGCTGAATCTGAACTCCTGTTATAGCTTTATATGCCGATTCTTTCAGTGTTCAAGATGTTTATGGGGGAAGATCTGATTTTGTGTAGAGATGTAAGAGGTAAGCTTTAAATAACCCTTGTTATTTTCACTGTCCGGTGTCGTGTCAGAAATGTCGTCGTCTTGCCTATATATCGAGAGCATTGTGGCTGCTAAATCCCCCACGTGGAATATAAAGTAATAATAACGAGAAAATCAGTAAGAGGAGTCGAACCCTCTCACTTGGTACTCCCAAGCACACGCAAACTGATTTTTTTTTCATTCATACATCACGTTAATGTGATTTTATTGTGAATAATAATAATAATAACCATAATATTTTATATACTATGCCCAACCACTTGGACTGGACGGTAAAGCGACGGTCTTGCTTCATGCAGGTCGGCGTTCGATCCCCGACCATCCAAGTGATTGGGCGTCATTCCTTTCCCCCGTCCCATCCCAAATCCTTATCCTAACCCCTTCCCAAGTGCTATATAGTCTGACTTGGTGCCTTCCCCCTGATAGTTCCCTTCCCTTATTTATATACTAGTATATACATTTGATATATGATACAGTGGAAAATGTGTAGGTAAGAAATATATTCCATTCAGTGTAGATGACAGTTTATAATTTATATTATATAAAGATGTGAATTACATGAAGTCAATAATAGGCAGTGTTTTCGGCAACATTCTTATCAATGCATTTCGTGTGGTGTCGGGAGAGTTCTTCATGAAAAAGTTAACAGTGTTCTTACGGGGGTAGTAAAGTGTTAGCTGTATCCTCTGTTCAGTGGTGGCAGCGTTCACAGTTCTGCTGACAGAAACGTGAACGCCTCAATGTGTGAACATTGCATATGAAAAAATGAAAGTGAGAACTGAGATTACATATGTTGAGGGAACGTGAGATGTGGGACGGTGTAGGGGGGGTTAGATATGAGGTAGAGTGAGGTGTGAGAGGACAGTGACGCATGTGAGGTGTAGGACTCAAGGTGAGGAATGAGAAACACAGCTGAGGAGTAGTGGTCAAGGGGAGGCGTTTGAAGGTAAAGAGGAAATGTGAGGTTAAGAGAGAGAAGTGTCATAATGAGTTTGGGAAACATGAGATGGCGAGTGGAGGGTAAGTGAGGAGTGTGATAAAGATTAGGGGGGGTGTGAGGAAGGTAAGGGGTGTATGAGGAAGGTTAGGGGGTTGTAAGTAAGGGGTGTTAAGAGGGGAAGGGGGGAACATCCACAGCCCCCTCAGAACCCGGGTGCAAACCAGCATATCTCAGAAATAAATTAATATATCAACCCATTATCGTTCATCTCCTCATCTCTCCTGTCAGCCGTCGTAGACTGAGTGGCTAGTCCACTATTATTTAATGTTAATATGAATAAAAATATATATGTTAGAATAGCTGGTGACTTGAAACGAGATTGTAAGTGGAGGCTCCATATGACCTGGTACCAGGTTGTGGGTGGAGGTTCCATATGACCTGGTACCAGGTTGTGGGTGGAGGTTCCATATGACCTGGTACCAGGTTGTGGGTGGAGGTTCCATATGACCTGGTACCAGGTTGTGGGTGGAGGTTCCATATGACCTGGTACCAGGTTGTGGGTGGAGGTTCCATATGACCTGGTACCAGGTTGTGGGTGGAGGTTCCATATGACCTGGTACCAGGTTGTGGGTGGAGGTTCCATATGACCTGGTACCAGGTTGTGGGTGGAGGTTCCATATGACCTGGTACCAGGTTGTGGGTGGAGGTTCCATATGACCTGGTACCAGGTTGTGGGTGGAGGTTCTTGGTGACACGAGACGAGACTGTCAACATCCTGGTTATGCTCCCTGGTGACCGCCACCTGGTGGAGACACGCCCAGGTCTCCACCCAAATACGTGTCCAGGGTTTTTGTGGCAATCGCTCAGCATCAACAGGGACCAGCTTGGGGTTGGGAGACAGACAGAGCCGTGAGGGATCCACCGTCAGAGCAGACCCTCCGCCCATAGCTCTTGGCCCCAGCGGCCAGCTACCAAGGCCAACAGCAGACATAATGACAGGTGCCTTGTCGAGACGGATATAAGACAGAAATTTAGGTTATAAGAGAGAATGTCTGCCCGTCTGTCTGTCCAAAGTTGGCTGAAGGTCAGACGCTCAGGGCTAGCCTCATCAAAGTTTGTAGGCGGAATGGTAACGTACTGTACACGAAAGCGCTCGTTTTTTGTGGTTATTTACACATCTAAATTACATATATTATGTGGATTACACACACATTCACGCACCCACACATACACAGACCGCTGTGTTTTGTGTGTGTGTGTGTGTGTGTGTGTGTGTGTGTGTGTGTGTGTGTGTGTGTGTGTGTGTGTGTGTGTGTAAGTCGTCGACTCATACCCGATCATCACGGATTCCATTCCCGCCGCCGGACAAAACCGTTTGGGCAACGTCTCCATACACTTGATGTTTTCACCTTACCTAACAGTAAAGAAGTACCTTGGAGTTCGACAGCTGTTGTTGATTGCATCCTAGGGATGATCAGCAACCGGCAGCTAGAAAAGCGGGGTCCAAGAGCTAAAACTCGATTCTGCAGGCACAGAGAGCTGAATACAAACAAATGTATACACACACACACACACACACACACACATTCTGTTCCAATAATATAATGACGATGGGAAAGGGAGAGACCAGGGGTATCTACATTACAGGAAAGGAGACCAGAAGGTATCTACACCACAAGGAAAAGCAAACTACGGGAGTCAAAGAGAGAAGCAATTCAGAGTGGATACAACTCCATGACTACCACCGCAAGCACACACACATACAGGCAGCATATGGGATGAGATCATCATTAGCAAACCTAAATCAGAACTCTTTCATAAAGCCATTTACAAAGTCTATGTTGGACCAATACTGTAACAAGAAGCACATCCACGGAATCTGCTCTTGTAAAGCACTCAACCAAAATATAAAAGATACCGAGCCTTGCAAGAAGATTGGTGCCAGAGCTAAGAAGGTTAAGCTATGAGGACAAGAAAACTGGACATCATGTCCCTAGTGGAAAGAATGAAACAGAAGAGGATATGATCAAAACATTAAAGATACTGACGAAGCATAGACAGAGTGGACAAGGACAGCCTCTTTAAATTGAAAGTAGAACGAGAGGACATGACCGGAAACGCAAACGAGTCGAAGAAATATAAGGAAACACTCATACCGTGTCCGGATGGCCAACAAGTGGAATGCACTAAAAGAAGTAGTTGTGAAAGCCACCTCCGTCCGCTAGCCACAAGGCTAGCAGACTAGCCTTGTAAACTTGAGACTTCCCCCGTTGTGCCCTAATAGGTAAGCACTGAGAAATACACGCACAGGTAGCCACAAGAACTGAAGCATTAGGAGCAAGAAAGGCAGCGAAAAACTAGCCGAGGGGCGGAGTGGAGGCCCTGAGGTACCCCGCTCCCTCACCATCTATCCATCAGTGCTCCTCCCAACCCGTGAAGGATGGATTAGGTAGCCTTGGAGCCTGTGACGGATTACACCCAACAAGAGAAGAGAATGAAAAAAAAATATGAAAATCGCTGAAAATACAGAATAAACTCCCAATATATATAAATAAAACTTAACATGTATTCCTTGTATACATTTTTTTTCATATTGTATAAATCTATACATGTATATATTATGCCTTGTATTACAGGTGATCTGCCATAAGGATCTTGCACTATCTGTGCGGCTTTGAGCCAACTCTCGACGACATCAAAGAGGATATGTAACATGTTGTGATAGCAGTATTCATTATTTGACTTGTCAACGCCGTGTGCATTACCCTTGGCTCCTACTGGACGGGTGATCGTTCATCGCTTACCTGCGCCTGCCTGCCTGCCTGCCTGCCTGCCTGCCTGCCTCGCACCAACACACAAAAACACGTTTTCTTGAACCCCAAAAGACAAGAAATGTTGGTGCTTCTGTTGCGATCGTCAGGCCACGCAAATGTTGTTTGTGTGTGTGTGTGTGTGTGTGTGTGTGTGTGTGTGTGTGTGTGTGTGTGTGTGTGTGTGTGTGTGTGTGTGTGTGGGTGGGTGGGGAGGGGGGTGGTCCATGTTTTGACAAGGCGAGGGACAAGAGTGTTCAACATGGTATTGATCTTGTATCAGGGGGAGGGACGGGACGCAAGCCATTATCATAGTGGGCTACTGTTGTTGTAGTTGTCGGTGGGTGGTAGTGGTGGAGGGTTATCTGAGCTGCCCGAGCCGCTGATGTAGTAATCTTGCTGAACGCCAGCTTCAACAGCGGCTGAGTCTGCTGTTGTATATATGTTGATGCCATGATCAGTTTAAGTGGGTTGTTTGTGCAGTTAGTCTGTCTCTATCCCTGGTGGTGGTGCGCTACCTTCCAGCTTTGCTGCTGTCACTGCTACTGTTACCTGCTACTGGTGTTACTCGTGTGAAAATACCCAGACCTCAAAATGAGCCAACAGACCCAACGGGGGAAAAAACCTGTCCATTAATACTGTTTCCGCATTTGATATCATTTAGATGTCCGGTGACAAGAAACGATCGAGGGACTAGACGGTAGACAGAAGATAATTACTCCTAGATAACAAGGAGTTAGTTATACACAAGCATTTGGATCGGTTATTCACAAGCATTCATTCTACGATGCAAAACAGGTGTGCTGCGACACACACACACACACAGTTGATTGACAGTTGAGAGGCGGGACCAAAGAGCAAAAACTCAACCTCAACAAACACAATTAGGTGAGTACACACACACACAAGCAGAGGCTTGTAAGGAAACACAAGTAAACAATAGACAGTGTTATGACGCCAGTTTATCCCAATTAAATCGAATCCTCATTACTCCAGCAGCCGCTATGAATCACAACCAATTCCGTTCGAATTATTCTCAAACAAGGTTGCCTCTTTCGGTTTCTGTGTCCAGTGAGCTCCTTCCTTCCTAAACCCACGTTCTGCAAATACAAACACACAGAAATCGCAATAGCGTGATGCATCAAATGAGCAAATATCTTTGATTCGGTTTCAACTCTTTTTACCATGTCGTAGCTCATTCGATAGAGGCAGCGTCTGGGATGATCTCGGACGTAGGTTCGAATCCTCGTCACGGCCCTTGTGGATTTGTTCAAATACAAACAATTGCCAATGAAAGCAAAACGTTTATCCAAACCTACCATGGTCTTAACTGTACACAACATTTTAATACAGAATGATTTTAACGTGTATTTAAAAATATATATATACATAATTTATCACAAACTACGCAAACATTTATGAATGTCTAAGGTAAGCTTTAATGAGAATTGACTCCAGGGGCCAGATTCACGAAGCAGTTACGCAAGTACTTACGAACGTGTACATCTTTCCTCAATCTTTGACGGCTTTGGTTACATTTATTAAATAATTTGTAAGCATTAAAACTTCCCAATCAACTGTTGTTACCGTTATAAACAGCCTCCTGGTGCTTCGGAGCTCATTAACTGTCTAATAATGGTAAACAAAGCCGCCAAAGATTGAGAAAAGATGTACAGGTTCGTAACCGCTTCGTGAATCTGGCCCCAGATGAAGTGTTAAATAAACAGATGATGAGACAATAACGAGGCTCAAGAATCTAATCCCATCCCACAAAAACGTAGAAATTACACAACTTAATGATCCAGGACGAACCGAAATTTTGCGGCCTTCTTTATTTCCAGATTTGGGTGTCAAACATGTTCCTAGGCCTATAGGCTCTTGTATATTAACATTATTTATCAAAAATAATTGATACAAATTTGGAGTTTTGCCTTGGGGTCGGGGGATTAGAGCCAGTTTGATTATTCACTGCCAAATTTGTCTCCAGAATACGTTCGACTAATCTTTCTACACACAGGGCCCCCAATCACTGCAAGGTACCGTGACTAGGGGGTCCTGTGGGTAACCCAGGGACTGGAAATTCATGAGTAACCTGCATAACTCAAACACTCACAGTTACAATGAATGAGGAAGAGCAGTAGGTGAATAGATAAGCAGTGACAAAAGGCAAGATAAATATCAGGAAAGTCGAATTTGCTCTTACACAGAACGTCGCTTTTCGCACGCATGCGTTTATATATGGCCTGAAAATTGTCTTACTAGAAATGGAAGCAGCTCGCGATAGTGACGTACATCCTGTTGTGTTTTAGGTCCTCTGGTAGGTTAGGAGAGGACACTTTAAATTGACCGTTTTCTTGACGTTGGGAAATTTGGGAGGACGGGCTGAGGTGAAATGACAAGGACGAGGGGCTGGGGGGAGGGGGGGGCGGTTGAGACGGAGGAGGACGGTGTTCAGCAACTTGAACTGTTGGGGATTGAACCCAGGTCAGCTTGATGCAAGGCTGTCCTGCCACTGCTAGTTCAAGGGGAGAAAGAGAGAGAGAGAGAGGAGAGAGAGAGAGATAATGAAGTTGAAATGTCAAACCACAAGCTTGCTGTCTTATCATAGATCACCAACAACTCCTGGCTCTTCCTCCCCGAAAGGCACGGACCTCGCTGTCGCATCCTCCTACGAGATCCGTTAACCCCGACCGCCACTTTCCCATACCTTCAACAAGCTGCTGTATCAGAAACTATCTCAGTAAACACTGTCCCTGGCCCAGGTAATCACAGCCATGCCCGGGAGAATGGTCAT
>WNGS01092210.1:44877793-44902898 GCA_020271785.1 Procambarus virginalis | reverse complement strand
TAATTCCTCCAGCACCCCCCCCCTCTATCACCCACCACACCAGTTATCCCAATTAGCACCAGCACTACCATTAGCACCATTAAACCTTTGAAAAGTATGATAATCACTGACAAGAACAATATTTGTCAATTTAGTTTCTCTCAATATATATATATATATATATATATATATATATATATATATATATATATATATATATATATGTCGTACCTAGTAGCCAGAATGCACTTCTCAGCCTACTATGCAAGGCCCGATTTGCATAATAAGCCAAGATTTCCTGAATTAATATATTTTCTCTAAATTTTTTTATGAAATGATAAAGCTACCATTTCATTACGTATGAGGCCATTTTTTTTATTGGAGTTAAAATTAACGTAGATATATGACCGAACCTAACCAACCCTACCTAACCTAACCTATCTTTATAGGTTAGGTTAGGTAGCCGAAAAGTTAGGTTAGGTAGTCGAAAAACAATTCATGAAAACTTGGCTTATTAGGCAAATCGGGCCTTGCATAGTAGGCTGAGAAGTTCGTTCTGGCTACTAGGTACGACATATATATATATATATATATATATATATATATATATATATATATATATATATATATATATATATATATATATTCGTGTTTTACTACATTATCAAGGAAATGCAGAGGATATGTCTATTTCCTTGTCGTTGGAAGACAGAACAGCTCGGGGAGACATGATTAACACATGCAAATTTCTCAGGGAAATTGACAGGGTTACCTTACTTATTATGCTTTAGGGTAGATATGGATGAATTATTTAACACGGGTGGTACACACACAAGGGGACACAGGTGGAAGCCGAGTACCCAAATGAGCCACAGAGACATTATAAAAAACTTTTTCCAGTGTCAGAGTAGGTAGTAAATAGAATGCATTAGGAAGTGATGTGGTAGAGGCTGACTCCATACACAGTTTCAAATGTAGATGTGACGGAGCTCTAGAAGCTCAGGAATCTGTACACCAGTAGATTGACGGTCGAGAAGCGATACCAAAGAGCCAAAGCTCAACCCCCGCAAGCACAACTAGGTGAGTACAACTAGATAAGAGCACACACACACACACCCAATCACCACCATCATGTCAATTAGCCAGCAATGTCACCACCTCACATTATGCTCCGACAGTATTGGATAATGTCAACTCTCGTCAACCCGATCACCGCCACACATGTCAACATGTCCCAGCTCTCGTTGTCCACTATAGTGTGTGATGGCATCCACCAGTGTCACGTCTGCCACCAGCAATCATCTTCCCCTATCTCCCCCACCACCACCACCGTGCTCTAAACACGAGTCCCCAACACCCAGCTGCGTCTGGGTACAAGTGACAGGATGATACTGTTCTTAAAAGATTTCCCCATTTTGCACCCGCAAGATACGTAAGCTTTTAAGGGTTGATAGATGTTAATCTTCTTGTTTGAGGAGCTGTTCACTTGAGACAGTTAAGCAAGTCCCAGCTGTGTCTGGGTACAAGTGACAGGATGAACAACCCAGCGGGTTTTCTTCCTATTGGGGAGTGTTGTACATGCTGCTATGGCGGTGTGTCCACTCACAAGACGAGTGGCGCTGCCCAATAAACTCGCCCCTCGGGGCAAAATTTAAAAAAAAAAAATAAAATTTAGGATGAACAACCCAGCAGGTTTTCTTCCTATTGGGGAGCGTTGTACATGCTACTATGGCGGTATGTCCACCCACAAGATGAGTGATGTTGCCCAGTAAACTCGCCCCTCGGAGCAAAATAAAAAAAAAATTAATGACCTCCCCCCACTACCATGGGGGGGGGGACTATGTAGGTCTACAAGAGTGCTAACGAGGTCAGCCTTGGCCCCCCCATCTCCTTGAACCCATACCTCTGGCTGAACTTTAACCCCGGACCGACCTTTTCCTTCGGGGGTTGACTTTTGACCTTCGCTAATCACCTAGGAAATGACGAGCGGGTATAACATCTTGCCAATAGAAGATGAGGGCACAGCTGAGTCAGGGGTCAACCTCCCACAACCCCTCGCTGATCACGTGATATAATTATTAACTAATATAATTATTCTCATAATGTTTTCAAATACGTTATGAAAACGTGTTCTCTAATGATCTATTTCCCCTAAAAATTCAGCTGAATATTTCACAGTAAATACCTAATACATATCTGTAAAAAAAAAATCCATCTCCAATTTGTATTCTCTGAATACAAGACAATAATTACGTTATTGATCACAGCCCTGAAAAATTCCTGTGTTTCATTAAACATGAATGTACCATAATAATGACGCTTTCTGGGACAGGCAAGAGCATCGCTTTCGGTATGTCAGGTGAGAGTTATATCAGGTGGGGTATAACAGGTGGGGTATACCAGGTGGGGTATGCCAGGTGGGGTATACCAGGTGGGGTATATCTCTCATGATGCAAGTGATGACGAACCTCGACTTTGTTAGGCATACACTCCCATATATCTCCGCCGGCTGCATGAGAAATTAAAGTATATTACAAGCAGAAAGCACTAAGCCAACGTGACTACATATTCCGAGTATAGCGCCTCGCTATGGTCGTACCCGAGAAGAGTTTGGGTGTACACGACTCCTTCACACCACGTCTGGGTGTACACGACCCCCCCCTCACACTATGTCTGGGTGTACACGACCCCCCCCCTCACACTACGTCTGGGTGTACACGACCCCGCCCTCACACCACGTCTGGGTGTACACGACCCCTCCCTCACATTCACACTACATACAAGACACTATGGAAAATCGACGGGCAAAGCCTGCCTCTATATAGCAGAAAAAATAGGACAAAACGATATTGATGCAAGCTGAAAACGAAAATGAGCTGAAGAACTGTAAAGAAATACTCACGTGTGGTTAGTTAACAAGTGAAGTACACTGACAGGAGGAGTCGTAGAAGCCACCATCACTCCCAACCTTGAGGCCAAAATCAAACATTTGAACGTGAGTAAAGTTAAACAACGCAGAAGGGAAAACAAATCTAGTAAGGAAGGCACAAAGAGCACCCCCTTAATTGAAATTGAAATAAGTTTATTGATGTAAAATACACACAAAATGATGAGGTAGCTCAAGCTATTCCCACCCCGTTCAGTACATCGTGTTAATACATACATATAAACACATCACAAACAACATATTACCAAACACCCTGAGAGATAAACACACACATTTCCTTCCCCCTTAATTAACTCCCGTGAAGTCATTGGAGAAAACAGTTGGCTAAGCACACTGGGAAGCAGATGTCGAATGTGTCGCATTTTAACCTACTATGTCTAATCAAACCCAGTCACGACTGTCGTCAGTTTGAATACCTGAAGGCCAGAGAGCGAGACAAGTTTCAACAGCACTCTTAGAAAAAAGATGTCTTACTTGGGTGGTGGATAAGAGGAAGGAATAGGATTCCTCCTGTCAAGTTATTGTCCCTTTAAGTATGAAGAACAGCGGCTCACAAATATTCATGTTTTCCATGCGTCGGCAGATTAGATTAGACAGGTTGCTTGGCTTCGTACATTTCTGGTTCGATTAACACTTTGCATTTGGCACGCTGTAAAAAAGAAAACGGGTTGTGAGGGCTGCACAGATAGCAGGGATACCCCCTCTCCTCTCCCAACTCTGAAGACGATACTGTCAATTATTAAAGATTACCGTCACAAAGAGAAGGCTTATTACCAAGCACGTAAACTCATGCTGAAATCTATCTTGCAATAGCTGTATTCAGAATGCTGTTTGATCCAGGCTAGTAGTCCCTGCATCTGCTGATGTAAACTACTAGCTGAACTGTGCAAATGTCATTATATAATTACTTCAGACTACTAATTATCTCTCAAATTATCGTCTAATGATTCCAATTCCATTCTGTGTGTTATGCCAATATAAGACTCCACATTCTTATTGCAAGCTATATGTTTTGATTATGGCTACTATGAATTCTCTAAATCTAAATCTAATGTAGTGAAGAAAGGGTGAAGGGGTAAGAGAGAAAACCATAGAAACTAAACTGTTTTCTGTGCCAAGAAGACATAGGGTGCCACGCTAATTATATGGTTAGTTCCAGCTTCAAAATGTATGTAAGGAACTGTATTATGTTTTAAAGGGAGATAATAGTTATTAAGGGGGTATACCAGTGTCTGGGATGTGGTGCATATATACATGATGCTGGGGTATGACCAATGAAGCTGTGGTGGACGCTGGGATATGACCAATGAAGCTGTGGTGGACGCTGGGATATGACCAATGAAGCTGTGGTGGACGCTGGGATATGACCAACAATGCTGTGGTGGACGCTGGGATATAACCAACAGAGCTGTGGTGGACACTGGGATATGATGACCAACAGAGCTGTGGTTGGTTGCCTTGCCTCACATCTCGCCATTTTTTATTGCCCATTGTCAACGTAGCTCCCATTTTGGTCTCTCCCTCTGACACTAAGTTTTGATTGTTGTGGTTAGCGTCTTGCACAATGCTCGCCCACCTCTGCTCTCCCTTCTTCAGGGAGATGTAACCAATTAAGATGTTACTTTCACCGCTTGTCTCCGTGCTAGAAACTGCGAGTCAATTCACTTGATCTGAGAAAAGCACAAAAGCAAACATATTTTGGTTTTATTTTTGCTAATTTGCATTATTTCAAAACAAAATTAAAATTAATTGCATATTTTCGTTGTGAATAGATCTTAGAAATTCTTCATATACGAGATGAAACTTAAATTTTTTTTAACAGGGATATTCCTGCCGGGGGCGATTACAGCTGTGAGAGCGTGTCCCCGGTCGGGCGGCATGGTGTAAAATACTCCATGTGTGTGAAGTGTGCAGGGAGTGTTGACCTGTAGTTTACCTGTGGATCGCTTCCAGAGTTCGTCTACTCTATAAGCCCCATGATAACAACTGGTGTAATGAGTTAAAGCTCCTGCGCGGCCCTAAGCCTCTGGCTGGCCCACTAAAAATCGGCCCTTGCTGCCCGAAATTAATTTCAGCATTTGGATCTCTACCTCATACCAACGACTTATCATTTAGTGTGACGCAGTGTTAGCCTTGAGGTCACACTCGAGCCTCCTGNATTGCCTGTGGGAAGATTTAGTGGCGACACCGTTTGCAAGGAATTGAGACTTTGCCTACACACACACAACCCATTGTGTCAAAAGTCACCATGTTGCAGTATGTTGTCAGTTACCACATGTAAAGTCAGCAGCCGCCCACCAATCCCCCCAAGATCTCCCTGCATGTTGACACATGCGATTGCGCGTGGGTCTTGCTATGTGATTTCCTCGCACATTGCCCCGTCCGGAAAGAGTAGGACAACATACCCATTTTAGTGAAATTGGTTCATACCACTTATACTCATGCATGCTGTGAATGAGTGTGTGTGTGTGTGTAAGAACGAGGGCTGGCCACCATGTACAGCATTACACACACACAAATCACAATAACGTGATGCATTTGATGCGTGAAAATCCTGGTGTGTCTCTGAGAGGCTGCAGATTCCAAGTAAGTTCAATAGAACTTCTGGTTGCAATTCTTTTTACCATGTCGGAGCTCAGTCGATTAAGGCAGCGTCTGGGATGCTCTCGGACGTAGGTTCGAATCCTCGTCACGGCCCTTGTGGATTTGTTCACCATGTACAGCACTTTGATTAGGATCGAGGTTCCATTGAGTGTCTATCTGTGCACAGAGCTATCAGAAAGTCTCGCCCAGCTGACACCTGCATCAGGTGAGAATTGAGATATGAAAGACCATTCAGTGAACAAATCACTTACCTGTGTGGAAGTATCAGTTGTCAGCTGTTGCTCATTACCAGCCAGTATATATGTCTCTACACACACACACACACACACACACACACACACACACACACACACACCCACACACACACACACACAGTTAACTAGCATCGTTCTATTCACTGTTGACTGTCCTATTCCCTGATCATTTTGTGATTGATTCTTGTACAGGAACCTCGACTGTCCCACTGACAGGCCATTATTATGATTGATTTATGCATGGACAGCTGTTAGACATGAGCGTCCTACTGAGCTCCACTGCCCCCATTTTGCAAACCAGCAGCGAGAGAAGCAGAGTTAACTGATAGCCTTGACAAGTGTGAGGTGGAGTTATGTTCGCGAGGGAACCTATATTGATCAGTTCCATGTCTGATGTGATTGCCTTTGACGGACACCATTCCGGAATAACGAAGACCTCAGTGCATTATTAAAAAGTAAATTATTTGAATAAACTTATGTTAATTGTTACTACAGTGTTTATGTGAAAGTTAACTCAAAGAAATTCCCATCGGGGCGCCGGCGGCTGTGTGGATAGCACGCTGGACATGTAACCCTGTGGTCCGGGTTCGATTCCCGGCGGCGACGAGAAACAATGGGCAGAGTTTCCTTCACCCTGATGCGCCTGTTACCTAGCAGTAAATAGGTACCTGGGAGTTTGACAGCTGTTACGGGCTGCTTCCTCTGTGTGTGTGTGTGTATGTGTGTGTGTGTGTGTGTGTGTGTGTGTGTGTGTGTGTGTGTGTGTGTGCGTGCGTGTGTGTGTGTGAAAAATAAATAGTTAGTAACAGTTGATTAACAGTTGAGAGGCGGGCCGAAAGAGCAGAGCTCAACCCCCACAATAACAACTAGGTGAATACAACTAGGTAAATACACCCTATTGGTATCTTCCACATCTGTACGAACCATTAATTACTAACTCTAAAAATGTGATACAGGTCCTAGAATAGGCCTTTTGCTTAACTTTGCATCAAGAGGTTCTTACGACCTTAGTGAATCTCGACTCTGTGAGCAGCTGTCCCTACGGTGACGTCCCCACTCGACTCGTGGCTTCAGATCGTGTACCATCACTCTAGTAGTTGTTGTATCTTGATAGATTTTAGGGAGCATTCAACCAAAGGCAAATTGGCGAAGTTGCACGGAAAAGATCGTCGGAAAAATTTAATATCCCACATGCAGTATCGAGTGCACGGTTCACTATTGGGATCATTGTCAACGCAGCTGTCTTCCACCACCTGAAGAGACACTGCTAGCTTACAGGGACACACGTCAGCGCTCAGAACAATTAATTTGCAAATGGTAGCAGTCTCTACGAGGACAATAATCGTTTCCTGTAAGAAGGGGGTTAAAGTAATCCTGATGACCTAACATAAGATAACCAAACATAATCTATTCTCACCGAGGCTAACAACAGCTGACATCTACCTGCCACCCCCCCTTCCTCCTCACTTACCCTAAAAGCAACTAACACAATCTATTCTCACCAAACTCAACAGCAGCTAACAGTGTTAGTATAGGGCAGCATCACTCATTTTCGGAATGAGCACATGGCCATAGCACCATAAAAGATGAGTTATGAGTAACTGGGTCTCCTAGTGGTGTAGGGATCTATGGAAACAAGACCCGCTGGGTTGTGAACGCTGCTGTGCCCAATATCAACACAACTGCATAAAGACATTCTTCTGATATCGAGTCTTTTTTTACGAAACGCTCCACTGATACTTCCAAGGCATTCACGTGTTCAATGATTGAGTCATGGTCTTTACTTCATGAAATAGACAATAGGTATTGATATTACTTTTTGCTTGCACAATTATGAAATTCATTACTTGGTAATTATTAGATTTTCGGTTTTAAAGTCTTAATGTTAAGATTGAAGCTGCAGTAACTTTAGGGAGGGAAGGAAAATAAAGAGGAACCCCTAGCACCATCAGGGGGCAAGGGGAGGCAGTGTGGGCATGCACTGGAGAAACCCCGGCACCACGAGGGTAGAAGAGAGTGTGGGCATGCACAGGAGAAACCCCAGCACTACGAGGGTACAGAGAGAGAGTGTGGCATGCACAGGAGAAACCCCAGCACTACGAGGGTACAGAGAGAGAGTGTGGGCATGCACAGGAGAAACCCCAGCACTACGAGGGTACAGAGAGAGAGTGTGGGCATGCACAGGAGAAACCCCAGCACCACGAGGGTGTAACACCCATGACCCCCCCCCCAGAGCTCACACCCAGGGAACCCTTCTCCAAGAGGTCAGCCCATGACTTCTGGATCGTCCTTGCAAAGTTTATAAAATATTCCTGGCTATCTTAGTCAGCATAGTTTCAAGTAGGTGATATTTCATGATAATCTTGTCAAACATTTTAGGGGGATTATAACTCCCAAAGATCTGTGTAAACACCAGGGACCCTACCCCTTTTGTCCAGGTCAGAGGTCAACCACCTGCAGGGTGAGTGTTGGCCGTGTAACATTCTGGTGAGGAAAACGTTCCTCCCTCTTACTCTCCCGTAATTATAATTCCCCCCCTTCAAGAGGTGTATGGTGGTTGTCAAACATCTTAATGATAAATTCTCGAGTGTTTGTACACGTGTGGGCAGACCTCTAACAAGCCTCAATGTAGGTTAGCAACAGCAAATTCCCACCCCCCCCCCAACCTTTTCTCCAGCTGATAGGGGGTGTGGCAGTTTTAGGGCGTGTATATATGCGCCTATAGAGAGTTTACAGGGGGGAGAGTGGTGGAGGAAACGGGAGGAGCATGACGGCCGCAGGCCATCAAGCGGGGCCAGGAGACAGACTCGTCCAGTCGGGGGTCAGGAGACAGACTCGTCCAAGTCGGGGTCAGGAGACAGACTCGTCCAAGTCGGGGTCAGGAGACAGACTCGTCCAAGTCGGGGGTCAGGAGACAGACTCGTCCAAGTCGGGGTCAGGAGACAGACTCATCCAAGTCGGGGATCAGGAGACAGACTCGTCCATGTCGGGGGTCAGGAGACAGACTCGTCCAAGTCGGGGATCAGGAGACAGACTCGTCCATGTCGGGGGTCAGGAGACAGACTCGTCCAAGTCGGGGATCAGGAGACAGACTCGTCCAAGTCGGGGATCAGGAGACAGACTCGTCCAAGTCGGGGATCAGGACATAGAAAGTAATGTTCGTGTGATCTTTGATAGTGTCCATGTAAGATTTCTGACATTTGCCAGTGTTAGAATAGGGACTTATAGTAGGTGTATATCATATTTTGTTCTCAATAAACCCTTGTTAAACTTTCCATCTGTGTCAATTAACTGAAACTTTTCAAATTCCTCTGTGTATAGTTTTGTAACAACCGGCCCGTAATTAATGACAGATAAAAAAAGAGGACTATCCAAGTCGAGAAATGTTTCTTGCCTCATTGCTTGAATAGCTAATGGACAGCAGAGGACGGTGGCAGCGTAGTTAATTAATTGGTTCCCTGTGTAGCATTTCCTTGGAAGAGTACCTTTGGTTCCAGGTGAACCATCAGTGGGACACCATATGTCAGATCATATTACGTTAAATACAAATAACCAGCGTTCAATAACTAATATCTTGAAGGCTTTATCTTTATCAATTTTTACAAAGTGTTACAAAGTGCAACCATTAGGAAGTGTTACTCGGTATATCGGTATACCATTACTCAGTATCGTCTAGGATACAAAACTCCAGTGTACAATAGCCCTATTATTGCAAGGGTACAGAGAGGGAGTGTAGGCATGCACAGCAGGACCACAGACAGCACCACAGTGTACAGAGAGGGAGTGTAGGCATGCACAGGAGAAACCACAGCACCACAAGTGTACAGAGAGGGAGTGTAGGCCAGGCACGGCAGAAACCCCAGCACCACAAGGGTACAGAGAGGGAGTGTAGGCATGCACAGCAGGAACCACAGCACACAAGGGTACAGAGAGGGAGTGTAGGCATGCACGGCAGAAACCCCAGCCCACAAGGGTACAGAGAGGGAGTGTAGGCATGCACAGGAGAAACCCCAGCACCACAAGGTTACAGAGAGGAGTGTAGGCATGCACAGCATGAACCACAGCACCACAAGGGTACAGAGAGGGAGTGTAGGCATGCACGGCAGAACCCCAGCACCACAAGGGTACAGAGAGGAGTGTAGGCATGCACAGGAGAAACCCCAGCACCACAGGTTACAGAGAGGGAGTGTAGGCATGCACAGCAGGAACCAACAGCACCACAAGGGTACAGAGAGGGAGTGTAGGCATGCACAGGAGAAACCCCAGCACCACAAGGGTACAGAGAGGGAGTGTAGGCATGCACAGAGAAACCCCAGCACCACAAGGGTACAGAGAGGGAGTGTAGGCATGCACAGGAGAACCACAGCACCACTAGGGCACGGGGAAGGAGTAAAGGTGGGTACGTACAGGAGAAACACACTGTGAAGCCATCCAGAAAGATGACAAGATACTCCACGTCTGATTAGCATGTTACCAAAGCCGAATTATGCACGCAGGCAACCTCATCTGCTCGATAGAGGTGTTCCATCAACGTTAATTCACACCTGTTCGACACAGGTGATGTAGCAGGGTTCATTTGCACCTGTCTGATGTAGATAATCGGGAAAACTTCTCTTACCCCGACACCAATATTCAGGTAATGCTCATATCAACCAGTAAATTCCATTCAGTCGTACCAATCTGTCTCCCATTCAGATTTTAATTCAATGCTGTTCAATTTATGCCATGAGATATAAGTATAATTTTGACTTCTGCTCACTTGTTTAATGGAGCCAATATTGCACTGACTTTTTATACAGTTTCTGATTCTAATTTAGGTGCTCAGGTAAACATTTGTGTCATTCAGGTGTCCAAACTAACTTAAGTATTAGAGATCTCATATCTGATACAGATATTCAAGTCTAATTCAAGTTAGCTCACTGGGAAATAAACTTGCAAGTGTTCTATGCTGCACTTCTAGAATCTACACACGTGTGAGCATTACATAATTGATCCCAGTTCGAATCCCATTGAAACTAACAAACAATTATTATGATTGAAATGATTAACAATGATAAGTCAATCAATTCCGAGTGATGTATGATGATCATAAAGCATTGTTTATGGTTATTTAGTAATGCCTTTATTAAACGCATAAACACGTCCCAACCCATCCCATACATTGGTAGTGTAAATGACGACGCTCCGGCCCATCCTACCGCAGGATTCATCGAACATTTACACAATCCATTACGAAACCTGTACATCTTTCCATAATCATGGTGGCTTCGTTTACACTTGTCAAAACCATTTACGAACTTAGGAAACACCACAACCCAAGGTATTTATTCTTATTTACAAAAAAAAAAAAATCTCAGTGCTTCAGAGCTCGAAACCCTTACAGCAGTGCCTCAAGGTACAACTACTTCCGTTCTAAACTCTTTCTAAGGCTCCGTTATGGGGGCATTCTTTGTGGGGTCACCCCCACACTGCATGGGGGGTGACCTCTGACCCCACAGGACGCTGGGTCAGGACATGAATCACCAGAGACAACTATGGAAAAGCTGGAATCAGATTTTTAAGTGGCTGATGGGGGGGGGGGGGTAAAGAAGATGAAGAGGTGGTAGTGAAGAAAGGAACTCATAAATGTGGACTACAGAATTAGTTATGATAGCAGATCAGATGTTCTAATGGGGGGAAGGATAGGTAGGGACTTTGTGGATTGGAGGGAGGGGGGATAATGGGGATCTAGGGAGGGGTAGGGAGGATAGGGATTGGGGAGTTTGGGAGGGGTAGAAGGGGAGGTAGCTGGGGATGGGCAGGGTAAGTGATGAGGGAGAAAAGATTGACAAAAGTAAATGCGAGTTGGAGGAGGAGGGGGGGGAGGGATGGTGATGGTGGTGATCATCTTCAATCAGTAAAAGTGATGGGGGGACATTGATGGTGGTGGTGTTGAGGGCAGGTGCAATATAATCACCTATGTGTGTGTGCTTGCCGGCTGAGCTTCAGCTCCTCGTCCCCACTTTTCAGTCACGCGTTGCAATGATTCTCCTTGCCTCTGATCACACCTACTCTTGAAATAAGAGTTCCAGTCTCAACTAATTCCCCTTTCAGTTTATTTCACTTCTCAGGTACTGGAGAAGTGCATGGCAAGCCTTACCCTACTGATTTTCTCGTGAATACAACCCGTCAATCGATTTCCAACCAGATCCTCAATTACTGCTGGGTGAACAGGGGCGAACAGTTAAAAGAGTGCCACCAAGACACTCTTTTTATATGGCACATCTGACACTCTGTATTTCGGTTTAGACCATATTGTGTCAAGCCTCCTAAGAATTTTTGATATCATGTCATCAAGTAATCATGTCATGCCCTTCTCCAGTGTGGTAAAGTCTAGTTCTCTGGGGCTTTTGGTAATTAGGTATTGTGCTTTTTCAAGTGAAATTTCCATTCTTAGACTACACTTTTGGTGCACCCTGATGAAATAAATTAGTGTCTAATGTAGGTTGTGTATAGAATGTCCTGAAATATCTCTTGTGTTGGCGTTTGACAGCTGTATATATAAATGTTCACCAACTTTGCACATGCTGATGATGTTACCCCGCTAATATATGCCTCTGGTGATAGGCGTGAGGTTAACTCTACTCCCAGATCGTTAACCTTTCTGTGACTCTGGTATTAAACCTGTCCATCATCACTCTGGTATATTTATCTGTCCATTAACGAATTTTGGGTGGTGATAGATAGGAGCTGCCTCGTATGGGCCAATAGGCCTTCTGCAGTTGCCTTTGTTCTTATGTTCTTATGTACTCTCCCCCTGTGGCCTCCTCATCCCAAGTCTTATCACCATATATTTACCCCGGGTTACAGGCCATCATCCATTTCTCAGAGCGTCTCTGGAGTTTGTCCAGATCAACGTGTAGAGAGTATTCTGTCAGCCTCTCGTGTTCTGACTCGTCTCATCTGTCTTGCATCGCTGGCAAACATTGACGGCGGAGTATCCAGCTTCATCCATTGACACACCCATCAGCACAATGTTGCATGCTAGAGCTGGTCTCCGTGGTACCTCTATTCGTTATACTGCCGTCCATTCTGATATCTCCTCTCGTTGTCACCCATTCTGATATCTCCAGTCGTTTGTCACTACACTTCGTTTTTTTTCACAGGATCAGTGTTCTTTCACTCAGTATATTGCCCAGTTCAGGGAATAATCTAATCCTGTTAAAGAAGTCGTCTACTCGTGTACCCACCAACACACACACACACACACACACACACACACACACACACACACACACACACACACACACACACACACACACACACACACACACTGGAGGCTGTGGTGTCTGTGGAGGCTGACTCCATACACAGTTTCAAGTGTAGATATGATAGAGCCCAATAGGCTCAGGAACCTGTACACCTGTTGATTGCCGGTTGAGAGGCGGGACCAAAGACCAGAGCATCAACCCCCGCAAGCACAACTAGGCGAGTACACTCACACACACAAAATTACAATTCATCACGTAAATCGAGTTCATTAGCCAGGCACGCTAGAGGCGAAGGAAGAGCAGGTGATGAGCGCGTGGTTCGGAGACCAAGAGCTTGATACTATCGTCGGGAGTTGAGCCATTAACAGCCTTAATGCTCTTCAGTGCTCCCCTTTATCGCTAATGATGCATAGTCCGATGAAGGGATAGCTGGTAGCAGTTTAATTAAGACCTGGGCTGACCTGGAGTGCCCAGGCTAGCCTCGTGTGTGTCGCAAATCATCCCTCACGCGAAGGTTTATTGGTATTTTGATTTCAGTGGACAAGGATTCCTGTCAAAATTCGTATTATCGTTATTATTATTGAGATAATGCGTAGGAGCAGTGATGAGGATTCGAACCTATGCGATGCTTGTTCCCACGCACACGGCCAAGGACAAACCAAGCCACGACATGGTCAAAAGAATTGTAACCTGGAGTTCTACTGAACACACGAGTGTTTTCTGAGGCTTTCACTGAAGCCGGACCAGAATCTCCCTCCCTCTCCCACTGCACTCTGGCTCTGTCATCAAGGAATGTTCTACCTCTGATGCTCCTCTTTCAATACACAGAGAGTAATCACACTAACGTGACTGCATTAGTGAGAAAATTCGTTGAAGCTGTGATGAGGATTCGAACCTATGCGGTGGGTGTTCCCTGGCACACGCCCCAGACTACTACTTGGCTTGAGAACAGTCGCCACGGAGGCACGCCACAACCACGGATCACGATTCGCTAAAAGTTACACAACCAGGAGTCCGCCTTAATGCCCTAGGAATCTTTGAGACACTGAGCTCCTAGAGAGAGAGAGAGAGAGAGAGAGAGAGAGAGAGAGAGAGAGAGAGAGAGAGAGAGAGAGAGAGAGAGAGAGAGAGAGAAGTCCACTACGGGCTCACTATAGCCCGTGCTACTTGGAACTTTTTGTTCCAGGTAGCGAATCAAACAACCCGAGCTGCTACCCAGTCCAACTTGTACATGTAACCCACATACATTCTGATGTAGGTAATGGAGATATTGTGGTCCATGAGTACGGGGGGGCACGTTTGATGTGACCTTGGACGCCGGTTCGATCCCGTTATCGTACTCTAAAGATTACTTGAATAACTTCTTAAAATGATGTGTTGCTTCCAAGCTCCTCCTTAATAGCATGGCGCATTTTGTAATCCCAAGTAGTTATTGTGGTTAAGAAGATCGACCCCCAGTTAATCAAAGAATGTAAATTGGTTCTTATTGAGGTCCTGAAGGAGGCCGAAGGCAGTCCATCCCATCATCCACGTTATATAAACTATAATTCACAATATCGTGGGAAATGATTTGGATCATCCACTATTTTCTTTGTGGTTTGACTCCGTAATAACTTCGTGGTGAGGTTAGTTCATACTAGTTCTTCAGATTGTCGTCGCATTTCATCCTGGTATTGTGATATATATATTGTGACAATTATGTCTCGTTGCTCTAATGTATTGGTAAACCACAAACCACATATAAATCTAATATATATATATTAGACATATTATACATATATATATATAATGCACCAGAGGTGGTACCCCCTATATATATATATATATATATATATATATATATATATATATATATATATATATATATATATATATATATGTTCTGGTCTTGTCCTTACTCTCATTGTGGGAAGAGTAAATAGTTCCGTGATTTGGGTGTTCATGGTAGGTTGTTCTGTTCTTATGTGAATTGCTTCAAGAATTTGTAATCTTCTTGCATCTTGGGTTCTGTCTATTATGCATGTATTCTTGTTCAACATTTCTCTTGTTAGGGTGATGTCATGGGCTTGTCTCATGTGATTCCTAGGGGCACCGGATTGAAGATGGCATGTCAAACGCCTCGTCAGCTTGGTCGACGTCATACCTATGTACTTAGATTGAAGGTTACATCCTTCGTGGGGGCAAGTGTACATGTATACAACGCTTGACTGCTGTAGAGGGTTCTCTGTCGGCTTCGGGCTGTTTTTGATAAGGAGTTCGGAAGTCTTCTTGGTTTTATAGAATATTGTCAGGTTTATGTTTTGGTTAGGAGTAGTGCTTTTTACTCCTTTACGGATTATAATATACGGATTATAATATTATAATATATTATAATATATAATATAAATAAATAATTATTTACGGATTATATATATATATATATATATATATATATATATATATATATATATATATATATATATATATATATATATGCATGCAAACAAGCCTGAATGGTCCCCAGGACTAGATACAACTGAAAACTCACACCCCAGAAGTGACTCGAACCCATACTCCCAGGAGCAACGCAACTGGTGTGTACAGGGACGCCTTAAACCACTTGACTATCACGACCGGACATAAGGAAGTGATAGCCGAGGCTATATGAACCACTTTCCCGCCGGCCTCGGCTATCACTTCCTTATGTCCGGTCGTGATGGTCAAGTGGCTTAAGGCGTCCCTGTATATACCAGTTGCGTTGCTCCTGGGAGTATGGGTTCGAGTCACTTCTGGGGTGTGAGTTTTCAGTTGTATCTAGTCCTGGGGACCATTCAGTTGTACATTGCCCAAGATTACCATCCGAGTGCCGGCGGGGAAGTGGTTCATATAGCCTCGGCTATCACTTCCTTATGTCCGGTCGTGATGGTCAAGTGGTTTAAGGCGTCCCTGTACATACCAGTTGCGTTGCTCCTGGGAGTATGGGTTCGAGTCACTTTTGGGGTGTGAGTTTTCAGATATATTTATATATATAAATGTCACTCATTTTAATACCATAAATGTCAAGTTTGATTTAGTGGGTTGTACAGCTGTCTGTTTAGAGTCCAGTCAGTATTGTAATGATCTGTGTAAGTTGTTACGCATAGTTTCTAAATCTAAATCAAATAGGTTAATGCCACTTAATTAGGACGACTCTAACAGCCAGACAACCTAACCAGTGTCTCAGCTGGGATGTGTGTGTTGTGTGTGTGTGTGTGTGTGTGTGTGTGTGTGTGTGTGTGGTGTGTGTGTGTGTGTGTGTGTGTGTGTGTGTGTGTGTGGTGTTTGCTGGGCTGGTCTTGGATACCTTGGCTTCTGACGAATTTAAAATAATTTTCTAATAATATTATACCTTGGTTACAAGTCCACTGCCCAACCTGGAGACCTGCGCAGCTTTGTCCATCCCAATATTCTGTCCTTTTGATATTTCGACTTTCCAGAAGTGTGGTCTTAGGGTCTCAAAGCTGTGGTCTAGCATTTACTGCGATGATTTAAGGCCATTGGATGGTCTTGACAGAGGTTAACCATGACCAGGAATATGTATATAAGGGGTCTGCTTTTGTTGACTATTGCATGTTCAATCTTCGGCCGCTGTTCTTTCTTGTTCAACGCGCGTCCGTTGTGTTCAGGGAGAACACACACGGGTTAAGAGGATGGAGTACAGAGGGCTCAAGTGAATGCCGCCTGATCTGGGCCGCTCTCTTGCTAGCTGAGGGTCCGATATGCTACTTTAAAGTCCTCTCTTGGTAAGAGAGGTTCAGATAATATAAAATTTCTCCTCAAAACAGTATAAGAAAAATACTAAACGATGAGGCACATATCCTAAGAGTTGTTGGTTAGGAAGAAGATATGTTGACGCAAGAGATGGCAGTCACTATGATTTTAAAAAATTACTACTGCATACATCCACTACATCTGAACGCTAAATGTACAAATTTATAAATCACAAATCTTTGAGCCATTCACCCCACTCGATCACACACGAAGAGTTCACCTCCATCCACGCTTAACGCCAGATTCGACAACAAATATTCGAACGTCANGAGAGAGAAGAGAGAGAGAAAACTCGATTAATTGTTCATAACGTTGTTATACCCAGGAAAACCTACCTCCCTTTCCTGGGAGAGGTCAGGTCCCGTGACCTTTGCCACCTGCAGAGTCTTTGAAGTGCTGGGTCATCTTGTTGCAAATATCTTAATGGGAACATTGCCTCCCTCTCTCTCATCTCTCTCTCTCTCTCCCCCTCTTGCTCTCTTCCTCTCTTCTCCTCATATTTTCTCAACCTCCTAATTCTCCTCTCCTCCCCTTCCCTGGTATGAGTAGGGGTCGGGAGGTAATTAATTACAACTTGTAATTAAGAACGAGCTAAGAAACTACAAGCTTGCATTAGCCGGGGGGGGGGGGGCAGTTTCGGCTATATAAACCCTGGGGTATGAGGATAGAGGACAGAGGGTGCCAGGTAAGTCCACTATGGGCTCACCATAGCCCGTGCTACTTGCCCTGCTCCTGTGCCAGGTAAGTTATGGGCTCACCATAGCCCGTGCTACTTGGAACTTGTTCCGAGTGGCTGAATTAACAACAACAACGAGGATAGAATTTAGTGTAACTGTGGTAGTGACTGCAGCAAGTCTGTGTCAGTCTGTCACAGACAGCAGCAGGTCTGTGCAGTCTGTCACAGACAGCAGCAGGTCTGTGTCAGTCTGTCACAGACGCAGCAGGTCTGTGTCAGTCTGCCACAGACTGCAGCAGGTCTGTGTCAGTCTGCCACAGACTGCAGCAGGTCTGTGTCAATCTGCCACAGACTGCAGCAGGTCTGTGTCAGTCTGCCACAGACTGCAGCAGGTCTGTGTCAGTCTGTCACAGACTGCAGCAGGTCTGTGTCAGTCTGTCACAGACTGCAGCAGGTCTGTTTCAGTCTGTCACAGACTGCAGCAGGTCTGTTTCAGTCTTGTCACAGACTGTAGCAGGTCTGTGACAGAATACCGGGTAAGTTGGTGATCCAGACTCGGTGAATCACCAACGTGGTGTTACCATGGTAGCAGGTGTCACGACATCAACCTTGCTGGCTGCAACACTTCATTTTTTGTACGTTCGACTAAGTAGTTGCTATAAGTGATATCAGTTATATGAAAGTTTGAGAATCCACAAGTGAAGCATACATTACTGGTGGCTTAAGATGATTGTCACTTCCAGGAAAGTCCTCACGGTGAAGGACAATTAAAGGTGCAGCTATTAACAAAAACTGTTACAAATAATATACCAATAATTCTGATCCTAACGACCCACGCAAAAAAGGCAACAATTATTATAATCAATTGTGTAAATCACAATAATAAGTCACTGTGAATGATCATACAGTAAGCTACTGTAGTAATACATTATACATTAATAGTGTTAGGTGAGGGAGTGCTAGGCGCGGCTGGGAGGGGTTTTAGCTATGCAGGTGGTGATGTGGACCCTTGGTCAGATGTGTTGCTGGGTCTGAAAGGATACCTGATGGTGCTTCATTGCTGCCTCCTGCATTGTGGTATCTTCTTGCTTTTTAATGATGAGTTTAATGGTGGGTGGTGTTGGTGATAGTGATGATGGTGGTGATGGTGGTGGTGATTGTGACAGTGCTGGTGATAAGAGAACTGTTGCTGGTATCTGTGATGGTCGTATTGGTGATGGTATATTATATATATATATATATATATATATATATATATATATATATATATATCAACTATCAGTCTACCAACAGGAGATAGGCGTCTAAACTCCTGTACACACCTAGGTAAAAAATGAAGAGATTAAACATAGACAGTCAAAACCGTTCCATGACTCAACGCCTGCTGTTCCTACCCTTACTGATCAAGCTGGCCATCTGCCTGCCCCCAGCCTCCGGGAGGGGTCAAGGCCGTGGGAGAGTCTTCGAGATAACCCGAGTTAAGAGGCGAGTAAAGGAGGTCCCTCGGGAAGATGGAGGAATGAGAACGATGTATAGAATAACGAATGAGAAACTTCATCCATAGTCTAAGGATGTATGTAATTGCATTTTGTTCTATAAATGGAATATATATATAGTGTGCGTTTCCTCTCTGGATCGCGACACTGAGACGCTGGAACAGGAAACTGGCCTCCAATGAGTCTCTAGTTTGCCTAATGAGTTCCTCACCCACTTCCTTTAGGAACTTAAGTGCACATTACCCCAGGCGCCCAGAGTCTCAGAGCCTATCGGCACAAATCTGTAACAACGTTCTAGGTCCCTGTACTTATTAGTTTTCTGGGTTTCCCTGAATGTGGCCGCCCCGCCTCCCTCAACTGTGCTGTAAGGTAGATAGGTATCATCCAATGTAGACACATACGTGTAGTCCCATACCTGTTTACCTTCCTTCCATGGCTGCAGGGTGACTCCATCTGGGCGTTTTTGGCTGTTGTCAGGTCTGCACAACTGTGGTTCTCTTTATGCTGGACACTCAGCTGTAGCCAAACTTCTCTGATGATGTCATTGACTGCTTCATGATTTTTTTTTATTATATCCTCTGGTGATGATAATTCAAAAAAATTTCATCTGATTAGAGTCTATACTTTTTTCCAGTAAAAATTTTACAAAATCAATTGGAATTTGATAATGGTACATAAATATATCTCTAATCTGAATTCACTTTAGTGACGAAAATATAAATATCTGTCAGCTTGTGCTTGGGTTCAGCAGACAGCTTGTGTTTTAAATTATCTCAAATCATAGTTTATTAATATATATAATATATATATTATATATATATATATATAATATAATGTATATATATATATATATATATATATATATATATATAATATATAATAATATATACACACGAGAAGGTACAATAGGTTTATTAAAGTACAGAGTATTGATGTTTTACATTCTTGTAAAGCCACTAACACGCATAACGTATCGGACAGTTCTCTACTTGTTTCCAAATACCGTAATACCATGTACACTGTACTGGTTTCGTCCAGGAGAGCGATTGACCAAGGGGGGTACGTGTGAGCTGACACATGGCCAATATACAGTTCAATATCAACACAACTGTCTTCTTCCACCACCACCACCAGACGGTACACGGTACGCATGCTGTGGTGGGAGAGAAGGAGTTTTTCTCCAGCTGACTGGTATGTTGTACAATTGGGGTACACACAGGTCAGGATCACTGTTCTTCTGTACACGGACGAGTATGCCTCATTCATGCACAATTTGTATGTACACTCGTGGACAATTTGTAATCTAGGGCTGTTACTGCCCAAGAGGCCCTGATGTGATCTTCAGGTAGTTCAAGACCTTATTCTTTGTTCCAGGATCCCATAAAAAAAGGGTTCCAAGACCCCATACAAAGGTTCCAAGACCCCATACAAAGGGTTCCAAGACCCCATACAAAGGGTTCCAAGACCCATACAAAGGGTTCCAAGACCCCCATACAAAGGGTTCCAAGACCCCCATACAAAGGGTTCCAAGACCCCCATACAAGGGTTCCAAGACCCCCATACAAAGGGTTCCAAGACCCCATACAAAGGGTTCCAAGACCCATACAAAGGGTTCCAAGACCCCATACAAAGGTTCCAAGACCCCATACAAAGGGTTCCAAGACCCCATACAAAGGGTTCCAAGACCCCATACAAAGGGTTCCAAGACCCATACAAAGGGTTCCAAGACCCCATACAAAGGGTTCCAAGACCCCATACAAAGGGTTCCAAGACCCCATACAAAGGGTTCCAAGACCCATACAAAGGGTTCCAAGACCCCATACAAAGGGTTCCAAGACCCCATACAAAGGGTTCCAAGACCCCATACAAAGGGTTCCAAGACCCCATACAAAGGGTTCCAAGACCCCATACAAGGGTTCCAAGACCCCATACAAAGGGTTCCAAGACCCATACAAAGGTTCCAAGACCCCATACAAAGGGTTCCAAGACCCCATACAAAGGGTTCCAAGACCCCATACAAAGGGTTCCAAGACCCCATACAAAGGGTTCCAAGACCCATACAAAGGGTTCCATGATCCCATACAAAGGGTTCCAAGATCCCATACAAAGGGTTCCAAGACCCCATACAAAGGGTTCCAAGACACCATACAAAGGGTTCCAAGACCCCATACAAAGGGTTCCAAGACCCCATACAAAGGGTTCCAAGACCCCATACAAAGGGTTCCAAGACCCCATACAAAGGGTTCCAAGACCCCATACAAAGGGTTCCAAGGCCCCATACAAAGGGTTCCAAGATCCCTACAAAGGGTTCCAGATCCCATACAAAGGGTTCCAAGACCCCATACAATGGGTTCCAAGACCCCATACAAAGGGTTCCAAGACCCCCATACAAAGGGTTCCAAGACCCCATACAAAGGGTTCCAAGACCCCATACAAAGGGTTCCAAGACCCATACAAAGGGTTCCAAGACCCCATACAAAGGGTTCCAAGACCCCATACAAAGGGTTCCAAGACTCCATACTAGGGACATGGATATTGTTTGCTATCACACCCTGTCCCCCAATACGTCCAGTTAACTCAGCATTACACTTTTCTGCTTATAATTCATGAGCGCCCCAGCATCGCGTTTTACATGTTAGGTTGAAGTTAAGCTGTTAAAGTAGATGCTAGAGACACTGTCAGAAACTGTGATCAAGCACCTCTAAGTATATCCTGTGATATCTACTCATCAAAGATTCATCAAAGATGTTAAGCATCGGGATGGATTAAGCGACCAATTGCATGACCTGGAAAAATGCTGTGCATATTGTCTGTGGGAAGATTTAGTGGCGACATTGTTTGTAAGGAATTGAGACTTTGCCTACACGCACACAACCCATTGTGTCAAAAGTCACCATGTTGCAGTATGTTGTCAGTTACCACATGTAAAGTCAGCAGCCGCCCACCAATTCCCCCCCCCCCCAAGATCTCCCTGCATGTTGACACATGCGGTTGCACGTGTGTTTTGCTATGTGATTTCCTTGCACATTGTCCCGTCCGGAAAGAGTAGACAACATACCCACTTCAGTGAAATTGGTTCATACCACTTATACTCATGCATGTTGTGAATGAGTATGTGTGTGTAAGAACGAGGCTGGCCACCATGTACAGCATTACACACACAAATCACAATAACGTGATGCATTTGATGCGTGAAAATCCTGGTGTGTCTCTGAGAGGCTGCAGGTTCCAAGTAAGTTCAATAGAACTTCTGGTTGCAATTCTTTTTACCATGTCGGAGCTCAGTCGATTAAGGCAGCGTCTGGGATGCTCTCGGACGTAGGTTCGAATCCTCGTCACGGCCCTTGTGGATTTGTTCACCATGTACAGCACTTTGATTAGGATCGAGGTTCCATTGAGTGTCTATCTGTGCACAGAGCTATCAGAAAGTCTCGCCCAGCTGACACCTGCATCAGGTGAGAATTGAGATATGAAAGACCATTCAGTGAACAAATCACTTACCTGTGTGGAAGTATCAGTTGTCAGCTGTTGCTCATTACCAGCCAGTATATATGTCTCTACACACACACACACACACACAGTTAACTAGCATCGTTCTATTCACTGTTGACTGTCCTATTCCCTGATATTTTGTGATTGATTCTTGTACAGGAACCTCGACTGTCCCACTGACAGGCCATTATTATGATTGATTTATGCATGGACAGCTGTTAGACATGAGCATCCTACTGAGCTCCACTGCCCCCATTTTGCAAACCAGCAGCGAGAGAAGCAGAGTTAACTGATAGCCTTGACAAGTGTGAGGTGGAGTTATGTTCGCAAGGGAACCTATATTGATCAGTTCCATGTCTGATGTGATTGCCTTTGACGGACACCATTCCGGAATAACGAAGGCCTCAGTGCATTATTAAAAAGTAAATTATTTGAATAAACTTATGTTAATTGTTACTACAGTGTTTATGTGAAAGTTAACTCAAAGAAATTCCCATCGGGGCGCCGGCGGCTGTGTGGATAGCACGCTGGACATGTAACCCTGTGGTCCGAGTTCGATTCCCGGCGGCGACGAGAAACAATGGGCAGAGTTTCCTTCACCCTGATGCGCCTGTTACCTAGCAGTAAATAGGTACCTGGGAGTTTGACAGCTGTTACGGGCTGCTTCCTCTGTGTGTGTGTGTGTGTGTGTGTGTGTGTGTGTGTGTGTGTGTGTGTGTGTGTGTGTGTGTGTGTGCGTGCGTGTGTGTGTGTGTGTGTGTGTGTGTGTGTGTGTGTGTGTGAAAATAAATAGTTAGTAACAGTTGATTAACAGTTGAGAGGCGGGCCGAAAGAGCAGAGCTCAACCCCCACAATAACAACTAGGTGAATACAACTAGGTAAATACACCCTATTGGTATCTTCCACATCTGTACGAACCATTAATTATTAACTCTAAAAATGTGATACAGGTCCTAGAATAGGCCTTTTGCTTAACTTTGCATTAAGAGGTTCTTACGACCTTAGTGAATCTCGACTCTGTGAGCATGGCTGTCCCTACGGTGACGTCCCCACTCGACTCGTGGCTTCAGATCGTGTACCATCACTCTAGTAGTTGTTGTATCTTTATAGATTTTAGGGAGCATTCTACCAAAGGCAAATTGGCGAAGTTGCACGGAAAAGCTCGTCGGAAAAATTTAATATCCCACATGCAGTATCGAGTGCACGGTTCACTATTGGGATCATTGTCAACGCAGCTGTCTTCCACCACCTGAAGAGACACTGCTAGCTTACAGGGACACACGTCAGCGCTCAGAGCAATTAATTTGCAAATGGTAGCAGTCTCTACGAGGACAATAATCGTTTTCCTGTAAGAAGGGGGTTAAAGTAATCCTGATGACCTAACATAAGATAACCAACATAATCTATTCTCACCGAGGCTAACAACAGCTGACATCTACCTGCCACCCCCCTTCCTCCTCACTAACCCTAAAAGCAACTAACACAATCTATTCTCACCAAACTCAACAGCAGCTAACAGTGTTAGTATAGGGCAGCATCACTCATTTTCAGAATGAGCACATGGCCATAGCACCATAAAAGATGAGTTATGAGTAACTGGGTCTCCTAGTGGTGTAGGGATCTATGGAAACAAGACCCGCTGGGTTGTGAACGCTGCTGTGCCCAATATCAACACAAGTGCATAAAGACATTCTTCTGATATCGAGTCTTTTTTTACGAAACGCTCCACTGATACTTCCAAGGCATTCACGTGTTCAATGATTGAGTCATGGTCTTTACTTCATGAAATAGACAATAGGTATTGATATTACTTTTTGCTTGCACAATTATGAAATTCATTACTTGGTAATTATTAGATTTCGGTTTTAAAGTCTTAATGTTAAGATTGAAGCTGCAGTAACTTTAGGGAGGGAAGGAGAAACATAAGAGGAACCCCTAGCCCATCAGGGGGCAAGGGGAGGCAGTGTGGGCATGCACGGAAACCCCAGCACCACGAGGGTACAGAGAGAGTGTGTGGGCATGCACAGGAGAAACCCCAGCACCACGAGGGTACAGAGAGGGGGTGTGGGCATGCACAGGAGAAACCCCAGCACCACGAGGGTACAGAGAGGGAGTGTGGGCATGCACAGGAGAAACCCCAGCACCACGAGGGTACAGAGAGGGGTGTGGGCATGCACAGGAGAAACGCCAGCACCACGAGGGTACAGAGAGAATGTGTGGGCATGCACAGGAGAAACCCCAGCACCACGAGGGTACAGAGAGGGAGTGTGGGCATGCACAGGAGAAACCCCAGCACCACGAGGGTACAGAGGGGGAATGTGGGCATGCACAAGAGAACCCCAGCACCACGAGAGTACAGAGAGGGAGTGTGGGCATGCACAGGAGAAACCCCAGCACCACGAGGGTACAGAGGGGGGGAGTGTGGGCATGCACAGGAGAAACCCCAGCACCACGAGGGTACAGAGGGGGAGTGTGGGCATGCACAGGAGAAACCCCAGCACCACGAGGGTGTAACACCATGATCCCCCCCCCAAGAGCTCACACCCAGGGAACCCTCTCCAAGAGGTCAGCCCAGATGACTTCTGGATCGTCTTGCAAAATTTATTAAAATATTCCTG